>JAYKKI010000008.1:4537500-4952500 GCA_039881145.1 Druceiella hillmani
TTTCCTTAAGCTTAGAGTAAAAAAAATCAAGCTTGAAATAAACAAGAATAAATTAAATTATTAAATATAATTAAATTAAATATACCTTTGCGAAGAAGGCCGCAAATATGCTGGTATCCCATTGAATTTATTAGACAAATTAATAACATTTGTTCCCAGAAATCTCAATTTTCTTCTTTCTTTTTACGCCTCTTATTAAAAGAAATAAATATAATCCGAAATTTAAATAATAATTAAAAACTAGGAACCTAAGAAAATACCAATCTGTAATGGGCTAATAGACTAGGAAGACCCCGGAATGATTAAACAACAAAAGGAAGTGAGATAGAGGAAAGTTGATTAAACTAATAAAAGCTTTTGTATGTAAGCATATGTAAATATATCAAAAATATTCACAAAGTACAGGTAAAAGATTAAATTTATGATTATTTCAGTATTATATTAAGGGCCTAATAGGGTTTGGCGTAATTTAGACCCCATGTTCGATTCGCGGCAGTGTTTTAACATTCATAAATTATTGTATTCGATTATGAATGATTTACGATATCTTTTGGTTTGGTTGAGACAATAAGTTAAGCAGACCGTGAGATTTGCAAACCACCACGTTTAGTCAAACAAAATTATCGCGCTCGTGAGGATAAAGTATGTAATAATATGCATACATTTTATAATAGACTTTGCTCGCAGGTTACTCCGAATATCGAGAGATGCCCGGAAACCGGTAGGCAGCCGAGATGGTTTATTTACTTGTTATTAACATTTTAATGAAACAGAGAAATTTGTGAATTAGAACTAGTAATGTGACGTTTTTAGTAAGATTTGTTTTCGTTTGATTTCCAAGAAATAAAATAAATTCCGAAATTCCCAAAAATGTGAACCATTCGGCAAAATCGTTTTAACTTTAGATCAGATTAAATTGTAGAGAATATTAAAATTTAGGAAGTGAAAGCTAAAACTTTTTTTATATTAAATGTTATGTTCACTATTCGAAATTAAAAAAAATATATCTATCGGATTGATGCGTAGAGTAGTGTAGTGTAGGTTAGAACAAAACACGACTGATGTGGAGTTTTTTCGACTCTTTTATTCATAAAGCAACGTAATGAATATTAAATGTTAATCATAAATTTTAAAGGAGTATATTATAATACGAAAATCATAAAATAATTATTCCAAGAGAATTAACATTGAGGAAACGTGTTTTTATAGACGGACCTAAAATATTTCTTTATGTACAACAGTTCTTACTTCCATCGTATAAGGTGCAAATATAAACATATGATATTTTGATGTCACACGTGATAGGGCCACTTACAACTGAAAGTGTGAAGAACGTTGAACAAAACAATTCCAGCAACGCCTAAAGTCGTCAGACTTTAGGCGACTGTGCTTCATTTATTGTTATTCTAAATGTAATAATAAAAAAATGTCAACACCCTTATATAAAACAAATATGCGACCTGTGATAATTCTAGCGATTTACGACGCCTATACCTGTCATAATTTCAGATTTCATGATTTTGTTTTCAATTACTCGACAATTTTGATCATAGTTTGGTCAAATTACATAAAAGCTTTATAAATTATGCACTTAAACCTTACCCATAAAACACTCTATATAAGGGTGAAATAGATAGTGTAACACAAACGGCATGAAAATTTGTGCCAGTAGTTTTTGAGATTATCGCGTTCAGACAAAGATTTTGTTTTATATTATGTAGTAATACGTGTACATATATATGTATGTGTATATATATAAATACACACACACACATATATATATATATATATATATATATATCCATATATTTATACATATATGTGTGTATATATATATATATATATATATATATATATATATATATATATATATATATATGTATATATGTATATTTAATACAGTCATGTATTAAAGTAACTATATTCACCTCAGGTTATAAATAATTACGTTTTATTTATTTATAAACAACAACAATATTGTTAATGAAAGAGACTGAATTGTCGGATCAATTTTTAAATGTTTCTTGTATTTGACATAATATCAAATACAAGAAACATTGAAAAATTGAAATAATATCATGGCTTATGAAAAGTAAATATAATTAATGAATATAAAATTTTATCTAATTTTGTGTTAAATTTCATTTAAAGTATAAAAATATTTTGAAAACTCAATTACTCTTACTATTAATGAGTTTGCTTTTGCATAATATATTTTTAGAGGAATAAAAACTATCGATATGATTAGGTAGCCTACCAAATATCACTGAATGTGCATATAATTGTTGTATTATCAAGTGATATAAGTTTAAAATGACAGCCAAATTTTTAAAATCAAATTAAAATGTTGGCTTTCGTCTTCAACCAAAACCAAATCTATATTTCAACATATTGAATTTATGTGCATATAAAATTTATTTGTTGGTAATTTTTCCTTGGAAAGTATAAAATATGTTTATAAAAGATAACGCAGAGCTCTTTAACATCATATTTTCAATCGTTCCTTCATTTTTACTTTTCATAGAGTCCGACATTCTGGATTTCTTATTTCAATTGTCATGAGATGCCGGAAATAAATTATAATCTTTATAAGAATTAACCGATTTGGTTTCCATGTTTTTCTCAAGAAATTTTCGTCCTTTCAGTCATTTCAACCACCGTTTCTTCTGTCGCCTTTTTATGAAACAAAAAAAGCGATAAGCAAATAAATCATATCAACCAATAAGAAGGTCCAACAGTTGAAATAATTTTTGTAATGTGACTTATTCAATGTTTTATGAACTGAATTTTTCCAATCGAAAATCATACAGTATGCTTATTGATGACAATTTACATGAAAAGTATCAGTCAAAAATTTTCACCATACTTTCAGCTACATCGAATCGCGTTCATTATTTAAACAATTTTCAAAAAATCGCCTAAATAACGATTTTATCTCTCCTTTCATCACTTTTTGGTGTTAATTTTATTCTTAAAAATTTTGATGACAAAGGAGGAAATATAAATATAAACTGATAAATTATCTGTCTAGTGTTACATTTATTTACCAATGTAAATCGAAATGAACTAAGAGTGGGTCAATTATCCTAATATGGAAAATTAATAATTTCTGGAATTTGCCATGATGGACTCTTAAGATTTCAGTTGAAGAGAAATGGGTGATTAAATTTGTTATTTTGTCGTTATCCTTATTCTTAAGGCATAGAATAAATTGATTACAAAAAAAGTTACTAGCGGCTTTAATTTTAGATGATTCATTATCCAGCTTTTTCTAATTGCGTAATGAAGAGTTAAAGGCATTTAAAACTGAACCTATTTATTTAGAAAGTGCTTTTTTCATGAAATGCGGTAGATGTTTTCTTAAAATTGTTTGATTAATTAAACCATCTAATTACTTAATACAATACTTTTGAAAAATTTAAAAAAGGACAAACATATTTTGCGTGTCAGCTCCGACGCTCGACTGGGATTTACTCCTTAAGCACGATTGTCTTGGAATGTATAAAATAGGTAACGCTGTAAATAACTATAAATGTCAATGTCATTAAATATGAATGGAAAATGCTGACTATATAATTATTTTCAAGTAAAACACAAATAAAAAAGGTCAAATTTATACGACAATATTAAAAAACATTTAGTGACATCAGGTTAAGAAGTTAAAATTAAAAGAGACTGTAATTTTGTAGGGTAGAAGACATCAAATATAATAATGTCACCAAATATAATGACATTTAATGGTTATTTTTTGACAAAAGCGGGCGATAGTAAACTATGTGTATCACACTCCGTCATTGCGATTACGCCATAAGAAAACGACAAAAATATTGATATCTACTCTAAAGATGCGCAGAAATATTCCGCGGAGAGGCCAGCTAACGGTTACACTTTGGATCGCTCTGAACTTCGTACGATCAGAACCTAACAGTTACACTTTTTTTAATGCCCTGATGACTGACTTCTGATTTAAGTCCTAATAAAACTTCAAACCGGGCTCTACATATGAAATCGATTCTTCAGGAGTAAACTCCGATATCTTGACTTTCCTAGTCAATATCATTGTTACATAACATACATAACATAGCTATTTATGTAATGATCAGCTCCCCCAGGAAACTGAGTGGGTATTGGAAGAAGTTATCAACATTCTATTTCTCTTGGAAACAATTCGGGATTTGCGAGGCGACAAGTTTTTATTGATTCATATTATGCAATCGGTTAAGGCTTTTGCAAAATTGATCATACGTTACATTTAAATGCCGATAAATATTACACTATTATGTATATTACTTGAATCTGTTAAAGGAATAATTTTAATTTTTACGCTTACTTTATCTATGTATATACTAGGTTTATATACACTTGCTTAATTTGTTTTCAATCAAGACTATATAAGGTAAATATTATTAGTAATGTTTTATCGGATACGGTATTATTTTCTCTTTTACTATTTGTATTAATTTTTATTAGTATTTATGCTTTTATAAATACGTTTATTGGTTTAATATATTACTATAGCATATTGTCTTTTTTTGATTTGTATTAATTCTTCATTAAATAATTGTCATCATCCATAACTGATATTTAAATGTATTGACAACTTTTTAATACTCTCATCCTTCTCACAATAATAAATATACTCGTACATGTATCATCATATGTATCTACAGGAAAGTAGCATCAATTAGAAATCAGCAAAAAACTGCTGCACTGCTTAAATTTATAAAGTTATAAATACTTATTTATTTTTCACATTTGGTAATTTAATAAATTTTTACAAACTTTTCAAAATACAATATACATTATATTTAAAACGTTATTTTTTCGTATTCTGAATTGGTATTCAAAAATTCTTAAAATTGAAATTCAATCTGACTAACAACATGATTTCCTTTATCTATAGCAAGAATAGTAAAATATGCATTAAAATTAGTTTGCACTGGATGGTTCCCTTTCCCTATAGCCAAAATTTAAAAATGTGGATTCAATTAGTTTGAATTAGTTGTTAGTGACTGCTTTAATTAAGAAAGTTATGAATACATATTCATTCTTCATATTTGGTAATTAAAGAAATACTTGAAAAAACGTATTGTATTCTGACAAACTGATTTCGAGTACAAATTATGACATAAGCAATAAGTAAAAATTCTGTTATTGAAGTGCAATGTATGGTTCACTTTGCCCATAACTAAAACAAAAACGTGCCATAAATTAGTTTGAACTAGATGATACAAACCCTCCTTCCATAGGGTTTCAATATGAAAATCCTATTTCATTGGTTAATACACTATTTCATTGAACATTTGTTTTACAAATCTTTCCACTCCAAATTTATGCGTTAGATCAAAAATATAAACATTAGCATTTTTTAGGTTTTAAATGTTTTACACAACGTGCTACACTGCTTTTCTACACACAACAAAATAATGCTTATAAGATTTATTATTGAAAATTTTAAAAATATGAAATAAAATACAACATGAGCAAAAAATTTATAAAAGTGAAAGTAATGAAAACAAAAATAGTACAAAAAGCATATAATTAGGGTATTTAAAAATTGAAAACGAAATAGGAAAAAAACAATATTTTAAAACACAAAATAGAATAAAAATGTATAAGTAAAAAAATTAATAATCTAAAAAGGTATTTCATTTATGTTTTAATTCCCTCTGCAACTTCAGCGCGAGCTTCCGTTTCTCGAGCTTGACTTAAAAAAAAGCCTTCCATCTGGAGCAACGCATGTTGGCTAAAAGTGAGCCGGATATCCGAATACTGACTGCTGGTGCATCTCCTGCGTATTGATACATTCGTGTCCACGTCCAACATGGTTTCTTGCACCTCATCCTTAGGCTGACCAGCAGAAACATCGTCCTTTGCTTCGGACGATGTTGGTAAAGTTTCTGCCGCTTCAGCAAAAACTCCATTTCTACTCGTCGATTGTTACTCAGACGGATCTGTAGATAATTGACTAATTAATTCAATGTCAATTCATGAGTATCACAAATTTTAAATTTCAACACATTTTTACATGTCAATAGAAAGTAAATAAAATAGAAGTCCAATTGAAAAGTTTTTAAATAAATTTTACAATCTGTAATTTTAAAGGTGATTAAATTACAATTTACTTTCGTGTGCAATACTGCTTCTTCAGTATTAAATATAAACTTTAATACAATTCACTTCAAATAAATGAATCTAAAAATTGTCGGTGCCCCGTTACTATATTTACCAGTTTCTAAAAAACACCATAAATAAAATAATAATTGTACACTTATCGAAATTCGCCTTGTTGTGTGGGACTCTCACAATTAGCTCTGGCGATATTAATCAAACGACGAAGTCAATTCGGATGTCGCTAATCGCTTTCCTCCACCGGTGGCCATCCGCCGCTAGGGAAAGGTCTCTTGCCCTGGTAAGTGACCCTGGCAAAGGAAAGGTCCCTTGCCAACTCTCTTCTCTGCTTGGCTTTTATATTAAGCCAAAGTCGATACATTTGTCTTCCTTTTGCCTAAATAAACAAATAAAATACACCTTTCTTAGCACTTTATTTAAAAAAAGTAATTACAATCGTGCAAAGAAAGTAATTTTGTATTCATCAGACAAATTAATTTATATTTCATCTTGGACTAGAGTATAGATCCTATGAAATCCAACAACAGAGATTTAATTTGTCATTGTCGGATTACGGAACTGTTTATCATTGTTGAACTGGGTCATTAATGTCCCAGTACAACTTCTATGATGTTTTATGAGTATGTTTTGTGGAATATGGGTTAACTTTATCCTATTGAAAATAATCTGAATAATTCGAGTGTTTAGCTTGTAAGACGGTCGACATAATTGCTGCAACAAATCTCTCTATTTATATTAGGAATAGAGTCCTTGACATTTTACCAGCAACTTACTTGATATTTTACCAGCAACTTAGCTTATCTTTCTGATATTAATTTCAGGTTTGGCTAACAAATTACCATTTATCTCGCAATAAGCCACTGAAACTTACGTATATCATTACTGTATGTAACACGTTTCTTGTTATTTTGATTGCTTGAGAAATCGCAAATAAAATGAAATCTGCTATAATATATAAGCAATGCAATTTTCGCGCACGTAAATATTTGCTATTGATTAATCATTAAAATAAAACTCTTAAATTGACTTAAAAAAACCAAGGAATGATTAAGAATGTGTGCATTTAATAATCAATGAGAAAAGTCTGTTTTTTTGCTACTTTCAGCAATATTCCAATGTTCATTAATATGATACAAAGTCATATACTATAAAATTGATGAAACTGTTTTAAGTGCATATGGTAATGTCCTTCTTATTTATTACCTTGGCCTTGCGGATTACGGAACAAATAGCACTAAGGATATATTATCCGCCAATACGACTATCAAATTTTAATATAATTTACACAAAACTAAGGACTGTTTAAAACACGAAGCATGACAGATTGCACGTCGATATTTTAATCTAAACTAGCTACTTATCTTATTCCGATGGGAGAAGGATAACACATGATCAAATCATAAAAATTGCATTATAGTTGATTCAGAGACCATTTCAATTACAAAAGTGATATGTTGCTTTCAAAAAGAAAACTTCAATGTACTGTGTCAAAGGGATCATCATCATCATCTTCCTTTTCTGAAACTACCCTGACACAAAAGTTTTTAAAAACATTTACAATGAAAATAATTTTATAGACGTATATTTGTACATTAAATTATAGGTTAAATTATCTGGGCCGGCACCCAAATGAACTATAGCGACTAATTTCTTGTTTTTAAGACTAACAACATTAGACATTTTTAAATTGTGTGAGATACTCATATTACAAAGACCGGCTTGCAGTTCTGTTTCCGGTTTTCCTTATACGTTCCTACACATACGTACTTTTTGTTTAGATATTGAAAAATATATGTATTTCGTCTTGGAAGTTAGTAGGCTTTTTTTCTTTTGTATCATTACTCGACGGCCATTTTTTTGCTTAAAAAATTAGTTTCAAAATTTAAAATCATGGTTTGCGTTTGCCCACTTTAAAGACGCTAAAGAAAGTTAAGTCCTCTTTTCTTTCCTTTATTATAATTTATATATTTCCTCTTACTGACAAAAATTGCTCTCAGTTTTCCACCAATTTGAATGTCCTCTCAAGATAAGCTATCAATCTAATTAACGAGTTATTTCAACGACTCAGTACTTCAATATTGTACTATTTACTATGATAAATTACCCCACATTTATAACATGGAGAGTAAAGTAATTTATTAATGTCTTTAGCCTACATTTATTTGAATTTATGAAGGCAAAAATACCTATTTTTCAAGCTAGAGAAGATACTAATAACGAAGTCGTGAAATTTATCTTTACTATCCTTAATTGTTCCCTAAAAATTTTATTTTGAACTAATAAATTACTAAAAGAATTGCTTTCAGTCTCGACCATTTTTATAATTACCTAATAACTATATTAATAAGCCCTCGGCTTTTTAATATAGATTGTATAAAATTACACCGCATTAAAAAAGGAAGCTGCGTAGATAAAAGTTATGTCAAAAACAAAAAAAATAACGGCCGCTTAGACATTTTTCCCTTTGATATCTAAACCAATAATAATGTAAAAAAGTAACATGTGGATGAATTATTGTAAATAAAAATGTACACAGCAATCTGTTAGTTGGACTTGACATGTATCAGACGTGAAATCAAGAAATGCATAAATGATAATGTGTAATGGAAACCTAACGACCGGTCATTAGAGTGACGATGACTAACAGATGAAAGTAATCCATCATAATATTCACCAATGCAAATAATATATCAATATATCCTACATTATAGTGTACAAATTAGGACGGTTGATTTGCAAAACGTTTTAGTAGCATGGGCTATCGTTTACTGTCATCCGTAGAGCAAGGATTCTTTGTGTTGCATATATTTTAGATGTCTCATGTAATTTTATTTTATACATAATACAATTTTTTATTTTTTTATTTTATTTTCTGTAAAAGGAAAAAAATAAAACACAAACTATTTGAAATATTCTAAGAACTTTAATACAAAATAAGTTTGTGTTCTAACATTCGCACAAAAAACATAGAAAAATAAATACATTTATAATATATCCAATTAAATACGACAATACATAAATGAGACAATGTTAATTGAAGTAAGCAAAACTTTATTTTTTTAGAATAAGACATAAAATTAATATGGAAAACATTTGTTATTAACTTATCAATTAAATAAAGTTGCAATTATGGTTTACAATATGTAAGGCACTCTATTTAACTAAGTTGGACAAACAATGAATAAAGTAAAATGATAATAACATTACTGATCCGTATGCTGTGCATATATTTGACGGAGCCTGTTCTTTATGTCTGATCGAAACTGAGGGTGTGGACTTGCAAGGCGTGGACTTGCAAGTGTCAATATCTCTTTATTGTATAAGTCACACATCCACCGTGGCGGTGCTCTGACACCGGCGTTTGTTCGTGCATTATCGACATGAAATAAGAGATGGCTACCAGTTAATTTGGAAGTTCGAATCTTTATCTGACTCAGTAGAGATGGGCAGTCATAATTACTTTGACAGATGTTGAACATAATCATCAACTCTAATAATGAATGTGTGTGATAGAGGGCATCACATTTATAATTATTAAGTAATACTTTAAACGATAATTTACTGCCACCTATAAGATTCTGAAGAGCTTTCAAAAATTTTGTTTGTACGTTCTCGTTACTATCAGAATAAGTGGCGTATAGTGGATTCCAGACAACAACAGCGTATTGAAGTTGTGATCTTACAAGAGCATTGTACCAGGTAAAGTATGTTTCAGCTTTTTTAAATACTTTGGCTGTTCACAATCTGCTCAATATGCAAACCAAAATGCAGTTTACTATCGAAAATGCACCAAGGTCACGCATGCTGTTACTTTTTTCGAGTGAATTCCCTCCTATCGCATATTTAAAGTTTATTTGTTTTTTTTTCTTTGTGAAAGAGATTTGTTTGCACTTTGAGTAACTGAAATGCAGTTTCTTCTCTTCACAGTAAACATGAAGTCTATCGAGATCAGCTTGCATATTCGAACAGTCATGTATGTCTTTTACAAGAGTAAACAGCTTTAGATCGTCTGCATACATTAAGAAATTACAATTTCTAAAACAGATACTTATATCGTTAATAGATATAATAAATAAGAAAGAGCCTAATATAGATGCCTGTGGTACAACAAAAGTCACTTGGATTTATGGTAATAAGACCCCATTTACTTTAATTGCTTGTTGCCTATTAGTTAAATACGAAATAAATCATCTAAGCATCATCTTACCCCTGATACCGTTAAATGCTAGTTTTCGCATCAATATTAAGTGACCCATCTTGTCAAATGCTTTTTTGAAATCTGTATATATTACGTTAACTTGCTGTCCGGAATCCAATGACTCGAACAAGTGCTGAGAGTGAAGTAGTAGATCTACCACGAACAAAGCCGTGTTGTTCGGGCATAATGTAATTATGGAGTATTGGATATACTCGTCCTTGTACTAATCTCTCTAAACCTTTGGGAATTATTGATAAGATTGATATGGGTCTACAGTTAACTATGTTTTGTTTAGATCCATTTTTATGCACAGTTGTTACGTGCGCCTTTTTCCAACATATAGGAAAAGTCCCATGTTTTACACATTTATTAAACAAGAGAGTTAAAGGAATGCATATGGTATCTGCGGTATATTTGAGGAAGGCTGGTTCAATTCTATTTAGTCCCGGGCCTTTGTTCAAGTTTAATGACGTAAGCATTTTTAAAAAATCTGCAACCTCAAACGATATGGAAAAGAAACTGGTAGGCATGTTTTCAATATTTTCGATGAATTTGTTTCTGTCTGGACCAGTGGGCTCGAAAATTGACTGAAAGAACTCTGAGAACATTTGACAAATTTCGTTCGGGTTATTACCGGCACTTTCGCCGGATCACATAGTTGATGGTTAGCCATTTGTTTCGTGTAGTGAAGAGACGTAAGACCAGAATCCTTTGAGGTTTTTCTTTATTATTTTCTCTGTGTCTGCGACATATGACTGACAACATTGCTTAGACAAACGCTTGAAACGATATCGAAGCTTTGAAAATTCATTACAGACGGAAATGCTGCCATAAGTTTTCCATTTCAACCATGCTCGTTCCTTGTATTTAGAAAGTCGTATGAGTTCACGAGCAAACCCGACAGGATACTTGGTGTTACGGGTAGTCTTTTGTGGTATAAAAGGGTCAATTAGATTGAAGATAAGGTCGTAAAATCTGGTCAAAGCACATTCTGTTGAGAGTTCCCTTAATTAATTATTCCAATCTATTTTACTTAAGTCTTTATTTATTACCTCAAAGTCGGCCTTATAAAAGTTTTATTTTTTGTTTTGTAAAACAGGCAGCATTATTTTAGGGATACACACAATGGTAAAAGTGAAAGTGGGATGGTTGCGGTCTTCATTTAACATTGGGTCAGTGCAATCCATATTAGTAAGAACTAGGTCCAGGATTCTGTTTTTATAATTTTGTAAATAATTTTATTGTTTATGATTCATAAAAGATAATGCACTAAGAGCAATATGCGTTAATTGATATGTACATGTATATGACGGGATGCAGTATCCTTCTTGACGTTGCCAGGTAATTGTAGGTATATTGTAGTTACCTACAATACAAAACTTTCTATCGCTTTGTTCTGTATACATTTTCTGCAAATTATTAAAATAAATTTCGTATTTATTAAAAGGTAGATCTGGTGGGAGATAGACTGGGTTGAAAATTAGTTCCTGTTTTCCCAAGGATAAATTTAATATTATTTATTCCATCCCAATATTTTCACAGTCTGTACGTCGCAATCCCACATAGCCAGACCGTAAGGCTACCACCACTCCACCACTACTCTGTTTGTAACTCGTGTGAGTACCTCTATCTCTGCGATTAGAACGTCTTCAGGTGGGATATTAGTAAAGATTGATGGTGGTGATAGCCTTACGGTCTGGCTATGTGGGACTGCGACGTACAGACTGTGAAAGTATTGGGATAAAAGAAATAATATTAAATTTATCCTTGGGTAAACAGAAACTAATTTTTAACGCAGTCTATCTCCCACCAGATCTACCTTTTAATAAATACAAAATCTATTGTAATACAACGAAACCTAGGTCATGGTAAAGAAATTAAAGAAAGTAGAAATAATACTACATCACGTAGTTTCATTTAATTGTGAATAATGAATTTCTACAAAATTAACGCCAAATATACTCAATGTATACTTAACGCCAATAAATTCTGAATAGAAAATACTTGGTAATAGCTACGTTTCTACAAGCACGATTATATTAGAGTCGTTTGCCAGTATATTTAGATATAATTCATTAAATTTAGTTCTAATCGCGCTACAATTCTGATAATAAATTGACAATTTGTCAGTTGTCATTGCAACAGATTAATTTTATAAAGATAGAAACATAATTCATAATTTACGTAATATTGCACATTATTACTATTTAGAAGCAAGTTTCAGTCCATGTGCAGCGGGTAATGCCAGCAAAAAGACCTTTCATACACAGAACATAAATAACAGTTAATATGACGTCAACAAAAAATATGGAGGTATAATATAATAACAAAAAATAGTAAAATAACACGAAATATTGACAATTGTTAATATAAACATAAACACAGACAGAAATAGTCACATCTTAAAAATGTCAGATTCACATCTTATCTGCAGATATTTTGAGCCCGCCGTTTTACAAACATAAATTGTACCGTTTTTAATGCACACAAATTCATAGTTCTTTTCTAATTTGGCTTTTCTTACTTTTGCGTAAAGAATTTTGTTTCGTAGTATAAGGTGCTCATTAACGTAGACCCACTGGGCAGCCCCGGCGATCTGCAACGACTCGGTGGTGAGTGTAGGACGTACAGCGCTCCAGCGATGATATCGTCACGCAGGCGTCGCGTAACTAGCTGCACGATGATATTACGTGGGTGGTGGGAGTGTGCGCACGAGCGCACGCGATGCGCCGCACGCACCTGGTCCATAGGGATCGGAATGTTTAACGCAGCTTAAATTAGAGACAATGTTTAGAACATTTTCAGTTGTCATTTCTGGGACATTTTGAATTTCCAAGTTGCACTGTCTATTTAATTGATCCATATCATCGTATTTGGCTTTGTAAGCCTCTAGTCCCGCGGTAAGTGCATTGTATTTTGTAATTATATTTTTATATTTTTCTTCGTGAGATCGTACAGTAATATCCAATTTATGTTGCAATTCATCTATTCGACAACTGTAATCCGTCAGGGTCAGGGTGAAAGACTGTAGCTTAGTATCAATATTTTGCACGGGCTGATTTAAATTAAACTGCCAATCGTGGTATGACAATGATAACAATAATCGTACACACTACATATACATTTCAACATATTTCGATTTGTCGACCTACATTCTTATACATATGTCCACATCTTTTTAAACCCGTAAGCTTCTGGATTAATGAGTCATAAAATTTTATTTCAAAAAAATAGTGAAACCTTTTTATTAAGTCCTTTTTTATGTTATATAATGAAAATATATTAAATATACATATTTTTTTCAAAACCCACCATTTAATAACCTTCAGTAGAACATCTTTAATTAAGGGGAATTTGACATAATTTTTTGTACATGAAATTAATTTTCGAACTTCAATACCTCAAGGCGAGATAGCGTACCGGCTGCTTTCAAATCAAATTCTGCTATATCGTAGAGTAAACATTTCACGCAGGGTAATAAAATACTGATATATGAGCTTAAAAATAGTTCCGAATTCAGGCTAACATTCACTCGTGATTACTTATCGCTCGACTGCGCACACACACTTCATATTCATAATGCATGAGCGGTATAAGCGATTCTATCTAGTATAAAAATATCTCTACCGACGTCAGAACACTTGAAATTCGAATCAATATTTTTATCATTGAAATCCAGGTTCAGAAACACTATTTTATTTAGATATCATTAGACATTTTTTGGCACGTCTCTCATATTTTTATTTAAATTTTACTTAGTACGGTGTACTGTGACGGAAGTATTAAGCAAGTCTCTTTAAAATAATGTCAGCGGTATGTGAAACAAAATTGACACTATTCCTATTAATAAAATTGATATGTTTCTTTTGATTTTTTCAATACCTAATATTAATTCTGATTAATTATACTTGCCATGCAAAAAAATTTACTAAAAGATATTTTGTATCAAAAAAGATTTTTTTACAAATTTATGTTCAAAGGTCCTTCAAAGGTTAAAATATCAAAAATTAATGAAGGCATTTCGATAAAATCATGGAGTCAAAATTTCTTCACGATGGTCTTAATATGAATTCAGTCCGTGACTTTACAAAACCTATAAATGGAAATATATATTCAATAAATCCTATAAGAAAGAAAATTATGAAATATATTTGGCTCCTCTATAGTTCTTCAAAAATAGTATATATATGTATATATATATATATATATATATATATATATATATATATATATATATATATATGTATATACATGTGTGTGTGTGTGTATAATAATAGGTTAGCAACCAATAAATTCGCCAACTTATCAATTTTACTTCATGTGGTAGCCAAATGGAATATTTCCTCTTCTTCCAAGAAATATGAATTTATTTTTATATTGCAGCATAAGAGCATGAGAGCATTACGTCAACAGGGCTTTTTAATTTTTTTAAATTTAATGTAGAAGTCAACATGGATGAGGATCATCGTAAAGATAAAAATTTCATTTTTAATGGAATTCATGAAGCACAAGCCCTCTAATGAAATTTCTTTATGAAATTTCTGTATTTTCTTTTTCCTTTACTCGACGAAACTCAGTTGCTATCTTTACTGGAGATCGAACTCCGCACTCTTCATAAACCCTAACACAGATGTTCAAGACGTTTCTGTAACATTCTAAAACTTTCTAGCAGTTTCTTTCCGCAAGAATTTTTTTCGGATTTCTCTTGAAAATATACGAGGAAGACGACTGATGATATATTTTGATTTGGGACTTTACTGTGGAGAAATAATTCATTTTTTAATAAAAAATATTTTTGTTATAAATATTTTTTCAGTCATAATTACATACAAACGTTTCAATATAAATATAATCGCCAACTAAAAAATAATATTTTAAAAGACATCAAATTATAAGTATAATCGACTTTTTTTTCTCAACCCTTGCAATAACGTTAACGACAAATGGATAGGATGTACAATAATTGGTTATTGTAATTATATTATTATGTACTCAGGAATCCAAAGAAACTGGATTACGGTACCGATATAACAACAACCTGTTTATTATATAATGTCCAGACAGTCCTTTAGTAGTCGTCTTTAAATTTTTCGAACTAATCTAGCCTTATTCTTTCCAAAAGTTCATTTTAAACTCCATTTAAGCATTTTGTAACAAATCTGATTCCCTTTTAGGATAAGAAAAGTCGAGAAATGTTAATCACTCTAAATTTTCAAATTATCTTCCTTCTGTTTTGATAGATAGTCGACATCTTCGTAAAAAAATTCTGCAGGCCTTACAAATAGAACGATTTTACCGCATTGTCCTTATCGTCAGTAGACTTTTTGACGCAAGTATTGTTCTGAAGATTTTCACGAACATATATAATTTCTCTGAAATGTCAATTTAAATGGAGATCTGAACTCAAACCAGATAGATATTAAAACGGGCTTATGACTTCTCGGTTTAGGATTTTGCTCCATTAGTCAAATTCTTACCGTTATTGAACATTTTATACACTTACTAGTTGTGAATTAACAGTGGATTAATAATGAAAATTATGACTATTAAATAATACAATCCTTTCATACCTTCCCTAGTCACTTCACAATATGTTTTTTTAAAAATTACAATCTTCCCGATTACGTCGCAACATCTATACAAGATTGATGCTCCTTATAATCTTTTGGTTTTAACGCCTGCAATATGTAATTAAGAAAAAAGCTTGATGGTGCAGTGCGCTAATGGGGATAATTTGTTTCAACCATGAAAGCCAGAACTAACCCCTTCCAAAAAAGAATTGTGCGGACTGATGAATGTGATGTAGTCAAAAAAAGGTTGCACTGCCAGTCCTGGCTGGCATCTAACATGTATGTGATACAGCCTGGTAGCTTGTCGCTATAATAGTAGGGCATTAGGAAGTATTCATACGCTATATAAGGGATAGTTTACGTTTTTGCATCACGGTTTAAGCAACTCGATGTTCAAGTAACTAAGTACAATCAAAAGTGATTTATTACACAAGTAGTAGATGTATAAACAAGAAAAAATTATGAACAAGACATGACTGCAACTACCGAGTAATACAGCTTTATTGCTATTAACAATACCACATCATCGTTGTCTTTCTAACTGCAAAAGCGTCTTTAGTAAAAATAACATTTTAACGTTATGACCATTAAAATTTTATCCATTTCTTATAGATGCATACGCCCTTTTTAAATACTTTATGATGGATTGAAGTTAGTTTAAAAACATTATTCCATTTAAACTCATTTTAATAAGTAATAAGTCATTTTTAAATTAAACAAAATAAAATATGCTTAACATGATTATTTCGTACGGGAACAAATTTAACTTTCTAAGAGTTTCATCTATGATGTCACCTTTGAAGAGGTCTCAACATTTATAAAACTAGAGGTTTTTGTCCACAGAATTATTATAAACCCTCTACGGTTTTGAATGTAGCAATTTTATTAATATATAAAAGTTAATAATATATAAAAGTTAGTATTTATGCCAAAATAGAAAAAATGCACAAAAAATTTAAATCACTTGTTCAGTAAAGTAATAAGCGAAATATATATTTTTGAATTAGTATTAAAGTTCCACCTATATATTATTAACTCGAATGAGTAACCGAAAATTTCAGTTTTAAGAAATTATTGCAGTTTTTATTTTTCTCTTGTAAGGGAGTTTGTTGTGTAATACCAAACAATAGATAGAAGTAAAATTAAAAGTTTTGGTTTTTTAAAAATAATAGGTTTTGCATTTCAATTAATTTTAAAGGAAAAACATTAGAATTATAATTTATAATATAAAAGTCAGCATACAAATTTTTCATCTCGCGCCTTGTTCTTTACGAACAATTTCAATATTTTTCGTCTCCTTTACCTGCATGCAATAGTTTCGTAAAAAAATATATTGAATGAAGTTACGTAAAAAGATTTTAATGATGGAGGAAAAACATAACTTGTATATGTGATGAAGCAAAAATCAGTTTACATTTTTACATTGTTAAATTCTCTGCAAAATATAAATATAAACCAAATTACTTAATATGTACTGTTAACAGTTCAAATTTTATTTTACTTATTAAGGCCAATGTGCTAAAGAGCTAAATAGAAAATAAATAAAAAAATCATTGTTATGAAATTGCAGCTGACTCAAATATGAAATTAAAATTTTTTTTTAAATTATGAAATACGTAATAACTAATGGACAGATTTATAATTTTCTTCATCTCGATAATCAATCAAGCCAATCTAATTCATTACGTACTTTTAAGAGAAAGTCTATATAAAAAGAAAATTAACCAAGGTTTGTTCAAATAAAATTTATTTTATCCCAAACATTTAACTATAATTTTCACGCTTATGCCTAAAATATAATTTTCATTTATGTTAAAATGTTTATTAGATTTGAAAAATAGTTTACGGATAATCTACATTATTTACACTTCAAAACGTTTCTTAAAATTGTTTGATCTAAATGCACGAACGACCCACACTCAGCGACCATTATTTCATACACGCCACTCTAAATGCCATGATATCGATTTATCATCGGCCCATGTTTTGAAATTCAATCGTACAGATGTCGCAGCGATACAGTGTATACAACGCTACTCTCGGTCGCATCAGTGTCGTCGGTCGTGTCCGATAGTCAGGATATATCCTGGGCTCTTAATTTACAAGCCAAAATACGGTTATGTAACTTTCAGGTATCTGATCCATTCCCTTGTACTGTCAGGGTGCTGCAGTTAGCTCTGGTAGATCGAGTCGAACTTCTCCGCAAAACCGATGGTCCGACACCGATTTGGTTGAGTAGAACCATCTTCTCGTTTTTTCTTTGAGTGCCTTTATAATTGCACATTATTAACTCCCTCATACCTCTGCGGAAGTTCTTCGACATAAAGGCATAGAGCAATGGATTTATACCAGAGTTGAAGTATGTTAGGAGGAAAGTTAGGGGTGTGAGAAGAGTACTGAAAGTGCTACTGCCTTGGTAGCCTACTGACCAGTACTGCCACAACTTCCGGGCGTGATAGGGCAGGTTACAGATGGCAAAGGTAAGTACGACGACGATGAGCATACGAATGACACCGCGACGCGCACGAAGAACGTTGCGCGAGAGATGACTCAAATTGCAGTTGCGTGAATGATTGCGCTGTTTCCGAGGCGTCGGCTGTGTGAGGACTACAGGCGTCGCGATGGCTCCTTTCTGGTCCGCTACTGATACCTAGACATCATTGTGGTAATAGTATATAAAATTGGTTAAATTTCTTTTGTTATCTAAATACAATCTCATATTCATTTCGTAATTCGTGAGAACAGAATTCAAGTACTTGAACTAATAATGAGACTGATGTTATTATTATCTGCTGTTGAAAATAGTGATCATTTTAATTCATCTTATATTTGTCTCATGGGAAGAAGCTGATATATTGACGATACACCGACTTAGTTTTTATATTTCATATGTAACTATTTGCATCAATGAATATCGTACATCATTTGAAAAAGAACCAATTTTGAAAAATGTATATTCCTATTGCATACATTAAGAATTTATAAGTAAGTGAGCGTTTACAAAAAAAAATGGTGGTCAAGTAACTGAATTGCATAGTTTTTGACTCAAGTAAGAAAGCCTGTATCCTACTTTTATATGAGTCACGTTTCGAATAAATTAATAAATTCATTATTAACAAAGTAAAATGAAAAGATTCCAAACGTATAAAATGGATAATTTTAGAAAAATTAAGTAATTAAATGCATTTTTTTAAATGTAACCAAATAACTTTAAACTAAAAAACTTCAGAAGTCCTATTTTATAATCAATATATCTATAATATAATGTAAGCAATTTCAAGAAGTAGAAGAAACTTAGTTTTTGATTATTAATGCAAATATTCATATTGCTGATATTATGTTTAATGTCTGGAAAAAAACGCTTCTGAGGAAGATTTTCCAAAATTAACTTTGAATTTTGGTAATTGATTTAAGAGAAGTTAAAGCAAAATATGATTCTTTTTATTTTCATTTATATTCGTTTCCATCTATTCTATTTTATAATGGCTGTTATATTAAATTGCTGACCGTGCAGTGAGAACACTATTATATATTAAAATATTTAAATATATCACCACAATGAAATGATTCTTTTCTAAAAATGATTGTATATTCTAATTTAGTTTTATGAGTACTCATTTTGAGTACAACCTGCAATATCTTATAGTACTCATTTCTAATGCATTATTATTTTTGTGTTTAAAACAGCAATATTTAGTTGATAAGTACAAATATTACTATTATGCGAAAAGAGTTTCACAATATTTATCAATAATATCTATATAAAAATAACGCAATAATAAATTTGTTTAAAATAATATTATTAATCGTCCCACTTCTTATTAAATATGCGGGAAAGACAGATTACAAAACATGATTTTCGTAATAAATTTTCTTTTAAAAATCAATAAGCATAAAACAAGAGTTACTACAAACTATTTATAGGAATAAAGGATTATCCATTTTTAAATAATATCGTATTTAGTAATAATGTATGCATACTTCACTATCGCCTGCAAATGTTTTTCCATCCGGAGACGATTTCTGGTAAAGCCTAGGACATTGGCTTTCGGGACATGTCGGTTTACCTATATTCTGCAGACCCTGTGAACTTTGCCATAAACAAAGAGCTATACGACTGTAGAGTACCTGAAATTAAAGTAATTATTTGCATTGCGTTTTCAAATATATAATAACAAAACTACTTAAATGAATCGTTAGTAACTAAATGAATACAAATATTATATTTATTTTATTTAGATTTTAACCTTAATCCTAGGGAAATTTTTGTAAATATTAAAAAAGTAATTGTTAACTTTTTGTTCATTTGAAATATTGATTATACCAAATGATATATGATTAATACCTGAAGAAATCGCAGTTTCCAAAAAGTTTAGGAATATGTCAATACACTATATAACATTAATCCTGTATATTTTTTAAAATATTTATATCCACGTATAAAAATATAATTTAGACCAAACTCTAGATTCTTAACTTAATGTCGCTTTATTATACTTTCGAATTGTGTTTAATATTGAAATATGTTGACACTTAATGTAAAAACTATAATTTTGCCGTATCAAATTATCACACTAAAATCTAAAAGTAATATAAATGTTTTCTTTGGAACAAAATGACGCTATCAATATTGTCGCTTATTATTATAAAGGAAAAAATTCAGTTATTCAACCAGTCACATCTTCTGTACTTTCAATTACAACGGTTAGCACTTGCGAGAAACTGAGTTATAGAATCAGCACTTCGCTCCTTTGTTGAAATTCATTAAAAAACAATCTTCCCTCCTTAGACCTTTTTCTTCTTGAACAATTTTTAAGGCTGATTTTCTTGGTTTGGCAATATTGTAGTACCGGTTGGATTTGTTTCGATATTATTACAATATTGTCGTAGATGCAGGGAGAGAGATTTTTTCCATTTGTTTGTTTTGTTATCTGAAATAACACAAGCATTAAAAATCGAGGTAGCAGTCCTAGACTATCAATTACCACGCTAGAAGATTTTCCCCCAAAATTTTATAGTATTGTTTTACTTCAAGTATTGATAGAAAATCTGTTAGTAAACTACAAAGTACGCATAACTAACAGTTTACTTTACTTCATAAGTTTACTTCAAGTACTGATCAACAATATGTTAGTAAACTACAAAGTACGCGTAACTAACAATCATCCACGACACAACAATTTTAGTTTAACTGATAAACGATGCCCTATGTTTTTGAATTATTATTTTCTGCCACGCTTCATTTAGAAACATTACTTTGAGAGCAATGAATTCATTATAAAGATAACTACAATAAGTACGCTAAAATAAGCAATAAGAATTATTAATTTCAAATTACTAAAAATTGTATCAGATTAAATGAAGGCAGTTTTGGTCCTGATACATTCAAGAAATTTTCATTTTATCTGCTTCGATGTACGATTATTGTTAATACTACGAATAATTTTTGAAAATTATATTTTTCTTAAGTGCGTGGTATTGTTGTTTTTTTATTACTTATTTAACATGACTTTTTGAATATGATAAAAATTCAAATAACCAATCAAATCAGTAATGGGGCTTTTTCAGTTAGGAACCTTATCAGTTACCTTTCGACTGCCAAATAAAGATTAAATTACTAAACAATACACCATTACGTCCATAGATTTTAATAAAAGAACATACGGCTCGCGTGTTGTATGTATTGGATACGGAAGACTCGCGTGTTGTATGTATTGGATACCTTTTATTAGATATTATTTCTGTATTTCACTAAGCAAAGATTTAGTTTTCTTTATATAATTTTATACTTTCCCCGCAAATATTATATTTACAAAATAGTGTATTCAAAACCTATAATCATTCAATAGTATTATTGGAAACCCACGATTTCTAGTTCGCTATTTATGTTATTGTGATCATTGACTTTACAGTCTTTTGTGGCTAACAATGGTATAAATAAAGCGAAAATTAGATGATGCACAAATGCTTGTTCACTAATGCATATTCATTACTAGGACTTTCTCTTTCAAAATTTAATATGAAAATATTCATTGTTGTAATATGTCAGCCATCAGTCCTTTTATTATAATTTCACATTCTGGAATCGAATTAGTTTTGAATGGAAACGGCAGGTAGTAAATTTATTTATTAACTACTATATCCAAAACATTTTAATACGGTAGAAGAAGGGAAAAATGGAGAGAAATACGAGAATATATAATATAAGTTTATTTCCATTATATTTTTTTGATTCGGTTTACATTTAACAATAGATGGCTTTAAGTCATATTTACAAAATCCCGCTGTTCAAGAACAGACATTTACCAGTCAAAAAACTTTAACACACGCACAGCGACGCGTTTGTTGGTGTGCAACAAATTTATAACCTACTTGATCGGTTACATTATGACTAAAGTGAAAACATTTGTTTTATATTTGTTTGATAGTAAATTTTATTTATTTTGTACGTGAATGCAATAATAACAAATATTAGTATTATTTTAGGGTTAATTCGGGATTCATGCGTTGACCAAGCTACCTAATTAGAATGGATGTATGTGGAGTCGATCTTCCACATATGGCTTTATCAAGGCAGCAGTAGCTACTAGCTAGTAGTAGTAAGACAAAAGAATAGGATAATCGCAGGGGAAATATTTTCCGACACATTTAAATATTTTATGCTATTAAGTCTAAGGAAACCACAAACGATTAAAATTTATTTTTACGGGGGTCGTGAGAAGGCACCTTATGACCTCGTAAGAATACATTTTAATTGCATGTGAGACAAATTAAAAAAAAAACACACAAATGTGGGAAAAAAATGAAGTCGCAAATCGTGAACAAATTATAAAAGATACTAATAACTAGAGATACCACGTAGCCTTTTCCTTTCAGATTAAAAATTTGTGATGTTATTTTCAATTCCCATACGAGTAGAGATTGCAAAAATTCCTTACAATGACTTGTCTGATGAAGCGCAAAAATTTTAATGTAAAATTCAATATATCTACTCAAATATTATTTTCAAAAATTTTGTTTTATATTTGGCTTTGTTTGTCAAGATGAAATATTTTTTAGCATTCAAAAATATATTTCATTATAACAAACAAACCCAAATTTAAAAACTAAAAGATTTTTCCTTCGTTTTTCTAATATAAATTGTAGGAACAAATGACCATAATCTTTGGAATTATCGGTACCTGACACGATGAACTTTTATTATGATCTTTAGTTTTCCCGTTTCAAAATCTAAGCACTAATATGATTAATGATCCTTAATTTCATTAAACTCAGTTGTCGAGTATCTTTCAATTCTGAAAGGAAACAGATTTAATAAAATTTCCCTAAAAGTAATTCCATGTTATCTTTCTAGATTTGATCACCTTTTACAATAAATTCACATTTCAATTTATCAGTTTTAGTCCACCACTGCGTGCGGGTAGACGTCGTGGCCAATGACACGTAGCTGATCTTGTATTTGATAAAACCACGATGCTTTATATTGGTATTCATTTTATCATAATCGTTTTTACGAAACTCAATTTTTTATCGGTATATTGCTTCACCTGGATGGGAATTGAAGCTATGTTATGGATTTTCTCGGAATTTCTACAATACCACCTGTGTACTGGTCGTAAGCCGTAGCTCTTAGAAAAGAAAATTCATTAACAATTAATAAACTGATCCTTAATTATGATATTTAACAGTACTGCTAACTTTTGAGCGCAGTTAATTGATTATTTTTTCCATTTTTAGTTAATGGAACTTAGTTCACATAATTTCTATGTAAAATCTGATTAACTTGTTAAGTACAATTAGCATTACACATTATTTGCACACTTTGGCAAACAGTGACACTGCCAATAATTTCCCCCGGCGCTCTAGGTGATGTGGTGTGGCATTTTGTTCGAAGACACTGTGCTCTAGATCAGGCCACTGATCAGGGAGGTGTCAATATTAATTGAGGAAATATTTTTTTGCTTCATATAGTCGGTCAATCTTATTCGGTTTCTGACAGCTCTCGCCATATTAAGAGTCTTTTGATAAGATCTCTTATTTTTTTATTACTTTTAATTTCTAGCGTCATTTTACGACATAGTTTTATATTATTTATTTCAGATCTGGGTTTTTATGGATTTTATGGAAAAGTTATAAGACACCACTACAAGAATTACAAGACTACTACCAGAAATTAATTCTCTTTCCTCCTATATATCTGGCAGTATGCGAATTACGGGCGTTTTCTTCTAAATTTTTGATTTGATTGTGAACTAAACTAAAATTTATATTATATATTAATTATTACTTATTTCCTAATGAAACTGGTTCTTCTTCCAGATGTTTAGTATACCAACTTTGAAGAAATTAATATTATTCTTAAATGTTATAATGGTTTATAATTCAAAAGAAACTAAGAAAGAGAATGAATAAAGTAAAAAAAATTAACGAGTTAATTTTACTTACTAAAATAACAACCTGAAGCGAATTTTTGAAATACTTTAAAAAGCTGGATAAATGGAATGAAGTCAAAACTACTTACAATTAGATTGAGATTAATTTGTGTATCAATATAATGCTAGGATGACTACGGTAGATATTCATTAAAATTATAACAGGTACACGCATTTACATAAAATAGATGAAAATTTGTCAAGAACAAAAAACCCACACTACGAGGATTCGAGATTTAGAGAGTTATAAACATTTAACGGTAAAATATGATTTGTTTAAAAAGTTACTACAAGATATATGGATTAATAAGTTGTCCTACTATACCAATTTCAAGTTTCTACGTTGCCCATACATTTAATAAAAATATTTAAATGTATGGGCCTACTATATCTTTCATAGGCGAAAAAGTATGATGTATATTTTTAAAATTTTTACCTTTGTGTGGGCTTCAAAAAACCCCTATTTTTTCATAATTTTTAGTTCATTAGTCTCGGAATTAGAACGTAGATCCGTGGACATACTTTATTGCATAATTATCAATATGGTTTCGAACACATGATAATTAAAATTATGAAGAAAATATTCTACGTACCCAAATGTACAATATATATGAACCTTTAAAACAATATATATATATATATATATATATATCTATATATATATATATATATATATATATATACACACATATGTCTGTATGTAGCTTATTACATAATAATAATTTAATTGTTAAATATAAAACTTATGATAATCGACCTTTTGAAATAAAATATTCCAATTGGATAAAATTGTTTACTTTGGATAACTTAGGGCACAGCGCAGAATGACTAGTCGGTATTAAAAATGTATGAGGAAGAATAGGTTGTAAAAAGTAGATTTTCATTAAATAAACATATGAAACCAATAAAAAGTAGTCTGCTTAAATATTAGATAAGGGTTTGATTAATTTTTTTATATCAAGATATTACATATTATCAGAATTTAATGAAAAACTTGGCTTATATATGTTTTATGTTAAAAATGTAAATACACAATTTTGTAAAAATGTAAATACACAAAATGTAAATACACAAGTTAAAAAATTTTTACACAAAATATTAATTAAGCGAGCTCAATGATTCATGCACAATATGTTACGTTTTTCTTATTTATCATTGAAATAACCTTTAGTCGAATTCCAAACATGTATATAAATACAATAAAAGACTGAGTTCAATTTCATATTACTTTCATACCTCGCTAATATTTACGTACTCGCAAACTTAAAAAAAGCAAGAGTCATAATGTATTTGTCATCTACCGATTACCGATTTGCTGGGGAAAGGAAAGCAAATATAATTGGTCGTTTGTTTTACATGTCTAATGTTGTCCAAGTATTAGAAGGATATATAACACAGTTCTCCTTTTATGGTTTAAAAATAATTATTGACGTAATTATTTTAAGTACTGTATTTGACAGAACTAATTTTTTCTTGTAACAGATACATTTATCATGAATCCATTTTGAAAAATAGACACAAATTTTGCTAATAGTAAATTATTACGGTGAAATGGATTTGTATAATATATCTAGGTAAAACAAAAAAGATGATCAAACGGATTGTATATTTATAAAAGCCTTTCATACTCGTTTTGGAGTTATGTATTTATTTTAATTTTTAATTTCGAGCGAAGCGAGGAATCAAGGAAACATTGCGATCGTCCAAAATTCAAGCTTTTGATGGAAATCTGTAATATTAATTGATATGAAAAATAAGAAACTTGCTAAATATATGTATATGTTTTTACATGTACTTAAGCTTGTGAGTGCTTATGTGTATATAACATGACAAATCTGTAAAACACTGCATAAACTTTAAAATTTGGCAGTCTTCGATCAATGTCCTTACCATTTTTTTTTATTTTCTCTTCTAAGCTCAAAATATGGTGTAAAAATACAATTTCTTTAAGATTTCTTAACGATTTTTACAAATTTTTATGTTGGAAGTCCTTTGTGAATATAATTGTATTCCTAATTCATTTCTGTATGAAAAATATACTGAAAATTTCTGTCAGTTTTCTTTAATACGCATTATTTTAATTGATTTGAAGATATAGCCATTGAAGACATAGAGCAGTAAGTTTGCCTAATACATATACATCTAAAACATTAAATGAACAAATAAAACTATTCATAAATTACAATAAACTTGATATGAATAATCGCTGAATTGAATTAAACAACAGCTTCATTTACCGCCAAAAAAAATATAAGTTTTTTGAAAGCTCCATAAACTCACCATCATGGCACCCAGCGGTATAATATAAAGCAGCACAAAGTTGATGATGTCGAAGAGCTCAGAGTTATACTTTTGTCGATCGGAGATACAGATAGTTTCAGTGGGCCCATCCGCAATATTGTTGGTGATGGTCTGCACGAAGACGAATTTAGGTGCGCTATACGCCGCACTCATTATCCATGCACCCGCCACCACGAACTAAATATTTATTAGTATAATTTATTAGTCGCTATTCTTACTTAATACATAACTCACAATATCATTGAAAACATTGTACAAAGTTAGGACATTGGTTATGGTAAAAATGATCAGCTAAAATACTAAAATAAAATTGTAAATTAAACATAAGAAAATTTGCCATGAAAAGTAAAATACTCGAGTGTTACTCGATTAGAATAAAATATCAAAATGTGAATCAGTGTCTAAGACGTATACTCAAATTGTAATATATTCGAGAAATAAGACGTAATTGTACGTCTTAAAATATTGTGTTAGGCGCAATGTTACGATGTTTTTTTGCAAATCTAAAATTATTTCATTCTTCAATATCAATAAATTTGTTTATCATTATCTTACCGTTTTATAAAATACTATAATTGCATATATCCACACCACATTTCTAAACTTTTAATTAACTGAAGCCGGTATGGATTTTATAAATATATTTAGTTTCATTTTCCTCTCTAATAGCTCCACATTTTGTTTGTTCCTTTTCTTCCAGGTGAATTTCGCAAAAATATATCTATAGACCAGAGATGTTGACTTTTCAGTTTGAAATATAATATATTATATTTATATACCATGCAACTTACCCTAAGACGCGTCGATGTTAGCATTTGCTTACATTGTATCGGATAGATGATAGCTAAATATCTCTCCACGCAGATTACTACCAATATTATTATAGATGCTGTGTAACTTAGTGAATGGATGAACTGATACATTTTGCATAGGAAGTCACCAAAAACCCAACTGAAAAAAATAAGGAGTGTTAGATTAAATTAATATTGCAATGTTTCTCAATCAATAGTCGTAATTAAATAATTTAAAAAGAAACAATTAATGCGTTCAAATATTAATCAACTCCCTATATGCTTAACAGCTCGTTATTTTAGTCACTCATCCAGAATACTTAACTAATAGTATTACACTTGGTAATTAATGTTATTTATATGTTCCGTTACTTGGTCTTTATCCATTTTTGTTTATGTTACCTATTTCAAATGATTTCATCATCAGCTCTATATGCGTAATTTTAAATTACGAACTTCCATGTTTTGCTATTTGCATGTTTCAACATACTGGACCAAGATCATGCGCAGTAATAAGTAGAGTGATATACAAAACCCCTGAATATACACAACTCCATTGCACATGACATGAATGGTTTAATATATTGTTAGTCATCTACAATCACTTCTTGCGCATAGTATGTTCTGACTCATTAGTTATTTATTTTAATTTCTCCACACAATCAAACCTCCTATCAAGTTTTTTTTTGGTTTATTTACAAATATGTTATTTTTACGACAATATTTCTTAAATTGATTACTATCTTTTGTATTCATTCTTAACTTAGTACTATACTCTCTCTATACACAGGCAGTATATCTGAGTATTTCAATATAAGATGTTTGAAATTGTAATTTATATTTCTTTTAATTAGGCCCTGTCTTTGTGTTCGTAAGAATGCACCTCAGCATTTTTAATGGATTCTCTGGACTGGTATTTAATCATTTTATCTTTTTCAATTTTTTTCTCTTTTTTCCAGATTTGTAACATTTAATCAAACATCAAAATCGTAGGAGTTTGATATCAGATTTAATAAATGCTAAACTCTTTGTGCACTTTTAATGACTATAATTTTCACCAAATAAATTATCCCATTTGCAATATGGTTTTGGGCTCTCTGCGCTTGACCAATCAATAATGTCTTTTTTTCATGTCAAATATAGCAAAACTTTAAAATATGTCATAATATATTAAATCAATGTCGTATGCGTGAAGGATTCTATAAATTAGAAGGATTCAAATTCTTTTATGAAATCTCAATTATTTTATTGATAATATAAACTCAAATCATAATTCGAAATATTTCTAATGTGTATTTAAATAATTTTTTTGCACTCAGCGTATTTTACTCTGGTGAGAACGGTGATATACCATCATACGTATCGCAACTTTGGACACTCTGTATGGAAATAATTTAATTTTCCATATCGTTGATAGTGTTCATAACAATAAGAAAAAAATATCGACAAGTTAATGGAAGATCTATATCTTCCATTAACATGTCGA
This sequence comes from Druceiella hillmani, assembly GCA_039881145.1. Classification (NCBI taxonomy): domain Eukaryota; kingdom Metazoa; phylum Arthropoda; class Insecta; order Lepidoptera; family Hepialidae; genus Druceiella; species Druceiella hillmani. The sequence continues at coordinate 4,566,411 of JAYKKI010000008.1, forward strand.
TATTTGTGAATGTTTGCTGAAAAAAATAGGGAAAGGATACATTAAAATATATTTTTCGGGTATATTTTTCTATCGCGTTAAGTGTCTAGTAAACTCGCGTTTAGTATTTTTTATTAATTACTTCGTAAACATCATAAATAAACAATTTACAGAAAAATAGAAAGCACATCTTTTTCCGGATATAAGATAAGAATTAATACCGCCAGCCATGTTTCAGAGACAAAAATAAGGTCATCTGTCTCACACTAAGTATTTAAATTTAAATTAAGAGGTGCTCAGATTGTTCTGAAATAAAACTTGTTTAGAAACATAGTTATGAGAGAGAACATATTGAAGACAATACCGAAATTTTGGCTACTAGAAGAAATAAAGTGGGACTACATGAGCAGGATTACTAGTGCATTAATTTTTAATTATTAACAAATAATATTAATAAAATATAATTAAATGGTTATTTAAACCCAATTCTTAGATTAAAAGAAATGTACTTTTCGGAATAAAAAAAAACAATATTTAAAACTATTTATAGCAATTTCTTTGAATTTAAATAATAACTTTGAATGTAAAAAAAAATATTTTATTAAATGAATGGTTCTTCAACGATGAAATCATTTAAAAACGAGATATTATTATTTTTAATTCCACAAAAACTTGAAACATACAATTAAAACATCAGAGTTACAGGCCATACTGTCATTTCATTCAAGTTAACATTAAAAATAGTATTAACTATACATCGTAAAATTAACAGGAAGCTCCAAAGTCGGAAACAATAAATGCGCCGAGAAAAATTTATAGTTCGTTAAAAGTTTATATGAACGGAAAAGACGCTAATACCTCCTCTATGATATTGTACATATAGCGACCGAAGAAGCATTTTGGCAAGATCCATTAGCTAAATCATCCTGAATGTTAAAATACTATGATTGTCGAAAGTTATGCGAGTACAACGGCACATAAAACTTAAATTTAATTATATACATATGGTGATGCAAAAGTAAACGAGTAAATGAATAATGAGTACTTGAAGCTTTTGAAATAGATTTTACGAATATTTTTGTAAATTTTACGATGTGCATGAAAGAAGCGAAGCATAAAGGAATATTGTGGGAATCAGTGCACCACATATTATAGTGGGCTTATATCTTTGAAGATATTGTAATGTTCACAACATAGAGAAAAAAAAATTAATTATGAAATTTACAAATACAACTTTATTTCTTGTTTCACTAAAAAGGAAGAGGAATTACGACAGGGTGATACGGTGGATTTTGCGGAATAAATTACAGTAAAAAGCGTGCCTACCCTTCTCTTTTATTGAAGCATATAGTTTACATACTAATAATAAAGTGGCAAATAATCAGTGGAGAGAAAAATTACAATTTCCCATTGACATTTGTGAATTTTTCATAAACGTCAAATTATCTCCAAAACTTTTGTTAAACAAATCGAACAAACTACATCAAAATATAAATCGGGATTAAGGAAATGAAAAATTTACAGTAAAATTCTTTAAACCAGTGCTTATACATGAATAACTAAGTTTTTTTAATGTGAAGTATTTTATAATAAAGATATTTTTTTCAAAGTACATGTTTGTTTTCATAGTCTTATATTTCCATACATTTTAGCTCTTGGAAAATCATTCATATCTCTGATTTTAAATGACGTACGATTCATGAGACATAATTACATAAAATTTAAATTGATAGGGATGTATATTACTATGAATATAAAATAAAAATATTGCTTTTCATTTCATTTCTTGTTTCTTTTCGATTTTAATATGAAAAGAAACATAAAAATCGGACTGATTCCAATTATGTACCATACATTTAAGCTAATACCTATATGTAGCCTAAAATCAATTAGAATTCAATGTTCAAGTGAGTATGAAAATATTATTTTCATATCTGGACAGTAATTGATAGGATAGTTTCTTTTTCCTGTTTCCTGGCTTCCTATTCATTTTGACTAAGGGGAGAAAGATCTTGTGAAATTTACTATCAAGAAGTTCGATGCACTGACTTATCAATAGGACTATCTTCCTTCGCCATTGGTATGTCACGTTATTTTGTATTTATGTATAAACTTCAATAAAATACACTTACAAAGTAAATATAATATGTGGATTTGACCATTCGATATTAAATGAAAACCCAGTTAGTATTAGTTGTCAAAAATACTTTAAAATAGTGAAATAAAAAATTACGTTATGAATTGTTTTCTCAAACAAATTAAATAGTATTTTAAGATAAACAAAACGCAAACACCGTTTGCAATATTTATGTCACGCTACAGCGTCGAGAGCAACGGCGCGCGGTTGGTCGTCATTTTTGTCGACACTTGTAGCAAAGAAACGCGATATGTTTGAAATTACCCATATCGTGTTTGAAAGTAGAAACCAATTAAAACTATTCCTGGGATTAAACTACTGAATTTTATTAATAGATTCTTTGATTACAGCTGAGTTACAATAAATGGTGTATGAGTATCCATATAGTGTCGAACGGTCAAATCAATATTGTAATTAAAATAATCACTTTCTATAGATAACGCCATGTTCATTGACTGAATTTTAATAGCACTTTTCTTTATTATTAAGCATAAAGGAATTTCTTGCTACAATATTCTTACTACTTGAACTACTTCGTTTCTAATTGACGAAAACCAGTTTGATTTCAAAATAGTAAAAAGAAAAACCATTAGGTTGGAATAAATGGTTAAAAATTACCCAAGAACACTCTATTACATTTGTTTATTACCAATACGTGATGTGAGATTTGATTTTTTAATCGATTACGTAATATTTAGCTTAAATAATAATCTTAGTGATTCATTTTGAAAATACTACGCATTACACAGGTAATAAAATAAATGTATTTGTATTTGTGAACACATTTACTATTTGCGAGTGTATTGAAATTGGGGTGGCTACAAAATATTATTATTCGATATTTTTCGTCAGAAATTGAGCAAGTTTTAGAAAATATTGTGATTATATTTTTTTCTGTTATTTTCGTAAAAAAATTGTAACAGACCATACATACGCGCTCGCTAAACAGATATAATGAATAAGTTATGAGCATGTTTAAAAATTATTTAATATTCTTTCTATGTGTGAAAACATAACGTAAGAAATCAATTTAAAGAAATAATTAATATGTCGCTTTTTCTCAGCATAAACAACCAAATCTAAAAAGTTGATAGTGAAATAATTTTGAAGAGTGGAAGACCTTAATCAACCTAAGAAAAATTACGAAAAGCTCATCTGCAGACTTTAAAATGTACTTTTCACTGACGACTTTCACAGCTGTTCTTACAGTTTTAAGAACATCTTATAAATGTCATATCCAGTTATTATTGTTACCAGCTTATTTTAGATATCCAGTTTTGCTAAAAATTTTTAATTTTAACGTTACTCTATAATCATATCTCATTTTAATGTTTTTGTAAAATTATCGCAACTGATTTTTGTTACGAAAAATGCCACTTTAATGACCTACATTTTACTCTTGTTCTACATTTCTTTATATCACTTATTTAATTTCTGAAATACATCAATTTCATTTAAAACATCAGTTTATATTTTCATAACAAGATCGTCTATATACATAAAACAAGTCGTGCACTTACCTTGGTATAAGATAAATTGACAAATTTTGAAAGACACAGAAAACTCCAACGCACAAGTCGGCTACAGCTAAATTGGCCAGAAAAAAATTCGTTATCGATCTAAGTCTCCGCGATAAGGTAACAACTAATATCACCAATAAGTTTCCTGAAAACAATAAGAACACGTAGTAGTGAAAACAAATTTTAATGTATGTAATATTTGTATTTATGTGTGTTAAGCCTAGTTAATTAAACTTTAAATATTTGATCGATATTTACAGCATACCTAGAAAAGAATAAAAATTAAATGGATGTTTATTAATTTCTTAGTTAAAATATATCCAAAATAAAATAAAGATTAAAAGACGGAAAGGCTGTCTATCAAGAACTAGAAACTCTGGTGATACTTTTCTATCTATCATTCAGTATAGTTTAATGTCGTTGAAATTTAAATAAAACTTCTTTTTCTGCCTATGTCTTGTCTTATCATACTTTCCAATCATCTTCTTATTTTTTTCCTTTCAACAAATGTAAAAAACCTCCAAGTAATAAATAATGTTAACAAGCGACAGCCTTTGTGGCTCATGAACCGCTCCTATCAAAACCATGTAAAAGTTATTCACAAATGTAATTTTTGGATACATAATTAGATCATATTTTTTTCTGTTTTACGTAAATTCTGATTAAAATTCAGTATTGAAATATATAATGTGAATTTACTCCCAGCAGAACTATAATTCCTCTCCATCTATGGATTGGAATTAAACAATAGTTTCCTTAAATATGTCTATATATTACATACTCGTACTTTGAAAGATCGTTAAGGAATATTTAGTAATTGCAATGTTCGTTTTACTGCCCAGTAACTAGTTGTTATGATGTTTTCGATGCATATGTTTTATTGTTACATTTTTACATCAAAAATGGATAACTTTATATGCTGAAATTAACTAAATATGCTTCATGAATGAAAATAGAAGAAAAAACATCAACGACCACAAGTTTTTAGTTGTCAGTTAACTGTAGTAATAAATTTAACGTTAGTAAGTGTAAATGTAAAACGTTTAAATAGAAACACCTTCAACAGTTCGACCTGAAAAAGAGGATAGAAAAAGTTTTGTCTTATCTAGGAATTGTTAAAGTTTTCCATGTCCATGCAAAGAAGTCTTAAAGTTAAATTTATCTCAAATAGACTTTCGTAGAAAGCGGAAGTGACATCGATATTCTCCGATATGAAAAGTTTTAAAGTTTTATGGCTAGTATTTAAAAATAATTAAAATTTGTTCTTTTAAAGGCGAACGGTCAAATAACACATATTCTTCCTTAGCCCTATTAATAGGAATAAATATATTTGCCATATCTGATTCGTTACGGAAACATTTTGATTAGCTTATATACGAATAAGTTAATATGATCAGCCTGCAATCTTATTAAGAAGAAAAACAATATTTTCAATATGATACCTTATTTTAATTTTCAAATTAATATTTATATATTTTTATTTTTAATCTGATTGGTTAAATTGGTTTCATTGTTAATACTTTATTATGTTTCTATCTAATTCATTACTTGTGTAATTTTTCTTCAATTGATAAATTTATTCACATTAAAATTCTTCTAATTCCATGAATGCTAAAGTATTCATAACATAGGAGGATGCGGTGATTTCCTTTGTACAAAATAAATGCTAACGCATATATTTATACTAGTTTATACTCATATCATCAATTTGCATCTCACACTAATTCTCATCATGCTGAAGTGATGATGGCATGTCAACCGCTTCAGACACACCTCTTTCACTTCTATCCTAAACGTACCAATCCCTCCGTCCTATTATACCCTGGAATTTTAATTTTGTTTTCTTTTTGTTAAATTTGGTCTGTTTCATTGTTAATATTTTTCATCTCTCGCATATCATATCATTTTTTAAATCTATACATTGAAATCATTTAATTTTTTTTAATGCCAGCTATTTTACTTTTACGCTTATATACGCTCTCGTGTTATGTTACATATGTGATTTACCCTCTGGCTGGAAGAAAGTTCATAACTTTTGATTATCTGTATATCATTATAATTAAACTACTATAAAGGAATTATAAAAATATTAATAAAATCACAGTAATATTCCAGAAGTTTAAATTCATTTTAATCATTTGCATTTTTATGCCGTAACTAGTCTAAATCTATTTCTACATTTTATGAAAAATAAATATAGTATTACATGTAATATTATGCACTGCTGAAATTTAGGAAAGGAAGTGTTTTAATGTTTGGTTTTTACCTCTTGATTCTTTATAAGTATTTTAAAATCTGCAAAATTTTACAACTTGGAAGGCAAATAAGAGTGAAAAGTAAAACTGTATTTTGTAGTGTTGTTTCCAAGTATATCGCTTAGCGCGGTTTCCGTTTACGACTCTCTTAAGCAGCTTTCAAAATGCTATATCAATTCAATTGTCACAGCCGTGATGTTAAAAATATCAGAAGGAAACGGCTCAGTATCGTAATATATGAAATTGTTATTTTCTACTGTTATTAAAATAAAATTTATATATATACCAATGTTAATTGTCCATTCACCCTTGTACACCTGTCAATATAACTATAATGTGGATTTTGTAACTTTTCAAAAATAATTTTCATTATTTTTCCTGAATCTTAATTAATTATAAATTTTACGAATTCTCAAAATAATCTAATGTTATTTAGTTACTAAAAATTTCTTTAAATATCCTTATGTTTTACGTATTACGGAATCCAAACTCATTTGCTTCAGACTATTTACTTAGCCTAACCTTCTAACATCTATATTTAAATACACGTAGAATTTTTATACGCACTTGTATTAAAATCACGTAGGTGGACTTTGGGCGAATTAAAATGTTATATTTAGAATGAAATTAAAAATTGTAGCATAACAATGATTAGATTTAAATGTTAAATATTTAATGCATTTTAATTAGTTCTCCGCATTTATATACTGACTGTTACAATATTGTATCAAGCACAGCAATATTAAATCTATGCAGCAATTATAGAAAACTATAAATCTCTACTTTATCGTATTCATTTCTGTCATGAGTTCTCAAATCTGTTCTTAGTAAGTTTTCCTCTCTGAGTTTCCAAAAAAAATATAAAATGGAATATAATAACGTAATAATTTACCATACTCATATATATATATCTTATGCTACTACCACATTGCAAAAATTAGGTTTTTGGTCATTTATTCCAATGTAGATTACTTTATGCATATCACCATATACACGTAAAGGACATTTTATGTATGTAATTTTTTAAAAAATACGTAAATAGATATTTCTCATAAAAATAAAAAAATACTCACCAAAGAAACAACAACAAAACACAGCCGTGTATAAAGTGATGAAAATCGCCCGTACGTCAGTCCTGTCAAACACATACTCTTCGAAATGGTATTTCGTCCAGTTCGTTGCATTCCTTTCCTCATTTTTAAAGAAAAACATTAATTTCACGTCTTGCGTTACATTGCTGCCTACATCCGTATCCATGATCGCTTTGTCAGTGATTAGGTATATATGTAAGGTATAATGGTGATACACAAATTATTTTTCGTCGCAATTGACTCCATGTTTTGTAAACAAGATGACCACCTGGAATAAAATTAATAAAGTGTAATGAATGTTGTTACATCTATTTTATTTATACTCTATATAGAAAAGAAATGATACAGATTTTTTGTTTTTTAAATATACATAATGTTTGATCTAGGTTCATACACACTATGTTTATACATTGGAAGCATTTTTCGTTGAGTTAAAAGATTTTATAACAAGAACAATAATACAAATGATTTTTTTCTAGATATTTATCTTGAATTAAAAGTTTACCATTTCGAACTTAGGAAAGGTTTCAAACAATTTCGATTCCAATCCTTAGCTGCTAAATTTCAGATTTTGGTCTTCTGTCATGATTAATTACAACAACGAGTAAATCCCGGATTCGATTAAAAATATTAATTTTAATATTTTTGAAGCCTGATTGGACTGCTTTTTGGGCTGGGCAAGCTACTAATGGAGGCAATTATAAAGAAAATATAAGCATATGTATATATATATATATATATATATATATATATATATATGTATATATATATATATATATATATATATATATATATATATTTACGTCTTTATCTTAGTGTTACCAAGTCTTATCAAAGTTCTTATCAAACTAACTTAGGCCAGTTTTATGATTTTTGCTTCATTTTCTTATTTCAATAATATATGTCCTTATGCATTTTTTTACCTTTGATTACCGAAAATGGTTCATCACATTTTCGATATCCAAGGATAAAGATATTGCATAAGCAAATATATTACTGCAAAGGGTATTAAATCATGAACCATAAAAATACAGTACATCGACGCTTTGCACTAATAAGGCATCTATTTCTCTAAACACTCTGCTATTATCAGAATTTATGAGTATTCGTCGTTTTAATGGAATCCAGGATGTACTCGATGTTGTAATTAATCATGACAGAAGACCAAAATCTGAAATTTAGCAGCTAATAATTATCTAGAAATGAATCATTTGCATTATTGTTCTTATTATAAGATATTTTAACTCAACGACAAATGCTTCCGATATGCGATGCGTCTGATTTATAAATTCAAAATACTCTTCGCAATTTTGGTATAAACATAGTGTGTATGAACCTAAACCAAACATTATGTATATTTAAAACACAAACTTGAATTGTTTTATAACAAAAAACAATTTTTAGGAAAATATTTTCACCACCACATTAACACCAATTTAATTAAAAAAATAACAAATTCAAAAATTTAAATAACCAAGCATATTATGTAAAGGAAGTTTATAAATATTATGTTTGACGACCGTTTCTACATTGTAAAAGCATTTCCAAATCTATTTTTTATTAAGATCATCACAAGTGGAATACTTTTCATTGTGTGTTTGCTTTTAAACGCGTGTTATGGGAAGAAATATTACTTTTTCACGCTTTATTTGATTTGATTCTTATACTACACTCAAACTGAGAATTTCGATTGGTCACCAGTTTGAAATTTGTAATGAAATTCTTACTCCAAAATGTATAAAAGTTCTTTACAACTTTTAACTTGCTTTCTACTTATTTTAAACTAACAAATAATTTCAACAATTAAATAACACATATCGTTAACGAAAATAAGGTATGCTATATTATATTCATAACAAATATTATTAACAAAAAAAAAATATTTATATAATCAATAAATACGATAATTTATAGAATGTTCCGCACTTGAACATACTGAAGTATTTCAATAGTGCTCTCCAAAAATGTTTTCTAAAAATTACTCATTATGTTACATAAACTACTGGTTTAGGTGTCTGGTCGGAAACACTCGAAATCAGGCAATGTGTCTAAATAAAAAAAATGGCGCATAAATTCTACGCCTCAACACGAATGATCCAAAATAAATATCGAATACATCAAGTAGCAATACATTAACGTATCTAATATTATTAGTACTCGCATCTGGACTGTGTTAATTGAAGCAGTTAATGTTTAAACGTTTGAAATCGACATTTTTACGTTACATGATTTATAAAAATAAAACTTCGAGTCAAGTATTATGTATACTCGTAATATTTTTAGATTACTGATAGTTCTATCTACCGTGCGTCAATGAATGAAATATATTATATTTACTTTCAGTATACTGCTTCAAACTTAGAATTCTAATTAAAGAAATAATTGTTTAATAATTGTGTAATTAATAATTATAGAAAAGTAATTTAGTCACAGTTACTTCAATACATACACACATACATTGAATGATTCTAGCTGAAATCGTAAATTTCTATTTAAAATAAAAAATAGTAAAACATTCAGAATATTAAATTACAATCTATTGACAAGTATTGGTGTATGTCTCAAAAATTATGTCAACTTACAAGCCAGTTTGTAAATTTCATAATTTATCTTTTATTAAGTTTCTTTACTGAAATATGATAAATAAACAACAACAGATAAAATTGTGAAATAACGCTTGGGTTGTGTGTATAAATACGAGATAATCAGTTTTATTGCGAGTAGGGCATTTTCATTTTTATGAGGCATTTCGTAGAAGGAAACAAGCACTTCACGTTTCTTCGTGTTTAGACTATTTAAAATTTAATAATTAAGTCTGTTATCTTGCTGTTAATATTAGTGTCGAATTTGCATTAATTTTAACAGCTAAAATGTTTCCGTCCGATAATATTTTTAGGGCCGATAATAATAATTTTCCATAAACATAGATAATTATAGTCCTCATAAGAATTAATAAAATAGAAGTGAATATTTTCAAAAAGATAGTTACGATCTGAAATTGAGATTACTTGACAAAGAATGAGGCGGTACACCTGACTAGAAATCAGTCCTGAGGTATCACGGATTTTATATTTAAATAAAATTTAGTTTAAACGGTACGTTTATATTAGCCATAACATAAACACAACATAAATAACAGAAAACACATAACACACATGCGGACCGGCAGACATACAAGGACATATACATATAAACACATAGTCGTGTTGTGAATCAAAAATACAATTCATTAAAACCGTACATCATTAAGCCGTACGTTCATATTAAGCCATTTTTATTAATAAAATGTAGTTTTAGATAAATTTCACAATATCAACATGAATGAAAGTATGCTTTTATACATTTAATTTTCTATGTTTAGATGTTTCGATGCTAAACTTCTGGTTTATTGAACGATATCAACTGGCAACTTTAAAGAAGTTTAAGCTGTTTTCATCAAACTTTTAGCCACAGCGAAAATGACAGTTCAAACAAGTTGGAAACCCTTTGACAGTTTCCAGTAAAATTTTATATTAGGAATCTACAGGGTATATGTAAGGATATGTTTGTTTCTTGATAATATTCGGTATATTTAAGGAATGAAATATTGAGTCATATTAAGAGTTTCGTATTAAAATATTTAAATAGACATGTAAATGTCAATTTTCTTTTCTTATTCTATTGACTTATTAGTGTCCTTATAAGAGGTAATAAGGACACTAATAAGTTTACAAATTAAAAGAAACTACACACACACACACATATATATATATATATATATATACATATAAATATATATATATATATATATATATATATATATATATATATATATATATATATATATATATACGTTTAAATGAATTCCATTTCTCCAGATACCATTCTTGCGGAATATTAGAATATCAATAAATTACGCTTATCATATCAACACAGTAAAGATTTTGTCATAAGTATATCTTTTCTTTAATCTAATTTGATATCATTAAACTTCGAATAAATTTTAGCAATCGTGTTGCGTATTTATGTCATCCCTGTTACTATTAAGGGAAAGGAAAATTTAGTAAAGAAATTCATAATAACATAAAATACTGTCTCTAAATTAATATTTCAATTCTCAATGACTTCTAATTTTACGACCTACTTATATGGGTATGTACAATATTCCTATTGCGTACTCCTCTTTCCGAAAGCAATTAAAACATTTGTTCGTTTTCCTTTCACTGTATATTCCTTTCCAATTAATATAGCAGTACAAAGCTTTTTGCAATTAACTCATTCTCAATTTTTTAAAACTTCTTCACATTTTTTCCCAAGGTAGTGTAATTATCACTTCGATCGAAGGAAAATAGGAGTGGATAAACGCTTAAGTTTTTGGATGCCATAAATGTCCTGCGTCGTTTCTAAAAGCCGGCCCACGTTTGGTCAGAAATAAGCGCATCGCATGTGCGCCGATTTCTTTAAAACTGTCGATCTAACAATACTTAATGATCAATAACAATGACGAGATAAATATAAAGCAATTGTGTGTCCCTAATATACGTTAGTTTTGGGTTAAACCAGAAAATATTATTTATTATTAAATGAATACAATTTAAACATTTCAAATTTGGTCATGGAGGTCGTACACATTTTAAATTGATTACTGGGACGATATCTTTCACTTATATTATGCCGTTTTAATAATATGACAACTTTAATATATCGAAAAATATTGAAATCATCAGGAATATTTTTACTTGGATTTACATTTCCACGTATAATCTGCTAAGTAATACTGAGTTTTAGTCTTAACTATTGGCCAAATGGCTAATATATTAATAAATATGTTAAGGAGTATCTAAAAAAATTTATATTTTCTTTTGTGTTTGGTGTTCAAAATATAAACCCTCGTATAAAAGGATATTGGGATAATTCGACTGAAATCTACGTTACCTTGAGATCACCATATTTACATTTATATATATATATATATATATATATATATATATATATATATATATATATATATATATACATATATATATACATATATATATATATATATATATATATATATATAATTTTAAAAAGAAGAGAAGTGTAATTAAAACGCTCTTAATTTGTCATTATTTGAATTGCCAAGTCATTAGAATGCACTAACTATGCTTCATTTCACCAATAAATAGCGAATAGGAATTTAAAAAATCAAAAAAGTGTCACTAAAATTGCAAATTTTTGCAATTTTTTCTTAATTTTGTTACTGATTTTTTTTAAACCTACATTATTTCGTGTGAATTATTTTAAATATATATTAATAAATTATTTTAAATAATACTCTCATAATTTTTCAACTGTAATAGTATTTTTGGAATGCTTCTTGAATTTTGGAAATTAATTGAGTTTTGTCATACCTTATGTGTATCCAGAATTAATTTCGTCAAAATATTAAATCCAATGTTTCAAAATCAGATTTTGGATTATTTGTTCATGCAATTGTTACTTTAGAAATTGTTTTCCTGTGGATTTTGCTCAAGGTCTATAATGATTTTATAAATTAAATTCGCACGCGCGCCCGCGCACACTACTTACAAATATTTTCTGCTTATAAAATAACATAAAATAAACTAAATATTAATTTAGGTTTCATTTACTATTTTCAATTTCTCAGTAGGTTATATAGTGTTCAGTTTTAAAATTATGTGCAAAATCTTTTCCCACTACTTATTTTTCAACCATGCGTTTTTTCAAATTATTTTGTATTATAGAATGTATTTTTTTAGTATAGCGAATAATGTAGCTAATTACGTAAATATGTAAGCTGTATACAGTTATTTTTATATTTTAGTATATTTACACAAAAATGCACGGAATCCTGTATGTCAACTAACCGCTCGTGCAACATATAATGATTCATTTCTTTGTAATGAAATTTATTTAACAAAATTATTCAGGCGAGGATCCCCTGACAGTTGACTTCTGTTTATCACTCAAAAGCCACATTAAATATTCATAAATCATATCACCAAATACTTATCTTAAAAAATCCCAACAATTAACTATAAATATCTTCTATCCTTGACTACTAAATACTTTCTTAACTAGAATCTCCATTATAATCACCACGTCGCAAATAGTTAGGATTTATATTATGTACTAATATCAGTACCATGCCGCATCAACGACGCGAGAAATGTTAATAAAGTTGATTGGGTAGGAACTCAGTCGATCGACTATTTAAAGTTTTATTGTTTATTAATTTGCATTTGAAGTAAATTCGGATATAAATTGTAGATCAGTAAATCCAGCAGACATATATCTGCTGCAAGGAATATAAGTTATGTATAGATATTAGTAGTTTATTTTAATTTACTCATACGCTTACAGTTACATTAAAAAATAAAGAAAATTAGCGTAAATAAAAACACAAACCAAACAAGTTAAGCTATATGCATTCTTTTCTAATTTAATAGTTTAATTAGTTTATGACACTAATTATATTCATTTTCTATTTAAATGATTTGCTACGAATTACTATCCTGGATGAATATCGCTTGATGTGATAATTATAATAAATTTACATTTCAGAAGTGTGGCACGATTATGTACACAGACATACTCTAAGTGTGCGCACGTATTATATGATAATATATCTACATTTGTATACAAACATACTCTAAGTGTGCGTAAGTATTATATGATAATATATCTTTCTTCGAGGATGGGTTATATTGACCTACAGCATTTACATATTATTGCGGCTTTCCTAATAATGGCTACCGATTGGAATTTCGGCTAAAGCACATATGCGATCAATATTTTGCATAAAGATTCCATAATACATTGGAATTTTATATTTCATTATCACTTGCGACATTCGTTATTAAACGTCATCCAACTTAATTCATTATTTCAGTTAAGTTGATTATATTTTTCTTTTTTATTAAATCGGAAAGAATTCCGGGTAAAATTTGCCATTCCAGTAATTGAATAAAGCTTTGATGCTAATATTAAATTTCCAATTAAATTAAATTTGACATATAAAACGAAAGTTTCTTTTCGGTCTCTTTGATGTCACATCATTTACGTAGGTCGTGACATTGTCAGGTGCAAACTTAAGAATAAAGTTTTCACAGTACTAACTTAAATGGGCCCACATTGATACTTTGGGAATATTTGTATCTCTATCAAAATAAAGGAGGGAAACGTTTATGCGGCAAGCTTTTTTTATTTTGTGTATTCGTGTAAAGACATTGCTTTTGAAAAACATATAATTGCCCATTTCGATAAAATTTTATTATATATATGGTAGAAACTATATGTTCGATAACAGGACACATCCACCACTTTGTCATCTTCTAATATGTCATGATATTAATAACACAACTGTTATAAATTACTTACGTATTTTATATTTTTATGGATCATTACAAAATAGTTATGGGAAAAAATTATATACAAAGTGACTTTGTTAATATGCAGACACTTATTTAGATTGAAATAGTTCAGCGTTACTTAAAAATGTCCCGCCTCTATTAAAGAGATATCGCGATTAGCAAAGTTTTATCAGCTTATATTTTATATTATAAACGACAAAATATTTAGGTTGAAAAGTATTTTAACTTGAATGATAAAAAAAAGTACTGCAATTGTTTTCATTTAGTTTTTTGTATAAACGACATTGACTTAAAATTAATCTAAGTTTAACAATGTCTTGCAAAAGATATCATATTTCCCACGACTGAAGGAGAATTTTCGTCATTTATATGAAAGAATTATATGATCGCGCACATACTTAGGGATAATAAAAGGTTTACTTTGAAATTTTGGAACAGAATATAAGTGTTCAAATTTACGCAAATTATTCAGTTCCCATTATCCGTTACTGTTCTAGTTTTAAGAAATTATTACTAAGTTATTTTAAATACCTACTAAAATAAAGATCCCAGTGGTAAGTTATTGATATAACATTTATCAGAGCTAAAATGTTATTGTGTTTCATATTTATATTAAATAAGTTCTTATTCTTATAAATTCAGGATAATATTTTCCACTCTGTATATTTTAAATATATTTACAGTATGTTCGCAACATACTCACATATTGAAATTTATATTCAATAAAATCCAATACATTCATACCGGTATTATAATTATCATCTACACATAAATATATATGCGTGAAATATTACATTGTTGTGAATGGTTTTAGTTATAAATCAATGGTGTTAGTGCATTGATATGATTTTGCAAATAATAGATTAATAATAGGTTTTATATTACAAAATAAATTATAACGGTCTTTTTTAATTTCTTAAATCTAATTGCTTTTATTTTTCTATTACGCTTTTCTATAAAAGTTGGTCCAATATCAATACTCAATAACCTATTCTGATTATATACATGGAATTTGGAATAAAATAGTAGTATGACGTCCGTGAAATTGGCAAAAATCGTAAAGACGAAACGATTTTCATTCGAGATAATACATTTCACACCAGAATAGATAACATCACTCCCAGCAGGTGATTCCTCTCTCACACGGCTTTTCGTATTCTGATATAAGGATGTATAATATTTATTTAGTTCTTTCTACGATACTATCCCGTGATAACCTTTATATACTCTATAGTTTTTATTTTTTGATATATATATATATATATATATATATATATATATATATATATGTACATATATATATATATATATATATATATATATATATATATATATGATCATCACTTGTCATCAATACTTCTGACCTACTTCCAGTCGAGTAAAAGACTCATATTTTTGACATGGCTAAAGTTTCAAATATGTACGAAAGAAAAAGTTAAAAAATAGTCAATGGTTAGTTATATTTTTTGAGAAAGTTGGTAGTCTAATTAATAGTTCAGTCAAATGATAATTCAACTGTACTTTTAGATGAAACAGCGATATTTTTGCTCCGGTATGAACAGGAGTCGACTGATAATGCAACAGTAAATTTTCAAAGTATCAAATTCCCCAATTTGTTCACTGTTTTAAAAATTTGTGTCTTTAATTTCTCTCATATATCTCAATTACCGTAAGTCTGACAAAGAATTTGTCAAATTATTAATAGCTTCTATTGATAACATATTCACGTAAAATCAATAATTAAAATGTTATAACAAATTATTTTTTTAATTTGAATTTTAAAAAAACCCTTCTTAGCGTTCCAGTAGCCAAGGCGTAAATGACACGGTAGACTACGATCATTTTTATTTTTCACATTACTTAACTAGATAATAAATACCGTTCTACATCTGCAAAATTTCATACATTTCATTATGCCATACAAATAAATGGATTTAGTTTTACAAATAATTGAAATGAAATCACACTTCTAGTTATAATTTCTTGAAAAAAAAAACTTTAGTGCTAGTCGTAACGAGTCAACAGTCAATAGACAACGTTACTTGTGTTATATCGCGATAATTATTTATTTTTCTTAAACAATATATAAACTCACGCACTTTATAGTCATTAGGATATTTTGATATCGATTACATATGCTATGAGCAATTTCGTCTACTTTGGTTTATTCCATTATTTTTTTATATTTAGGGATTATTGTTTTACTTAGTGTTTCAGATTTTTGTAGGGATATTTGTGTTATGTTTTAGTGTTAAGCCGAATATATTTTTTAATTCATCAATTCTCGTCAAAATTTTTCTTCAGTTAAATCCCATCAGAAATATAAATGTGAAAATGGGAAAAATTTTCTTAAGATCAAAGTTTATAAACATATGTTTTTCTTGAAAATTTTATTTTGAAATGAAAAGTTAAAATAGATAATTGGTAAGAAATCAAAAATCTTCAGTAAAATGTTTGTTTTATTACTCATTATAATTATATTTAAAACATATACATCATAAGAAAAAAATGTAAGGCGGAATGTAAGTTTCACACATTGGCAATTAATTATGTATAGAAATTACAGAACCAATGGAATAAAAAAGCTGTTAAAAATAAAGCCTAAATATGGCACAAGTTTATTGTTATAAATATACTCTATTGGTACCAGATTTCTTTTAAACGTGGGCATTTTATTGAAACTTTTTCTAGTTAATTCTTATAATAAATAGACTTATTGTACTTTATGAAAACAAGACACATTTTTATCAATTTTAATAAAAAGAAAACAATCTTAAAACTTGCTCCTGTTATTACGGTTTAACTTATTTTAGCATTTAATGTAATTATAATTCTCATATTGTTTATAAAAGAAAATTATATTTTTTTCAAAGTTAATATTTTTAACATGATTATGTTTCCTCTGATTTTCTGTTTTTAGATTAATCTTAACTATGTTAAGTAATGGCTTTACCTTAAAAAACTTATTGCTGCGTTAAAGTATATTTGGGGGAATCCATTTTATTTTACAGCCATTAGTCCGTGAGCCGTGAGAGGTAATTGTGTTTTTTTATTTAGTAAATATTATTTCTGTTCCCACCATAAGTTTGTTTCGTGCCTTATTATTTAAGAAACGTTCCCTGTTATAAATAGAAAATGACCTTGTCGTAAAGATCAAATTTATACATATCATTGGTGTAAATACTATGGGAGAGCACGTTTCGTACACCTACCTTCGTTAGGTGTACGAATCGTGCTCTCCCTTAGGATACCGTAATTCAGTCTGCAGGTCACTAAGAATATTACTAAAGGCATATTTGGGTTTTTCGACATTATATTTTGCTTTATTATGGATTTTGCCTGAAATTCCCGTGATTCAAACTTGAAAAATTTAGATATGTTTTTGACTTGAACGCGATATTTCATTCTTATTTTCTAAAGGCGCTGTGATTTAGTTAATAACCAATTATATAAAACTTCATCTGTTGCTTCTTGTTAATATAGAAATATATTCAGTACTTTATTATTCTTTAAAGTCATCCAGAATATAATAAAATTTTACTTCGCGCCCTTACCGTATACATTTCTTTTCACTTATTAATATCCATGTTAGTCTCAAACAGCACGGCTTGTAAATACTTGTCGGTATGTAATTGGTTCCTGATGGACAGATATTCAAAACCTAATCTATTCCTTATTGTAACCTCCTTTTTCGAATTTTATATTCAGCAAAATATTTTTAGTTGCGCTAATTTTCATTCAATTAATTGCATTAGGAATAATAAAAAGCAATTAAACGTCTAAAATATTGTCTATACTGTACTTAAATTAACTAAAAAGATAACGCCTAAAATTCTCTATTTTCTTTTATGTTTTTAATTTTTTTCTTATTTATTGTATACATAATGTATATTGTATGTATATAAAACTATGTTCACAGTTATTTTTGAACATCCAAGTTGAAATTTTCATATTATATATGGTTTTATTCTATAGCATTAAAAAAAATTATTTTCTGCGGAAACTCCAAGAAAGATTTTATTCCCGAATTAGTGTTTCCTTCAAATTTGTCTAATCAATTAAAATAAATGTGAAAAACCAGACATGGATACTGAAACTTGTAAAGCATAAAAAATAATTAGGTTCATAAGTCGATAGCCACGTATTTAGCGTAACTTTTTTAAATATACGCCGTCATTTAGCCATTTAAAAAATTGTCCTTGATAGTATTAAGAAAATTAATTTATATGTATGTTCATTGATTATGTAATTTTTTCACATAACTACAATAAATTTAGTTCCTGGTCTACTCCAAAATTTAATAAATTTTCAGGAGATTTTCAATTTTTGGCAGGCGTTTCAAAAAAGGCTAGAAAACTCTTCCACTTTCTTTTCAGATCAAAATAATATTTACTGAACTGCCCCGCAAACTGTATTTCATACCGACGCTAAAGACAATTCGATGGATTTTTTCGTACCGAACTTAAAGACAATTCGATGGATTTGATGACATTTAGTTTCGCGCTATATTAAATGATCTGTTACAAATCCCTAGCTAAACTACTTAACTTAATTTAAATTTCATATCAGTGTAATAGGAAAACTTTTGGGCTGAGTTCAGAAACTGAAAAAGATTTTTACCATAATTTATAAACAAGTGTAGTGGCAATGAACTCAAGTAACACGTCCTCTGAAGAGCAACACGATTTTAATTTTGAAGGGAGTTATAACACGCAGTGTGGTTTATAAAATTATGTTACATACCAATCATTGTTCGTAAAAATACTATGACATATAACTTGGATATTTTAGCGTGTAATGGAAATTCTATGGTCGTGGTAAATAACTTAAAGAAAGTAGAAATACTATTACATCACGTAGTTTCATTTAATTGTGAATAATGAATTTCTACAAAATTAACGCCAAATATATTCAATATATGAAAATAAATGATTGAAAATTGGAAATTGAAAATTTTATTAATCAAAATTAAAATCAATTTTTTGCATATATATATCTAACATTTAATTTAAATTATGAAAGTAATCCATAAAAAAACAAACTTATACTGAATACCAGGAATATTTTATAACCTTAACTTTTAAACTTTAGGAAGCTAAATCGAAGTTGTTAATAAAATAAAAATTCGTATTCGATAAGCGACCCTTTTCCATATAATTTTCTGGCAATTTTTAATCACGTAAATGTTCAAATACATTTTCCTAATAATAATGTAAATAAGATCTAGGTAACATTATTAAATATTAGAAGATTAGGAAGTTGAGGCAGTCATTGCTTTAATTTATTTTCAAAATGTTTTAAATTACGTTTTTAACATGTAAATTATGCGGGGGCAAACCAAATCTTGGGTCAAGTTAAAGGTAAACATTTTGCTTAGCAGTTTTACTTAAGTCACCTTATCTAGGCATTTAAAACCAAGTTTAAGTTATCTTTTTCCCATTAAAAGTGCTAAAACCACTATTAAAAGAACAATGACAACTTAAAAGCCAAGTTGACTTCAAATGCCTAGATAAGGGATAATATTTGCGTTGCTTTAAATGCTCGTTATAAAATTTAACGCATTAAAATATTTTCATGGTTTAAATAAAAGACAAATAAACGACTTAAAGTTTTTTTTTACTCTTATTGTGTATATAATAAAAATAAATGGATTCTCTTTTTATAATAACCACACGTGGACATATGCGATGGAATAAATAATATTTTTTTGTGACTTACTATAATATTTTGCATTGAGTTTTCAAACACGCTTTTCTTTTAATACCTACATTGTCGCAGGTTTTCTCACTTAAGTTCCAATAAAATTTATTTTCTTGTGTATTTCTTAACCTTTTTTGTCTCTTACTTTTTTTAAACATTTATTACAAATTTCGTAATGACATTTTTTTACGTCACACCTAATCGACATAATTTCTCATTCTAAAAATTATAAACAAAAAATTTCTCAAAGTATTGGTTTATCTTTACTTTGGAACAAAAATTTATAACTGTTGAGATAGTTAAACATATATTTAATTTTCACGACATATGACAAAATTAAAACCTTTATATCAGTTATATACATTAAGACCATTAACCAATTAACGTAATATATTTCTCTTTAATGTATTCTTGATACATTAAGTATATAAAATCCTACTTCTTCTCGATAATAGCCATCTCTTCTCTTTAACAATTTCAGCTTGTTTTGTTTACGCATACTTCAAACATTCTTGTTACTATATAAAATTGGCAAACGTGCTTGGGGTTCATGAATAATATCGCCAGAATTTATTCATTAAATGAACCGTGACCTTCCCATCGGCTTTATGAATAAATTCCCGCGATATCTATTGTGACCATGATTACTACGGAAAGAAGGTTAACAGCGTTCGTAGATATAGAAATGCCGCGACAAAGCGCACAATAGTTCCGATCCAGATTTTTGACCTTAATAAAACCTTTCATAAACTTTCTTATTGAATACTACTATCATAAATAGTTGTATGAATTTTTCCTCGTCAAAACTGACAAGTATAAGGGTTATAGATTTAATAAGTGATTTTAAATGGAATAGAACTTAATTAGGATTTTTCTTACGCAGAGAAAAACTGCATTAGCTAGTTTGTGCATATTTTACGAACTTTTATATGAGGGCGGTCACGATAACCTAATTGTGGAAATATTCAAGATTTAGACAAAAGTCATACACATTCATTATAACTAACATATTCAAGTTGAAAAATATTCAATTCTATTTTTAGAATAGCATAAGGTTTAGTTTAACAAATAGGAATGTATTACATATAAAATTCTACATGAAAATCTCTGTAACTACTGTTAGTGGATGAAATTAAATTTTTGTATTTTCCAATCACATTATCGATCAAATTAATCCACCACTAAATTATACTTCTCATCGATAGTCGCAAACAGCATTTCGGAATATTTCAATTATGTCATTTTATAAAAATGTGGTGTCACCGTATCCTAATTTATAATAACACACACACACAATATTATAAACACACAATATTATAACACACACAATATTATAAACTGCATTAACTAAAAATTACGGCAAAAATTTTTTAGTGGTTTATGTCTTTTGTTTTTTGTTAAATCCCAAGATATCACCTTTATTCCATAGAGAACCATGATCTAGTATTTATATACATTATTCCAGATCCATAATCTTTATTCCAGAAAGAACCACAATCGTCGGATATGCAAAAAATATGGCTAACCTAATAAAATTTAAAAAAATATTTTGAATAGTTTACAGTTTTGACCATAAAACTTTCTCTGTCGATACTTTTGTTAACATTCCTATACCTCATTAAAAAGCTACTTTTCAATATGATCGTTAAACAAATCTGTTTTTGGAATACGAAAGCTTCGTACACACTTAGACGGATATGAACATTTAAATGAATCTAATATCCTTATTGAACTATTTACAAATTATTTCATTATTTTCCACAATGTAAATAATATATTGTCTAGTTCATGTTAATTGTAAAAACAAATGTAACAATATCGTGAATATCTCGAAAACTTTGAAATTTTCAATGATTCCTACTGTTGTTTCACACTATATACGAAATGGAAAAAACCCAAGTATTTATTTGCGTCCTCAAAAATACCAACAAGAATAGTTTTGAGTTCTAACTATTGAGGTATACATGAGTTAATATGTTTTACCATTATCATTTTAAGGTTTTTATGCCATATCGTGTCTGACAAAATTTTTTTGAACCTTTTTAGCAATATTTCTATAAATATCTTAACCAAGATTTTAAAGAAAATAATTTTGAAATCTTTATAAGTTGGTTTTTTCAGTTTATTTTCCACTCTTCTCAAATATCTATACGTGTATTTTGCTTTTTTATATCTTGGTTAGTATGATTATCACTATACCAAATTTCTACATTAAAAGTTTGAGAAAGAAATATCTGCGAAAAATGGACAAATGGACAGGTGTACATGAGAGTGTGTGTGTGTGTCACATGAGAGTGATCTTATGAACCTTTTAACGCAGAGAACTTTTAAAGCAAATGAGTCGCCATTTTTTTCATCAATTCTTCTTTCATTCATTCACTGAGGAAAAAAGATAACGCAAATAAACCAAGATTAAATAATTTTATTTAATTTTAATGCCACATAATACTATTTTAAGAAAAAAAAAGATATACGCAGGAAAAAATAATGAACAATATTTTACCTTTCCTTGTCTTGTCTTTCCTTGTGTATGCATTGTTTGTAAATAATAAACCAGCAAGATTTCCCAATCTCTGTTTATAAATTTCCAACTCCTGTTTCAAAATTAATGCCAAAATGACCTTTCCAGATTTAACAAAAAAATAATTATAAAGATATTTTTTTAAATGTATAGAGAAAAGTATCAAAAAATGTTAAATATATTTTTCGATTTTTTTTCATTTTACAATCAAATCTCGATAAGGTTTTTGATTTTAATAATTATAGCAGGGCAGGTAATATGCATTAAAATGAAGGAAATAGGATACTGTAACATTCCATATGTTAGCATAGGGCAGACTGATATCACAACGTTTTAAGTGTTTTATTTCCACACTTCATGTATGGAACTCTAAAGATACAGTTTTCCTTTCATGAATAGAGATTCTAAAGTATTTATACATACCATGACAAATAATTTGCTGTCTCACGTTTCGCAGATGTGATTAAAATAATCCTTAAATTTAACTCTATTGTTAAGTATAAAACATATTTACGAAGATTGATTTAAATGTTAAACTTTTTGGCTTTCCTCATGAAATTATATGGATGTTACTCTTTTCGGTGAAATTTTGAATACACTTTTTTTACACATATATAAAAATTTATGACAGATATAAACATTTTCAAATAACTCTCTCTCGAATTTAAACGAAACTATAAGGTCCCATCTATATGAATCAAGTATGTTTGTTGTTTACGTACTTTAAAGATACACATATATTTGTTTATTTCCATGTCTACTGATTTGGCTTAAATATTTATAAGCTTACATTCTTTTGAAAGTTACTTGTTAAATGTAATAGAAAATAGGAGTAACGGGTAGTATGTAATTTATTAGTTGACAGTTCACGACTACTTTCTGGATCGATATGAAAGTTCAAGTTCAATGCTATAGAGCCCAGTCTCGTTTATATTGTTTGACAAATACTGAATCGATACAAATGATTGCCCTACATTCAGGCAGTTTTTTTTACAAACGTACCAAGGGAAACTTATTTCACGAAAGTGATTTTTGTATTATAACAAGTATTTGATATTTTATTGTTAAAGAATCATATCGTGAAGTATGAATTGAGGATTCGCTATAATATACTTCCCAATATCACATAATGAACAATCAGTTATAAGAAACTACTTGTAGAGGACTTCGGTGTTTGACAAAAGTATGTTTTATATTCTTATATAACCGTGCAGCGTCTTACTTGAAATAGGAAAATATTTCAATAGTAAGACCTTTTCTTCGATATGGTTTAATATTTTTTTGAATAGACCTTTAAACTTTTTTTCAAAAATCCTTAACCAAGTTTCGAAGATAACATCGTATTCAAAAATACATGTTTCAATGTTTTATGTATTAAAATATTAAATCAATATATTTAAAGCAAGAATTGGGGTCGTGTTGAAAAATTGAAATAAATATATATATATATTTTATTTTTCATTGAGGCGAAAATAATTTTTGGGTATTTTATTATCAGTAGTTGTTATTTTACCATTTAAACATTATGTTTAATAAAAGAAAACAAATCATTGAGAAACCATTTAAGTGATTGAGTGAACCATTGTTAATTTGAATACAGATATATGCATGGTTTTTTAATTAGGCATCAAATTATTTTGCATATATAAGTATAGACTTTTTTCTTTTTAATTAAATATACTGAATATGTTTTTTTTGGGCAAAGAACTAAAAATTAAAAGTAGACCCGGACGTCAGTGTTTGAAGCAATTAATACTAACACGTAGAAATATAGTCGCTAGCAACAATTGCTTAGATAGTTAGTAATTAAAGAAATGAACTAGAATTGGAAAGACATTAGCTATATGTTAGAAATGATATTGATATTCGCAACCTTATAGATATTTGACGACAAAAAAAATTATTAAAATATCAATGTTATGTTGTTAACGAATTAATAAATGGAAATTTTATTTTATATGTGGTCAATAAATAAAAACCGGTAACGTAAAAATTATAAATTAGTTATCGCTCGCATTATGATGGAATGACTTTCCTTCCCGCAACGTAGCGACGCCGCTTTCTTTGCTTATCATACGTATTCCTGCTTGCATATCTATCAAATAATATTAAGAGAGCTCTGTAACTTTAACATTTACAAGAATGTTTGTACATAAAAATCTTCTAGCATGAGTAACCTACACGATGTCAACCACATCAAAATAAGTATTCAATTATTACTACATCCTAAAACGTCGAAAATTACAATATTACTTTTAAATTTTATTTTATATGTGGTCAATAAATAAAAACCGGTAACGAATAAATTATAAATTAGTTATCGCTCGCATTGTGATGGAATGACTTTCCTTCCCGCAACGTAGCGACGCCGCTTTTTTGCTTATCATACGTATTCCTGCTTGCATATATATCAAATAATATTAAGAGAACTCTGTAACTTCAACATTTACAAGAATGTTTGTACATAAAAATGTTCTAGCATGAGTACAAGTATTCAATTATGACTACATCCTAAAACGTCGAAAATTACAATATTACTTTTTAATTTTTTTATACGGTATCACGATCAAAGTTATTAAAAATAAATGGAATTTATTGATTAAATTTTGTAGAAATTTATAATTCACAATTAAATGGAACTACGTGATGTAGTATTATTTCCACTTCATTTAAATTCTTTACCACGATCTAGGTTTCGTTGTATTACAATCTTCTAGTGGGCAATTAGCAAAAGATAAGTTAGATAGATCTTTTGCTAGTGGCCCCCCTGAAGATGTTGAAATATAACGAAACCTAAGTTGTGGTGCAGAATTTAAATAAAGTAGAAATTATACTACGTCACGTAGTTTCATTTAATTGTGAAGTGAAATTTTGGCTTATCTCTAATATATTTGATTGAACTGGCAGGTAAATAACTTAAAATTTTAACATTACATAGGAAGAGTAGGACCGGAGAAACTTAAGTTTGTAAGTGGAAATTAAAATTTCACCGGTAAATATTGCTAATGAGATTAGGTGATTGGTTTTGTTAGCGCGTCTGTCAGCGCCTCTCTCACATTAAAAACATTGGAATCTTCATTATTGCTTTAAGTAAAGTGAAATTCAATTATTAAAATACTAATATTTAATGACTAAACTTAACACGTAAGAATGGTAAATAAATATATTCCAAAATAAATGGTTATTAAATAAGTACACAAAATAATTATTTCTGATATATAATCAATAAATTATATCAAACTAATATTTTTATAACGTTGAACTTTACGTACACGTCCTCCACCTAGACTATTAAATAAAGTGTAATTATCTAAAACCAACTTTGAAATTTAAAACAAAAATGATAGAAATCATAATATTTGAAATTTATTACTTATGCAAAGCAGTTAAGTGTTTACGAAATCAGGAGATAGCTATATATTCGTATTAATTACGAGATTAATAGCACTGTCAAACTGACGAAGAAAGTAAATAATATCATTTTATAACCAGCTATAAAACCGTCAATTTTATACGTGAATTATGCAGTATAAAGTTAACAATTTAAGTAAAACTTCATATTTCCGGTTCGCCTTTCGACCCCAGCTAATATCATATTAACATTCGTCCCTTCAAAATTATCAAATCAATACTGAGTCATGCTAGGAAAAGAATTTGTAATCGGAAAATACTTAGCAATATTTTATTAATGAATATAATAGCATGTATATTTTGTAGCAGGTAATATTTAGGGATAAAAATGTTGAAGAAAATGAAATTTCACGTAGAATTTCACGTGAAGTTTCTCATAAAATTTCACGTAGACGTAGATTGGAAAGGCATAGTAGAAGTATGTCAAAAAAAATTATATATTAAAATTATATATTAATAAATACTTCGCTGCAATTATTTTGGTGAAATTGCATAAATCAAGTAGATATTGAAAATTTAAAAAATATATCACTTGCTGAAAAATATCAAGCTTTTTTAAATGTATGTAACATTTCAATATTATCCTAATGTGAGTTTCATTTGCAATTAGTAAAAAAATTTTGACCAACTTTAATTTTTCTCATATTGTAACACGTTTTCATTTTGAATTAACTGTGCTCTTTTTTATCTATTACTTTCGCATGAAAATAGCAGCACGCATAACACATAAAATCGATTCATTTTCTTTTTTTTTTGCCTGGTATCCTCGTTATAAGAAATCTATTTCCGTAGGTTTGCAAACAGTTTTGTGAATTTGCACAAGGTTTCAGAAATCCCATTTAATTGAAAAAGTATAATTTGGAAACAAGCCGATACCTTTAATCGAAAACTTTTCCTCACGCATCAAATTAAACAAAAATTTAAGTGCTTCCTCGATTTTTCCTCCAACCTTATTTCCCATTTAATTTTCGGACGCAGTTTAATATATTAAATTATTACTTACTCCAAATTTGTAAAAACGGCGGTAATTTTAAATTTGATACGTAAGTAGACTTTGATACGTAGTACGTAATTAATACAAGGAATTCATGAAGATTTCTTTCTTTCAGACTAGAAATGAACTGCGGACTTATTAATACGATAGTAACTCGCTGATCAATAAAATGCAATTAAGGTTAAATATAAATATAATAGTAATTAATTTTCGTAAGGTGATTAAACAAAATTAATTGTCTAATGATATTAAAATGATTTATATCTCAATGTACAAACAATTATCACATGAATTATTTTATATTTATAATAGCAATATTAAGATTATTGAGACAAGTAAATAGGTGTGAAAAATCAAATTATTTTATGTAAAATATAATTATTATATGTAAAATACGTGTACACCGAAAGTTATTTCTCCATCGTCATTACTTAATAAGGGCTTGAGTAAAAAAACTATAACAATTTTATCTAAAGCAGGTTATATGATTTTTTAATTATTTTTCCGAAGTTACCACTACGTGCTTTTAAACGTTGGATATTAATTATTTATATTTAAAAGAAAATCTATTTTGAACGCATATGTAGGATATAATAATGAAGTGGATATTAAATTTCTAGTGTGAATACGCTATGAAAAGAAAAATTCCAAGCATTTTACATTACGTATTAAAAATAAAACTTTCGAAAAATTTACGTAGAAAATATTATTTAGGCCCAAAAGAACCCGGAATAATATCGCCTTTTCGTGTCTTGGATTGTAAATAATTGGTCTTGATCTTCACATCGAGCGAATAACAGGAGAGTCTAGGGCGGATACGTCGACAAGCTATAGAGGGAGTAAGGCCTACAGTTTGACTTCTAATAGAATAGGATGGCCCATTTGCTCCCTCGGCGAACCCTAGTGCCGTTCGTGTGCTGACACGTACGGAAATGCCCTTTACTTGATTTCTATTCTATATAAATTTTAGCAAAATGTACACTTATAAAAGATGTTGTTTGAATGAGGAAGAGACTGGGAAAGTCCATAACCTGTCGGACCTATTCAGCGTCACTCGTATAAAAATGACATTTCCACATTAAGAAAATTGAAAAATAAGTTTAAATTTTTTTTTATTTTTAAGTAGAAAAAGGGGGAATTTACTATTTTGTTATCAAAAGTTGTATCTTTCAAACAGGAAAAAGTAATGCTCATTACGCATATGATTATTTACATAAATCACGCATAATCACATTATTTGTAATTTTTTTTGAGTTTAACTAAATAAACTTTTCGTCTTACATACTTTCTAAAATATCTAGTCATTTATTCATAAAATTTATCATACTGTATTTCTATATGATGTCATGAGCATTTTGATTATAACCAAAATGATACCAAAACCATATGTATGTGAAAACCACATGTATGTGAAAATTATATTTTTCCTGAAGCCTAGTTAAACTATCAAGGATACTGACTCATGTGAATAAGTAATAAAATAACAAACCTTGCATAGAGAATAAAAAATATCATTTAAAAAAATTATGATCGCTCCCCTTATTTAACAATAAATTATTGCATATAATTTTAAAACTTAAATAAAATTCAGAATTAATGTGGACTGAATTTTTCCTTTCACTATATATTCGACATGTATTCATTGAAAATATTAGTTGGAAATTCAGTTTTATCGAAGACCGTTCATTTTAAGGTACTAAATATTCTTAAGACAGAACTTTAGTAAATATCGTGTATTTCTTTAATATTTTTTGACATTTTCATATTTGTAAATATTCCATATTACACCACTTCTCTTCATTTAGTAACACGTAATATTATATATACATAATTTTATAAAATAGATGAATAAAATATTGTATTACGTTTTTCTACTAAAGCTCTTCCATGTATCTAAGTATTTATTAGTGTGCTAATAGGAAACTTTGAAAAAAAATTTCTTCTTATTTATTATATTTTCCGTGCGAAGTTTGAGACACAAAATTCTATTAAATATTTTTTTTCTTAATTTACCTTCAGAAAATCAACAATGAAAATATTTGGACACTTGTTGAATGAAGCGTACAGCAACTAACTAGGTTATTTATATAATAATGACAAAAGTCTGTTAAG
Source organism: Druceiella hillmani (assembly GCA_039881145.1). Classification (NCBI taxonomy): domain Eukaryota; kingdom Metazoa; phylum Arthropoda; class Insecta; order Lepidoptera; family Hepialidae; genus Druceiella; species Druceiella hillmani. The sequence continues at coordinate 4,595,486 of JAYKKI010000008.1, forward strand.
TAATTCTTTGTTCTTAATTTACCATGAGCAAATCAAATAATGAAAATCTTACAAAACTTACTGATTGAAGCATACAACGATTTAATTATAATACTATCTCTTCAAAACCTATACTGAAAGAAACAAATAATAAAGAGGTTTAACTGATCACTAATCCCTCGTCACTACTTTTTTACATAGTTACGCATCTGAAGTACTCGTAATTCGATAGTATAGACTTTTGGTGATTACTTATATAAATCAAATACGAATACAATTCTATATAGTATTCAACCCAAATAAAAAAAAAACTAAGAACTACTGTCTGTAGTAATAAAACTATTGTATTCTTTTACGCGAGCTAATTTTTGGCAACCCAAGACATATTTTGATCGATTAATATAAATGCTGCTTCAATTCTCAACTTCTACAAAGTTTGCATGTATAGCCATCTAGCACTCTAACGTATCTTGTGCTTCGACTCAAGTAAATATTAGAGATAATTTTGATTTTTAGAAAGTCAATCGTTATTTTTAGCTTTTCTCTATACGAATCCTACCTGCTGTCTCTTTGAGGTGTAATTTAATTTAAGGATTTAAAAAAATAAGTAGTTAATGATCAAGGATGCACAACTTTATGAATATAAATGGTACACCTTATATATTACAATAAAAAAACAGTTTTTTTGCAAAAAAGATTTTCATATTTTTTTAGCAATGAATTAATTATATTTATTCCTTCTCAACCAGGAGACTTAATTTTGGATCATGATGAAAAAGGTTAGGCATAATATCGAAAATAAGGTTGAGATACTTTTTCAAATAGGATGACTTAGAAGTCTTACCATGTGTATTCGACAATTAATTTGAAAGGTTCCTTGTTACACTGAATGTATTAATATGCATAAATAAATATACGAAATACCCATCAAACGATCGTAGTAGGGAATAATTAATAAGTCGAATTTTCCATTAATTAAACAATACTCCAAAAAAAATATGTAAAGAGGAATGAAATTGCATATTTCAATTTCAACAAAAATTTAAAAACAATCAGTTTTGTCAATGGTAAGAAGAAAATAAGAATGCTTTCACTGTAAGAATTTTTTAATTTTGTGTTTTACTCAAGAATAAAATAAACGGATGGGTAATATGAACTAAAGATAAAAATATAATGGATAGGGAAATTTATTTGGAAAATTAAGAAAATCATTTATGGTTACTACAAGAAAATAAGTAGTAAATAAATTGTTATGATAATATTCTGAAAGATTACCAATTTAGAATATAATTGACATAATTACAAGTGTTCTATATGATTTCAAAAGCAAAGAGCGATCGATGTTAACTAACTGAATTCAGAAATGTTTAACGCTTACAAACCTTCGGTATCAAAATAATGAGGAAGTTGATTTCATATTTAATATGATGTGACTGATCTGGTTTATCAATATGACAAAATATTTTCTTATGTTTAATTTTAAAAATAGCGGTTTTCCATTTCTCTGATAAATATGGTGTTACTATTTTAAATAACGGAAATTATTTTGAATTCACCTATTAACTGAATAAGATGCAAAGGTAAGAAGTTAAACATGAGATAAATAATGATTTCTTAAACAAACATAGGAAATATTCATTACTTCCTTTATTGCACGAATTTAAAAAAAAATAACTTTAATAATAAATGAGTACGATGAATTAGAATGTATACCACTGTTATTATTTTATAAAGTGTAAAATAAAAATGGATTGCGAATTCAATGAAATTTGCAGAAAAAAATGTTGCCATGTTGCATTATAATCCAGACGTTTTTAAAAATTTTAATTTCTCGTCTCTCGAATATTTGAAAATTTTTAAAAATATAGATACATTGAATGGGTACATATATGTTGAATTATATAATTATAATTCAATAATATAATATATTGGTGCAATCATAATCTTCTTATTAATTGATTATGGTAATTATATTGCCAAAGACAAATATTTTTTGTTTCCGTGCGTTATTTTTACAATGCAATTTTTCCTTTAAAATAATCCACGCTCCACAATCAATACTTTTAAAAACCTTTTAAATACGAGTTGAACCCGTAGTATGACGGTCTAGTACATACTTAGATACTTGTAAATATTTAAATGTATGTAGTGGGTAAATAATTATATTTGTGTATAACTTAATGGAATGCAATCGCTGCCATTTTCCTGTTGTTTACAAATCACATTTTACCAATCTTCTTACATGATTTTTGTCTTGATAGTTTCAGAAATAAGGTCCCCTCTCATGGTGGGAGGGAGGTAGGTGTTGTTCTCTATATTTGCATATTTATTGGGTTTTATAAATATGTAATTTAAAAATGTAATTTAAAATTATGAAAATAATATTTTTGTATACCTTATAACAAAATCTTTCATATAATACTCATAACAAGCTCTTTGCACATGATGTAGTAATTAGAAAAAAAAACATTTTAGGACCTTTATTTACTCCGTTTTTAATTTTAAAATGAGTATTTCAAAAAAAGGTAGCTAATATAAAATACGTGAACCAATAAGGTGAGTTACTACGCACATTTTAAATTACTATCTCGCATGGTTTCTGAGCCAAATTATCTGTGAATGTACGAAAACATGAAACACGATTATATTTTTCACAGACTTAAAAACATGGTGCAAATTTTACACAGTATTACATTTTGAAATATCGGTATAATATTCCTACGATCTTTGCGTGTGCGTCTAAAAACTCAATAAAATAACGACACACTTTTATGAATATTTTCGGTACATTTCGGAAAACACAATACCTAAAATTGAGAAGAAAATATTTTTGAGATACTTAGAAGCCCCTTCGAACTGTAACCATATTACATATGGATTTTAAAAAAATTGCTTAACAATTTCCTACCCCTAAAATTTTGTTTAGCGTTAGGATATTGAATATTTTGTATATAATCTATTGAAATGTTTATGGTTTAATTTGTTTTGTTACTATGGCAATTTACAAATCTCTACGTCAGGCCGTTTCTAAGAAAAATGGCTGACATATACACAGATAGCCGGATAGCATACACATGAGGGATTTTATAATCGTTCCTTCTTTTCTTTTGAAGTACGCACCCGTAAAAAGAAGAAGAAAATGTTAAGTTTTCTGGAAGTTCGTTTTTATGACATAGGAACAAATAAAATAAAATCAGCTCTACCAAATTTCAAATTTAATTTCAACAAAAACACATGGTGACGAACACGAAGAAAATGTCAAAATATATACATACACAATTATCATAAAGCGACTCCAAGATATTAAGTTCATTTTAATTGTATCAATATTTTATACCTGCAAAAGAAATAATTTCTTTTTGTAAACACTTGAAACTATCGTTTTTTCTTTTACTTTGGACTTTTTTTTGCGCTTTATGTATCCGGTAGGGTCTACCTAGTATTATTTTTAATTTTGTGTAAATGTTCTATCATCAAATACTAGCGAAATGTCTTTTTGTGATAAACATATCTTCTATTTTTAATTCTAACTCAATAAAATGTCATTATGGCCTTTAATAGGGGTAATTATGTATTTTATAATGAAATCATTGAATTTTTAGAACTTGTTTTATTACATTACAAGTTATTGTTCTATGCCATTAAGGAGATTTTTTTCATGGACATAGATTTTCCGAATAGAAGCATAGATGCCTAGATTTGGTTTATTCCATAGCATGCCATAAATACGAATACAGCTGCCACTAACAGCTGACTGCACATGTGATTTTGTTCTCTAGTTGATTGCGTGATAATCATATACGATCGTACTATGTAGGAAGTGTTATTATTAAAGTTCCTCCGTGATATAATATTAACGAGCAGGTGGGAATAGAGCGAGCCATTAAACGTGTGCGCATGAAAGCGTGCGTATTCGCTTCTTTGCTCGCATGTGTGCGTGTTTGCGAAACTTCATGCATGCAAGTATATGAAGAATATGTAAAAAAGTTTTTTAAAGGCATCTACCTATAATTTGATAGTTATAAATTAGTTAAAACATATGGATAATGTATATTAATAGTATTAGCCTTCAAACACATTGATCCAAAATTAAACCCAAAAATATTTTCTATATTGTGTAGCTTGAAGCAAATGCATCATAAAATCAACTCTTCTGAAACGAAATACCTTCAATGCTAATGTATAGTAAGGTTTTTCATGGTTCAAATGATTGATTATTATAATATCTGATCAAGAGAACAGTATTTAATCTGAGAGCGGGTTATATACAATCATGTATCGCTATATAAAACAATACATTATATGAAAATTAATTACAGGTATAACATAAGACCAAGTATAAAAAAATTTAAGAGCTAATATTTCAGTCATGATATTCATCCTTAAATATATCCTCCATTTTTTATGTTGAGCGTATGTATATTTTACTCGGAGTGCCTCCGGAGTACCTAAAGAAATTTCCTAAAGAAAAAGATCGTAAATTAAATAACAGATCATTAAATTAGATCTAACTGCTGTAAAAATATCTGATAAGACAATTTTATTAATACCCAAAAGTGCATAATATACTAATGATAAAATTATGCCAAGTCTATGTTAGGATGTTCATGCCGTGCCATAAATATGAATTGAATAATTTTTAAATTACAATTTTCGTGCAATCCCACTTAATTATATTTCATTGACAAAGCCTAAAATTGTTACACTTTTCATATATTTTTTATTATCATTGTGTTTATCACGTTAATAGCAGATATGGATTTCGTTTTTTTGTAAGTTACATTACTAATTACGTTTCAGAGATGGTTGATCTTAAAGCATTAAGTAAACAAGCACTGTACAGATTTCATGTAGACTATAAATATTTTGGATATTAAAATCAACCATAATTAATGAAAATTTAAATAAATCCTACGTTACTCCATTAGTAAAGTTATAGAATCCTCATTTACCCACAGGAAGAATAATATGTCTTAATCCATAAATCTTTGCGTAGAAAAATACATCCGTTTTTTTTCTAAAAATTAATTCCTATTGAACTAGACAGCTCAAGCAATTAATTTACATCTCAATGGTTTCCATATATTGAATTTGCCAAATGAAGCATATATTTAGTTTCAATTTGAATTTATCCGTCGTGCAGGTCAAATGAAATGCTTATGGCGGTCTTTCTTTTATCTAACGAAAGGGGCGAAATTTCATCCAGCTCCACATTTTTGATCAATATTGTACAAATATTATTTTAATTGTCTTCGAACTTTATCTTACGAGAGACTGGAAACCTCATATCGAATAAGAAAATATGTTTGAGACAATTTAATGAATCCACGCGATGGTAAGTTCAATATAATTATTGTAAATGTTATTTATTATGTACGCAGTTAATGATATAGTTTCTTTATTCAACCTTAAAAATTTATTTTTAAGATAATGACCGTTATTTTGAAATAAAGCCAATCTTTTATTATAAACAAGTAATTAAGATAAAAATCAACAAAAGGAGAGGAATGTAACAAAAATAATTGCTTACCGAATAAAGAATTTAAACATTAGATAACAATTCATTTTTGTTGGAAAAAAATAAGTCCTTCATACACTAAAATTTTAGTTTTATAATACTTCTGTTGAAGCCACAAAATATTTTATTTTTATTCCTGCCTTTTAGGCTTAAAAATTTACTAGCGTTAACACCAATGAAATTAAACAAAAAATTATCCTCGGTTACTTCAAAATGTGTAATCGAGTTTAGAAATAATTTTATTTCTAATAATAAATTATTATGCCGGCGAATTTAAATAGAATTGGTTCGTTTCGGAAATTGTTTATATCTATTAAACATCAATAAATATTATAAAATCATAATAGTTGATATTAGTGGAGTAATGTCAACAAATGTTACGAAATACATAAACGCCAAAATAACAGCCCAAAGGTAAAGTTTAAACCAATTTTAAACAATATTTATACATTTTTCAGTATGTGATTACCGTAAACCTTAAATTAAGATTAAAAAGATTGCGTATATTGCTTGAAATCAAATTACTGGAATAGTTATTAGTCAAACAATTTTGCTCTTTATTACTTTTATTAAGATCGCTAGTGAGAATTATGTCTATTATATACTTAAATATAGATATATACCAACAATATTTTGTGCATTTTTCGTGACCTGTTTGTGGACTGTATATTATATGGTAATACTTTTGTATCCTCTATACTTTAAGACTTAGAGTGAACAGTTACAATAAAATGTAAAAATCGTAGTAATAAAAACAAATGTGAAAACCGGTAAGTTTTCCCATCTTTTTTTATAAAGCAGGTAAAGCTCACAACAAAAACTTTTTCCTGAAGTAGTCCATAAATTACATTGTTGGTTCTATGATGCTAATCCATCTCATGAACTTGATATATAGGACGCGTTGATGCGTAATTGATACTAAAGGGATCAATCACAATTATGCAGTGTTCTATATTTTCTTTAATTTTTGTAACCAATGACATTTTGTAAAATTGTAACTTTACATGAAAGAGCACGTCAATCAATTATTGCAAAAACAGTTTTTTCCGAATATTTCATTAAGTTTTTATCAAAGTTAAAATTACGAAATTTTAAAATTTTTGTACATATGGCCGATTTAGTATCACCTTTCAGACCATACCAAATTGGCAAATTATTCGGGATATAATCCATAAAAATATTACTAAAAATTTGATCGAAGTGACCATACCATTACGAACCTATAATTTTAGATAATTTCACTAATATACAGTATTAATGAAAATGGAGACAATTATTTGAAGAAAGAAGATAATTAGTAAATCTTTTGTTTTGTTTATATTAAATCAACGTTCATTAGGAAAAAAATAAGTTTAAATTTGTCATTAAAGAAATTAAAACGTGTTCAGAAAAAAATAAAATCATAAAACCTACGCATGCTTGGTAGGATTTATATATAGAATACTAGACTATTCGGTTCAAAGTTATTTTTAATCAAGCAATTAATTAATAATCTAGCCTAGAAAGATTCAATATATCCAAGTTTGTAATTAGAGATATTGACGTCATGGCCGAGGAATAAAACGTCAGAGATTACTTAAACGTTGTAATATTGAAGATATGACTTACTTCTATTTTATGGACATAGTTGCCATAAAATAGATCTACATAGTTAATATTGGAACAAAAATGAAAGGCATTTTAATTAATTTGGAAAAAGTAAACATTTTATAATTTTCTATATTTACAACGTATGCAAAAATTTGTCAAAATTGATCATTATTCAATTTGTAATTTCAAAACCTACTTTTTTTCCTTTTCAATAATATATCATAGGCCTAAAGAAAAAAATGAGAGACTCTAAAATAGTTTGCTAAGAAATGTAAGTTATTTCATTTTGCAAACATAATTATATTCGGGTTTCGACTTTATCCATTTAACAAATATGCAAATTTACAACGTAATATACTTACAAGTAAATATATTATCAATGGAATCGTATGTAAAGATTAATTTTTTCTCTTTTCAAATAAGGCATCTGAAAACTAAATATTTACTAATAATACCGACGAATGTTAAATAAGCATGTTTAAGAGGCAGTGTTAAGAAGAGTAAAAGAAAGTTTGAACTGAAATTTAAAATTTTCGCAAGTTCTGACTTACATATCTTTGGACATAAATAAAACAATTGTGAAAATGAGCACAATCTTAGAAGATAACAACAATAAAAGCTATGAAAAGAGAAGAAGCAAATAACAATAAGTACATTGAAAATAATCAATCGTGCTATACAGAAACTCCAAAAAAATATAAAAAGTTAAACTGAAAAGAAAAACCTCAAACGAGGTGTTATGATACTAAATGGAAAAGACAAGCACTATAACATGTCATTGTGCGCCACCAATATTCCATTATCAATGTATATATTATTTTGTTGAGGCTACCATTTATTGACTTCAACGTTGATAGCCATGTGATTAAAATGCCCTTATAATTAAATACTTGCTAGTACTTTTAAAAAAATTGGTTTTCATTTAGAGTTTATAGTTTTATTCGAATAGTTTAAACCTATCTTAACCTTTTATAATTCAAGTTGAAAATTTAGTACATAAATAGTACAAACATTCTTAAATTTACATAATATAGCACTTATTTTTAAGAACTGTCTTCCATTTTTTAAATATATAATCGTAAATCTTTTTCAAGGAAAACAACACCAAACGCCGAACATTGCCATAAATTTTTAAAAATAGTCCATAATTTTTTAAATTAAAAACTAACTGGATTTCAGGATGGCTATTCTTGGAACATAACAAAATTATTTTGGTTTGAGTGATCTTTTAGTTGTCGACCGGGTCTTATATTTTTTAATATGTAAATATGCTTAAATGTCCAGTAGGGTGGACTGACTTTTATCTCTACGGATATATAGTAGTAAAAAATTGATGTCCTTTAGGCTTAAATTCATTCATGTAAAATAATATATGAATAGGTCTCCTTAAGTCAACTAACTTCCGCAAAATCATTAAACTTTTACATACAGTTGATTTGAGACTCAATTTTGTCGATGTTTAAATGTGAAATTTTATCAAGCCGGCCTTTTATTTCGTGTACTGTTTTCACCATTATTCCATTTTCTATAAGAAACAAAAGGAAAGAATAATCGTACGTTGTTTGCTGAAAATATAGTAAGCAGTTGTTTCAATACACAATTGTTTTTGAAGGTGACAAGTCGTGTGCTCATTTGTTTATGAATTAACTAATAATTTATATTGTGTAAAGCGTGAAGAGAACTTGGGATGCATTCAAGTGTCCACTTTTTAGCGATAGTGTGAATGAAAACAAAACATCTTACCTACTTATAGAGATGTTATGTATTAGTAGGAATAGATGAGGCAAACACAGAAAATAAAAGCAAAATAGCCCCCATTTTCCGAAATGGCTAACTGAATCCATATCTATAGTAATAAGCCCCAGAGTTATGCAAATATTTAAAGCCTTATACCGAAACTCCAAATATTTCCTCAAATTAACCAAGAGAAGAGTTTTGTCCGGAGAAGTTTTCGATAAAGCGATAAGTTACATTTGATATATCATCTTACAAATACAATGATTTCAAACAATGCATTTGTGCAAAATATAAAAAAATACCGAAATGAGAACAAACTTTTTGATAAACCAGAGACTTTCTTCGATATGATTATAGGCGAAATCAATATTACCGTTACAAAAAATGGTAAAAGACGTAAAAGCGTAAACAGAAACCTAAAACCCGTCCTGTTATATCCTTGAATATCGATTTATATCACTTAATTTGGTAGTAATTTCTTCTTCGGTATCATCGGCTTCCTAAAAACGTAGTAGTTCAGACATAAAATTCATAAAAGAAGGCATTCTTGAAAAGAAAAGGTAACATTTGTCAAGCATCGACTTGGCAACATTATGAAAAAATTTTACAGATATGGAGTGTCAGATAAAGCAGTAATTGTGACGGCGTCATCTCTTACACGACATTTGGTCTTATGTCGAATTTATTGACAGAATTAGGTTACGGAGAAAGAGAATTAAAACCAAAAAAAATTTAAAGAAAGAGGCCAAAGTTCAAGAATTTTCTACATTATAATTTGGTGGAAGGAAAAACAAAACTTCGAATATTAAGAAAAATATAATAAAAACTAAAGGAGAGTAAACGTCAAGGAAAATATCTCAATGATTTAAGAACTGAGTTCAGTTTATCCTATCCATCCTCGGATACTACCGGGGTACGTAGTATCTGAGGCTGATTAGCTGAAAGGAATATATACCGCAATTACAGGGTTTCTAGCAGAGGAAGAAATTTTTCAACATAAGCTTAAGACAATCGGTTATAAAGGAAAAAATGTGAATAAAGTATGGCGATATTAATAAACCGCTTGAAAAAATGGTACAAAAAATACTGCAGTGGATAATTTGTTTGCTAAGTATGAACGAACTGCCTTTCAGAAACTACCTTAACAGCTGCACTTCGGGAGGCAAGTCTTACTCTGGACCGTTACGGAAAACACTTGGAAACACGGAAAACACAACTTGTGAACAATTGCCTGTTATAAAATATCCACTCTTCGAGGGCGACATGCTTCCGAATATGCCCAAAAATTTGAGCATAATATTTGCACAAAATTGTGTCAGTCGATTTTCAAAATGTTTTAGGAAGTATCCGTACAAAATATCGTATTCTAGTTGGATCACACATACAAATTGACTGTTACTTTTATAGGTAGTTACAGAAATATCATCGTCAGCCTTAACTATTTTGATTATATTTCGTTTTATTGTGTTTTGTGGATTTTCATATATTATTTAGACGTAAACAAATAACACTTTCTATTTTGCTAGACTTAATACATGCAAATATCTTCAATCAGTGATGTATATATATATTTAAATCAATATTTTAGAGATATCCACTCCATATATTTTTCCAAGACATTAAACAAATAAGTCAGCTTTCTCCTCAAATTTAAATGATTTTATATTTTATAATTTGATTAAAGTTTGAAAATTATATTAATTTTAATTATTAATTATACTTAAACTCACAATATAATCATAATTACTGGACCGCGTTATGGCTCCAAAGAAATATGATGAATATGAAGGAAAATATAATGAATGATTTATAATATTTGATTTTAGTATGTAGTATATAATTCATAATCAAGACAGTAATTGATAAACGAAAAAGTAGACGGGAAATGGCTGCAAATTTGACTCGGAAAACCAAAAAAAATTTCTCAGCAAAGTCTAAACTGTGGAAAATTCATAAGAAAATGTGTGTGTGTTTGTGCGTGTGTGTGTGCGTGTGTGTGTGTGTGTGTGTATACGTGATAAGTAGAGTGGTTGTAAAATGACGCGCAAAGATGAAATTTAAGACATAGTTATAGGACAACTAGGTGAATTTACTTATTTTGGAGTTAAAGTGTAGAGTAACACGTCTGTAACAATCAGTATGGGAAATGGAACGAAGGATGCTCTTGATATGAGCATATGGAAATAACAAATAATATAAGAAAATTTTAAACATATAAATATGTAAAACGAAAAGCACACATTTCACTTTTTACCTTTTATTAATGTTAGTTTAATATTTAATATTTTTCTATATTTATATACCTGTCTAAAACGATAAATTTACATTTGTTAAATATGAGTAAAAATTAGGCAAAAATAAAAAAAAACATAGTCGTCTGCTCCACCTTTGGAAAAAAATTAATAAAAAGGGTAAAAACAAGTTATAAAAGACTAAAAATTAGAATGAGCAGAGAGCACAGAAAAGGGATATAAGGATCCACGCAAAACGGTACCAGAGCAACAAAAGTATGTTTTTACATAAAATTATTTATTAAAATTACAATAATTGATAAAGTATTGTGAAAGTCAACAGACTTTTATCCCGGTAGTTAATATGTCCATAGAAAAAATGAGTAAATCTTTCAAGAACTACATCCTGTTGTGTTTCCTCATATACCTACGTACAGACCAATGATTCTCCATGGATGGAAATTCGTATAATTTTACTATGAAAAATTTAAGTCAAAATAAAGATTTAAGAAAATTAAAACATGTTATAATTTTTTGACGACAATTCAAGAAGCTGTATAAAAACGTATAGAAAAATTACAGGGTTTATATTTGCTTTTTTCTTTAAATCTCGAGACTGATGCGCTACTCGATAATAAAATAAATAACCCGCAACTAAATTCGGTTGACATAAGATTTTCATTTCCGCAGAGAAGATCTGCGAAAAGCATTATGTCACAGAATCAGAAGGCGAATAATAAATTCTAATGTATTTTTTGATCAAATGTGATGAAAATTAAAGAAAAATTATCGGTATTGCCATGTTCATTCAGACAAAGACAGACAAAAAAGAAGTTAAATACAGAAGGAGTGAAAAAGAGTACGTCAGAAGCCCAGAAATACACACACACACACACACTCATATATATATATATGTAAATTTATATATATATATATATATATATATATATATATATTTAACAAATAGAGGAATTGAAAAGCACGGGCAGTAGAAATCGATTCAATAATAAATTGTAGTAATAATTTATTTTAGAGATTTTAGTTTTAGATTAAAAATTGTTTACAGCAATTTAAGAGAAAATACATTGAATTTAAACAAGTTCAGATTCCAACGTCCAATTATATGAATAAAAAACGTATCGATATTTGGGACGTATGCAGGCAATTACAAAGTGTTTTTAAAATATTTTTACTGCAGAAATCCCAAATATTGAATTTTAACCCTTTTATTAATTTACATTTTTAATAACAATTTTTTTTTGTTTTTATCGACTTTCAAACATTATCTAGGATAAAATCTTTTACAATCATGTAGGTATTTCCTTTGATGTAATATGGCTTGAAATTTATCATACCCCACAAAAAATAAAATTTTTCCCATAAAAATAAAATATTCGTTGATTATTCGTGTGAAACATTCCAAAATACACATATTGCTCGAGTCTTTTTTCGAGAGTTGATATAAATTTAAAGTTTTTTGGTTCTTTCCATACTGATGTAACAATATATTGATACAACATTTAACAACAACAGTATTTTAATGAAGATGTTTAATTGTTAGGTGTCACGATACATGCTATATAATACTTCATTGATAAATGGCTCCAACAAATAAATGCAGATCAAAGAATAAAATGTAATAAAAAAAGGAAATGTTAAATAAGAAATGAATTAGTAAAATGAAGACACATCATTTTAACTTAAAATAAATTCCGTACTTTCGTCTTATAATAGTACCCAATATTATAAGTCAGTGAAGGATATTAAAAGTCTGAGTCATCGCAAAAAACGGCTAGTCATATGCGAAAGAAAGATTTCAATTGGTTATTTCAGTTATCTTTATCAATGTATTTCATGTAATTCACAATTATTATTTTAAAATTGACAATTGATTTATTTTGTAAATATTCCAAATGTATTTATCATTATGGTCTTTCTAAACATGAATTTAAAAATAATGTAAACTAAATAAAATTTTATTTAATATTTTATCTCAAAAATCTACCTAACTAAAGTTATTCAGGAATGGCATTAAAAAGAGGTTCTAAAACTCTAGTAATGTCTATTGTTTACAGACGCATTTAAAAGACTTTTTCTCAGTTTAAATTTATGGTAGAGCATTTCGGCAAAATTTTTGCTGTTAACAAATTTGACATTTTTGTTATTAAAATAATTTAATACTAAGTAAGGTCTTACTAAATGTTTGGAAATATAACAATTAATAGTAAACAATTCGTAACAAACAAAGTATTAGATTTTGATTGCGTTTAAACTAATTATAGACAAAAAATTATGTAAATCAATTCTATATTACAGATGGGGAACATTTCGCTTCATCAATACATTAATTACCTATATTGAAATAAGATTAAACCTCGAAAATGGTAATTGTAACAGAGAATAAAAAGTATCTGACAAGAAAAGTGTGAAAATCATCCCTATAACCTTGATCTGGAATCCATTAAAATAAATAATGCTTTGTATGTCATTGACAGCTGAGTAGAAAGGAATTTAATTCGTGACAATAACAGGATTACGTTAGTAAAATTTTTTAGCAATATTATGAATTAATTAAAAATTCAGAGGAAACAAAAATGAAATAAGGAGGAGAGAGTTGTGTTTTTGATAATGTGCTAGATTTTTAAGTAACGTAAACTTTGTTGCTTGTACTGTTTCACACCTACTTAAGGCAAAAATAAAGTGTTTGAAAAAATTATGTAAATTGCATCTAATTCTAAGTGAAAAAATTGGCTGCGTTTATTTTTTTAAAGTTTAAAAAAATAAGCAAAAATACTTTTTTTATTATTGTTTCATTTTCACTTTCTTTTTACTCCGTGAAAATTCTAACTGAAATCTACACTCTCTTTTCAAACTTTGCAGTTATTTAGTCAGAAGTGTTTAACACGTAATTTTTCAATTATTCTTAGAAAATATCCACGAAAATAAATAAAACTAGTAGATATAAAACAATGCAAAATATAACTTCAATAAGAGAAAGTATTTGGTTAGAATCACGTGCAAACTGAAAACGATAAAGCAGTTACTGACGAAAGATAGAATTTAAAAAATAACACAAATTATAAAGTTCATTAAATACGCCCAAAACAAATAATTTTTTCAAATAATTTTTTCATTGCGTTTCATGATTTTCATTTTCATATTACCACATTGATGGGTATTATAAATTTAATAAATTGCGCTAAAAATATAGATTTTTGGATACAATATTTATTGCATATCTCATGATATAATGAAACTCAATCATGCAATCGTTGAAAACTACAGCGGCGGAGTAACCAAAATAAGATTCTTCCAACTTGACTGTGATGAGCTATGAAGCTCACTCTATCGACGCTTAGGCCAAAAAAAGAGATATATTCCCATATTCATCAGTTTGAAGGTGTTAGTCCCTTATCAATTTCAGCAAACTGGCCATAGCATTTAATGTTAACATTGTTAAAGGTATAGCACGTGCGCCAAGAAGATCTTGAAGCCTCCCGTCACTGCATCAATGGTTAGTGTATATTATAGATCTTGGCATACCAGTCAATTGTTTTAGCGAGGGAATCTACCATTCAATTCTCTGACATCTCCCATTTCGCTCCTCTGAACTTCAGCATGATGTCATTTGATTGAGCGCGGATACTGCATCCTTAAAGACATATTACTATTATAGGTAAGCCGAAGTATTACAAATATCGCGCTCCATTAAAATGATACCGTAGACTGAACCCTCCAGGTAGCCCTTGGAGCTATACGTTGCCATTTTGGGCCAGCAATTTTTTTGATATCTTCATCCTAGCGTGCGAAAGGTTTTCCTTCAGGACCTGACCAAGAAGTGATTTTTTTTGTCCATCTGTCGTCTTTGAGCCTCGCGACATGTCCAGCCCACTTCCATTTGTGTGTGATTTAGTGCATCTATTGTTTTTGTTCTGGATCTTATGTCAGTGTGCCTTATTTTCTGGATTTTCCTTATGTTCAACATACTACGCTCCATACTTCTTTGACACGTTACAACTTTATTTTTGATTTTATTTGTAAACCTCCAAGTTCGTTTGACAAGCGTAGGTTAGGCATGGGATGAGACAAGCGTCCGTAACTTTCTTTTTAAGGTTTATAGGTATATCACTTTTAAATAGTTCTCCATAACTCCAGTATTTTTCTATAACTCCAATATTTTTGTATTTATAACTCTCCTCTGTACTTCTAGCTCATTGCTATTTTGGCTGAAACTAACTTGTTTTCCAAGGTAGACGTATTGGTCAACGTAATCTAGTGCTTTTTCGTTTAACTTTGCCTTTTTTAATGTGGTTTGACATAAGTTTGGTTTTGCCCTCTGATGTTTCTATCTCCGTATCCATTTTGTTTCATTACAAGATCTTCGCCGCTTTGAGGCTCTCCTATTTTTGCATTGAAGTCGCCCATCAAAATGAAGTCTTTGTGTGCTATTTCTATGGCTTTGTTGATGGTTTCATAGAATGCGATGATTTCATTCTCATCCGCGGCTTCTGTAGGAGCATATATTTGTATAACGGTAAGTTTCTTGCCTGGTACGTTCAAATGAAGTAAAGCTACTCTTTCTGAGAGTCCGATGTAACCTTCTAGGTATTGTTTAAGGTGTTTCTTTATTATAAAGCCTACTCCATATTTACCCGGTGACTCTCCTGTGTGGTAGAAAATAAAGTTTTCGTACTCTGCTATCTTATTTCCGAGGCGACGGACGTCACACAATCCGATAATATCATATTTTACGTTTTTTAAAAGCTTCAGTAAGTTCGATTAATCGCTCGTGTGAGGAAAGAGTTCTAACATTGTAAGTGGTTATGTAGAGCTGGTTAATTAAGTTTTTTTCTTTAGTTGATGAGCTGGTTTCAAATGGCGCTGTTGGAAGGTTGTGGTCGTAATCTTCCTCGGTGACCGGCTGACTTGGAAGATGTAGCAAGTCATTATTGATAAGTTTTTGTTTGTTGTGTTTATTTATTGAGAGAGGTGCTGCTAGTTGTTATATATTGTTGCTGTTTCTTTCTTCTTTTTTTTCTTCATTGCCCTGTATGTCTTTTTTGTTTTTTTTTTAAAAGTTAAGTATTCCTGGTTTAATCACTCCTTCCGAGATGCTAGAGGATCGTTGATGCGTTGTGCTGGTTTGTATGGTTTTATTTTTTTAGCTGCTTGTGTACTAGAACTTGAGGTATTTTTCTCGGACTTTTTCTCCTGTTTTGGGGAAATGGAAAGGCTTTTTCTGTTGTCAGTAGAGTCGGCGTCTGTTTTATTATTTTTAAGCACTACTAACTTGTCCTACTTAATGGTGACTTTGTTCCCTTTTTCTTTCTCTAATTTTACTTCCTCCTGAAGTATTTTCCTTTTTTCTACTACATGTTTAGGGTAATCCTCCATTAAATAGTAACCATCAGTATTATCTAGAGCTTTCTTTTGTTGCATTATCTTTATTTTACAATCCAAAGTGGTGAATGTGACTACGATCGGACGTGGCTTTTCCGTTTTTTTTGCCTATTCTTCTAACCGCCTCTATGTCATGGCAGTTTATATTCAATGTAAAATGATTATTCACAAAATCAATGATATGGTTTTATAGATGGGAGTAAGACCGTTCATTTTCCTCTATACCAAATAAAACAACATTTCTCTGTCTTGCATTCTTCTCCAGATGATTTAACCTTTTTTCTTGATAGTCTATTTTTTGCTCAAGCTTTTCCTGCTTTTCTTCCAAAGTTTTCAATTTTTGATGCAATATTTTGTGTATATTTTCCGTTACTTTCTCTGCGCTCTTTGTGATTGTGGTTTTTTGTTCGTCTAGATCATTTTGAATTTTTCGAAGTGCTGCCAATACCTCTTCCATTTTTAAATTATTTTTCTAACTTAAGTGACAATACTCCGCTTTTTTATATTTTTGCCTCTTAGCGCCCTCTAGTAGCGAGTGGATGTGCTGTCAGCTATACGTCGAATGAGTGCTTGAGTGAATGCTATCTCTAGATGATTTGGCTTATTTGGCGCTAGATGGCGCTGTAAAAACCAATATTGTAGTTGCCCATTACGATGCAGAAATAATATGTCTACACAAGTTTGTTTTCTACACTTTCACTTAGTTACTTCAAGTTTTTATTGACAATAAGCATGCACTGTCCGAATTTGTAATTGCCGCTATGGTAACAAATTGTCACAATCACTTTTTTATCATTTTTTTATCACGGAAGTTTACAATTTTTGTTCTAGATTTTTTGCATGATTTCGTTGCAATATTTCACTGTCCACACTTGTTGATACGAGTTATATCCAGTAGATTCGTATGGCGTGTCTTTTAGATAATTTCCAGAAGTTTTACTATTATTTTACGAAATTTTTTACGAAGCTGAAGATACCGTGTTAGCACACTAGCGCACACAGTGTGCACACTAGCACACTAGCGCAATAAGATATATATAAGTATATAATTATAGCGTATTTCTAGCCAGAAATAGCCAGAGGCCAAACACGTTTATTCATCTTTAAGCCCGCATGGAGTTTCCATGACCATAATGTTCATGTGATGCAGATCTCGCCAAAACGAATTATACTTACCCAATTATGATGGATTTGCTACTCTAATTTAAACTTCACTCCACGGAATTGATTACTTTGACGAAAGAAATTTTGTTTGTAAATTTCTATTCCGTACTTGGTACAAATAAGCCGTTCTATTGCACCATAAGTAACATAACCCATTCTATTTGAATTAACCTTACAAACCCAAACTAACTTAACCTAACTCGATGACCAAACATAATCCACAATAAACCAATACAACCACGTGTCATCCAAGATAACCCAAACTAATCCATTCTGGCATAACCTAACCCAAATTATTGCAATTAATTTAACCTAACCCAACTTAACCCAACCTAATCCAACCTAACGTAACCTAACTTAACCTAACCCCATGTAGCTTGCAATCGATTTTTTGACGAGAAGGGTTTTTTACCTTTGTTATGAAGTACCTATCATCCATTCTTACCCTATAGTTTCACTTCCTATTAGACTCTAGGAACATATTCTGGCGCTATTAATAGCAAGGAAATTATGAAAACTCTGCTCAAATATCATGTTTGCATGTAAAGTGATATAGTTGGGATGGTGGAAATATTCCCTACCCTTTTCCATCACTCAGTTTCTAGGTATCTTAGCTAAAATAACTCTATACCAGGATAAGAGAATCTTATATTATACTTTAAGCCAAAGCCCTCTAATAGTCTAGATAATTTCAATTCATTAGTTTTAATCTCACGCCTCGCCGCTATACTTGAAAATCAAGCTCGTTAGGGAATATTTGGCCAAAAATAATGCTTTACATTTTAATCTTACCTTCGTATTATCTCAGTCAAACTTTAATTTAAATGAGTTTAATAGATTCCACATGATGAGAGGTAGACAGAAAACAGACAAATAGAAAAATATCCTTTAAGAAATATTTAATAGGTACAAAAGGTTACATAAATTTTAAATTGAATATCCAAGGATTAATACAGTCTTTCCTATGAAAGTTCCAATTATATCCGACTAGTAGTTTTGGCGTGATACTTGAAGTAACCAACAGACAGAATTCATAAAATTACTTCATTTTGGTCTCATCTCTTTTACAATTTATAATAATACAAATATCTTGAAATAAATTACTATACCATTAGTGAATTTCTATAACTTCATATACTTATCGATATTAATTTCTAGAAAATTGTAACTAGCAAAAATTACTATGCCAATACAACTTACTTCATATCCGAATTTACCTCATCCAGAATGGTTGGGGAAAATTGAGTTTATTTTACTCAATAATTAACAGCAAACATAGTACTTATAACATGTTCACAAATGATACTCTGGTTTCTTA
Organism: Druceiella hillmani; assembly: GCA_039881145.1. NCBI lineage: Eukaryota > Metazoa > Arthropoda > Insecta > Lepidoptera > Hepialidae > Druceiella > Druceiella hillmani. Next base: position 4,614,423 of record JAYKKI010000008.1, read on the forward strand.
ATTATGTTTTAGGAATTATCCTTCAAAAATTTTTCTCACTCGAGAGTCCTATTATCTTACGGACTCATAAACTTAGAGTGGAGTTAATCATATCAAAAGGGAAAAAAATTACAAATTCACCCCTGTCTGTATAATAGGAAGGGTCCATTTTTTTCCATGCATTTTTTTTCTGTACTCCCTATTTTATACATTAAATGTCTATGTGTTTCAGCTTATTAGCATTATATATAACATATATTCATAAACCATGACTACATATTATTGTTTTAGAATTAAATTATTTTATTTTTATTTAATTGAGGTGTTATTTTTCCTTATATGACGATATATGACGTTATTTTCCGAAAAATGTATGCCTTCAAATACTTCGGATTAACTTTGATAACAAAAATATAAAACATAATCCGTCAATGAAGTAATCGATTATAATGTATAAATTAGCTAGGTTTTCTCATAAGAAAAATATAATACACATGAAAACACATTTTCATTTTTAATATCTTATAGATGAACATTAATAACAGATTTTTTGCAGAAGGTTCTATATGTTCCGAGATTCAATTACATTCTAAAAATAAGTATGAATCAAGATATTCTTTAATAAAAAGAAACACCAAGTGCGAATGAAATAAAATGAGAACTAGGAAATTAAATAAAGCATGAGATTAAAATGAAATCGAATTTTATTTTGAGCAAAGGAGAAAAAGATTGCTAAAACTAATAAGAAAGGTATGCAATATTTGAAAAAAAAAAGAATTTCATATGCAAACTATTAAAAGTTGAAAATTATTAATACCACCTTATTCTGAGTAACATTATCTTTTTAAAGTAAAGGAAATGAACTCAGTAAAAAAAAATTGAAATTAAAACCAGTTCGACAAAAAAATTCACCTCACTGAATTCAGACTATATATTTCAGATTTCTATTTCCTATTAAAATAAAATATTAATCTAGAAGATAATTTTATTTATGTAAGAAATCTATGCCAATGTTTTCCTACAGCTATACATCATGCTGAATTAATTTTAGTTCAATATGTACAGGCTTTCGTACTCTCCTACCAGGGAACACTTCCTCAGGAAAGATTACACTTTCCAGTGGAGTTTAAGAAATACACGGTGGTCTAGGATTCGGTGCACATTACTTAGAAATAATTTCTGAGTATAACACAATAAATATTATTTTTTATGATTGAAAAAGAAAACTGGAACTGGTTTTATTATTGTCTAATGCTGTGGCTTGGATTTAACAATCGAAGTGAGCGTGTTTAACAAATGAAGTAAAATCCTACGCTCTCAGGATTTTAGGAACTTGTAGATTTCACTCCTTTGTGTTACTTGAATTTTCTATATAGGTCACAAATTTAACCTTATTTTTTGGACTATGTACTGCTTTATAATAATCATTTGGATGATTCCTCATTGAAAAACGACTCGACTTGCTAACGGACTTTTTTTGTGTCAAGAGAGCGGCGTTGTGATTTTGCCTACGATGGTACGAAGAAATCATTAGTATTCAATGCGTGAATATCCAGATGCCTTACTTCTACACCATGGCTCAGGATTATGCTCGAGGAGGAGCCACATTGTACCGACAACATGTGTTGGAGTAAATCGGACGAATAAACGAATGTGACGTGCATCGAATCCCAAAATATCATATATTTATTGTGCCCAGAGGAAACTTTAAACCTTCCTGAACGATAGTTTCCTGGTAGGGGAGTACAAAAACCGAGCATGTACATATCATCGATCAAAATACAGGGATAGAAATTTTTCAAGAAATCGAAAGAGACCCAAGAGCAGCCAGTATTAGATAAATTGAAAGAAGTACTTTGATTTTCAAGTCGAAAATCCGTAGTGTTTATTAAAGGAACGAGAGTTACCCATACCACTTTTGGTAGGAGCGAGTACTTTTATATACTGTACGTATATATATATATATATATATATATCTATATATCTAATACATCCCTTCAAAGTGACCTAGGCATTGGTCTAGTATTTCATACTTCCATAAAATCCGCTTAAAACACTTCTACTGCTCATACTTGGCTTTACTTTGTATATATCAAAAAATCGGTTAAGCGCGCATCGAGACACGTAGTAGAATTGCATCTTGTCTCTATGTATTGAAGTTGATCGTGCGAGTTAAGCTAATTCGATTTGAAAGTTCTTATCAAATGATTATGCAGAGAACTTTTCAGACCTTAATAGTTATGATTAAAATTAAAGAAATAAACATAGCAAGATGGACTATTTGGAACCTTATATTATATAAATAGAGCCAAGAAATGACAAAATTGTAAATACAACCCTAAATTAATTTTAAAAGGTCTACTTAATATTCATTCTTAGTGTGGAAAAAATCGCTTTCACTTTACATATATGCAGAGGTACATTAAATAAGTCTTATTTTGCAAAATATTTATTGGGATCCACATATATATTATTAAAAAAATTCACCTATATAGATCTAAAACTGTAGAAATTGTGGGGCGGTGACTGACGAATAAAAGAATGTTCTCGTGTTTTTAAACCTAAGCAAGTTTTATGTTTAGCAACTTTGAAATGTGTAAAATTTATTTAAATTACTTTACCTATTTTTAATTAATTTAAGTAATAGCTAACTTTGATATGAACTAATGAAACTAGTAACAGTGATCATCATCCGAATGTTATGAGAGGATTGTTAATAATAATCTAATAATTAAAGTAAATTGTTTATCCTTATATTTTTTTGTTAATAATTATTTATTTTATTCAATTATTGTTATAAATTATTTAATAATTTTCCATTATTTTAGAAATATTTTCAATATTTTATTTCAAGATATTACTATTGTTTTGTGTATGATTATTGTTTTAATCAATTTGAATTTATACTCATAATATAATTTATAGATTAAGGTCCATTTTTGTACTTATTTTCATAGCTCTAAATTTTTGCTGTAAAATAATTTATGTTGCAATACAAATCTGCCTAGAATTAAACTTAATAAATTCACCATGATTTGTTGCTGGAGAAAGATATTTGAAAAAAAATTAATATATAAAAAAATTAAATCCGGGTAAAACATTATTTCAAAAATGCATAAAGTCACAAAATTAATACTCTATTATGGATGCACCACCATATAATAGAACCAATAGTATTTTTCAACACTGATAATAATCCAAGATCTTAAACCTGGAATTGATTAGGAATATTAATCTCAACCAAGAGATTTTATCTTGATATTTAATCTCCTAAAAGTCTCAGAAATATCTAATTGTTTATTATGGTAAACTTCCAATTTCTCCGTATGACGGTTCATATTAATATAAGATTAATACCCAGAAAACCGCATTTCTATTTCATTAATAGAACTTAAAAGGAGAAACTCACAGTAAAAAAAATTCGACTCTACGTTCTTCAGTTTCTAAAATATTCTGATGGAAAGTTTAATGCAATCTTAAAATTAATTATTCTTAATCTCTTTATTGAAGTTTTAAGATATTTAGAGAATTTTTTTGAGGAAAAATTCTGTATAAATATTCATTAAAAACGGATAGGCTTTTTTTTCGCATTTTTTTTTCAATCACTATACGAGGACTTTATTTCTTAAAAAATGGACCAGACCACACTTTTAATGGAAACAAATATATAATATCGATGTAATCAAGACCGCTGATTTACACCATATTCGATTATTTTTAATTTTCATTCTAAAATGGTATTAGTCAATCTTGTGAAACATAAAAGTTACTGAATATGTTAAATATAATCTTTATTGCATTATACGTGGAATACATGGAAATATTTAGACATGAAAATATCAGTTTTGAGTAATACTAAATATTTTAGGAGAAAAGTTAACAAACAGGCAGAACATGCGTGACACAGCGGTTAACGCGTGTAGTTATAACAATGAAGGCTTAGGTTCGTGTCTGTGTACCATCTTTTTTTTCAATTAATTAATTCTAATTATTTTTATAAAATAACTTTGAAACTCTACTCTTTTTTTATAAAACATAGTTGGGTAATTAATTACTCATATTTAATTTAACAATTTTATGGATAAATTAATAAATAAAAATTAAAAATCATAAACCTTTTATGGAAACAATTAAAATTAATAAATCGAGAAAATTCTAGCTTGAACCGAACCTGGCTTTGCACGTTAATACCTATTATATACAGTTTTAATTTCTCGAAAACTTTACAACATCCAAAATTTGTTTTTACCACGCCTCACAATATCCTTATTATTTATAAAAAATGAGTTGCGTCAAAAAACACCATGTTTATTATAAAATAACGCTTTGGTGACTTTTAAGATATTAGATCAAGTATAGCTGAAAGTATGCAATTCCATGCAATTGATGTATATATATATATATATATATATATATATATATATATATATATATTTATATATATGTCATACTTAACCGTTTAATTAATAATTGTAAATAAACTTTTAGAACACAACTTGTTCGTGGCGCCACTTCCGATAAAGAAATTCTGTTGAATTTCTTTATCGGTATCTAACTCACAAAATCACAATATGAATTTATGTGACACATTCGCTTGTTTATTACAGATACCTTTTTTTAGAGCTACATAATTTCATTCACTATTTAAATCTAAACTAACTGTTGGAGAAAATTTCTTCACTGTAAAATAAATTTTAAATTTTTAAAAATATATGCTTTATTTTTTTCTATAACTTTGCAAGGTGTAATTCGTCAAACCAGACAAAAATAGATATATTTTCTTATAATTTTTTTAGTTTCCTAAATCTATGTGAGAAAATTTTCACCTTCATTCGCCTATTAATTTGTTTTTTCATCTGTCGTTGCAAAATATCTAGAATAAAGTAGATATATTATTGTTGTGAAATTTTTCCACTAGGAAATAAATTTATTAATATTTTTACATATTTATTATTTTTACATAGAAATGAAGTTAAAATATATTACAACCGAAAACTAAACGGTTCTCTCATAGTTTATTTTTTTACAGAAAATGATAAAACTTACACATACACACGTACGCACGTATATATGTAAAAATAGTAGTATATGTGAGAGAAAGTACGCTCAAACCCGCAATACAATTTACTGTTATTGGAGGTCAAAAGGTTTGAAAATAAATTACCAAATAGATGATATCGATATATTAAATTCCCACTTCAACAATCTTAAGGCCGCCAATTTGTCAATAATATAATAATCAAATAAATCCTCCGCCGACAATTTGTAGTCCATCCGTAGTAGAACGCGAGACCCTACTCCTTTATACTGATAGGTGGATTACCACTCCATTTGACCTTGCGCGATATTAGAACGTACCTAATTCTTTAAATGACAGGACGAGGTAGATGAAATGGGTACATTTGGAATTTCTAATAGTTTATTCAGTCACTAATTTATAATATTTGTTTCGCTCCTGTTTATTCCATATATTGTGTTGTGAAACTGTCATAGGTGAGTATATATATATATATATATATATATATATATATATATATATATATATATATATATATAACTATCTCTCTGATTCGGTTAACAACATAAGTTTAACGACTGCAAAGAGAAGATCATTATTCATGCCACATCTTGAATTAAATTACTCTAAGTGGAATAAGTTGATTAAACTCAGCTATAAAATTAATTGACTAATGAAAGAAACTTGTATCTCTTACTCATAAACTAAGTATATAATTAATAGCTTATAATATTGTATTAAATACCAAACAATGGTGTTTAAAAGTCCAATTTTCCTTAAATATATTTATCAGAAAAAACTTTTATCAAATTATTAAGTTTAGAAAAGAAACTCGTGTCATAAATTATATAAAATATGATTCCGTATCTATTTATATCTTTAGAAATAACTGATGGAAATAAGTAAAAATCGATGTAATTAAAAGTTTTAATTAAGAAAAATAAAATGGGACAACGCTGTATATTAATATAGAAGTTTAATGTAACGGGATTTAAAAATTAGAAAATGTAAATTAAATTAAATTTCGTTTTTAAAGGTATTTTTAATAACAACTCATGGAGGCTAAACATTTGTTTTTCACAACAAAATATGGGATGTGAAAAACAAATTTTTACTTTAATTTATGGGAAGTTAAGTTAAAAGACAATTTAATAATTTTCTATATGTTCTTTGTATAACTAACTTAAGCAAAATTTATTCTTTTTGTAAATTTTTTTAAACATGATTTAAATATGTAGAAACTGTAAAAGAGTTAACGAGAAGAACATGACAAAACTGTAATTATTCCTTATTCCATTAAGTAAATCATATGAAATCCTAATAAATACATATACCGATATTTCAGTTTTTTTTGCAATAAATAATATCTCGTGTACAAATATAATCCAAAGAACCCTAAAATTTTAGAATAAAAATAGAATTCTATGTTTCTTTATAAATAAATTAAACACCCTCACCGATTAAAAATTCGTTGTGCACTTTTGTGAAATCAATACTGCTACTATTTATTGAATCTATTATGTAATAGAGAAATCAGATTGAAATTGATCTTCCTAACGTATAAAAACTTGAAATTTTGCTAATCTTTTAACCTTTGTCTTTTCAAAATTTTCAAGTTCTACCCTCTAACATACTTCTTGAATATTGATTCATACTCTCTAATGTAATTATTGAATATTGATAAATTACTTCCAGTTAAACAACAGTTTATGGATATAAATATAGAATAATTTATCCAGGTAGAAGAAGACTGAAACATCATAAATATGTATGAATTGATATGAATGTTTTATGCACCCTCTACAGGCCGCATAATTGTAACGTACAGTAGAAAAGCAGCAGCATCGAGTTCTAGTTTATATTAAAAGTTTATACACGTAACCTTGAAAGAGTCTCATCTTCTTAAATTAAATTAAAAATAAAACACTCTTAATACACCCTAGTTTTAATTCAATAATTAATGTCTAATCACATGAAAAAAGTAGGGTAAATGTTGAACCAGAGGCATAGAGGGGACATCGTAATTATTTATAATTTAATTAAGTTCCGTAATATTGTTACTAGAACTGTGTTCAGAATAGTCCCTTTGTTTCATCTACTAAAAAACTACTGAAATAATCTGATGTTTTTTCAAGTTAACACTAAAATAAAATCTATTTAAATAATCGTATATAAATTAGTTCGGTCTAATCTAATAGGATGAGGGCAAAAATTGTTAATTTTTATTGTTTTGAAAACTAATAACACTCGGGAGAAAAATGAAAATAATTTTGAGCTTTATTTAAAATACCTTCAAATTTTTACCTTAAAAATACGTATCCCATAGTTTTTTTTTAGTATATATTCGGTGATATTTAAAATTAATATTATTTCACAACTTATACTTTATATTGGATTAATTTTCAATTTTACCCTCGAGGAGGTTTTATCGGATCGATCGGTAGACGAAGCGAAATTATGAAGCAATGTCATATAAATTACTGAACCATGAAAAATGTACTTCAGATATGTTTCAGTTAACGTGTGTAAGATCCTGTATTTAGTTTTCTCGAAAATTCTTACGATAAGCTGTAAAAATTTCGTTAAATTAGAAGCGCCGATCACAATTGTGACTGCTAATTTCAGAGTGATGAAATGAATATAAAATTTAATAAAAAAATAACAAAATGTATTGAATAACCCTTCGTATTTATTGCATACGAAATTTATATAATTTCATTATTTTCCAGATTTCATACAGCAAACAGCTCATAAAAAGTTAAAATACGTATAAAATACCCCGTATAAAATAGATATTGTATAAAATACCCAAAATTAATCATTATTCTTTTATCCATATGGCGATACGTTTAACGTTCCTTTGTTTAGTTATATATATATATATATATATATATATATATATATATATATTCATCTATACTTTATTTAAATACAGGTAATATTCTAATATTCTTTTTTTTTATCGCAATCATTTTTACGACATTTATTATATGACAATATGTTACTCCTCCAATCGTAATTGAAAATGTAAGGCACGCAAATTTCTTTAAAAAATATTTATTGGAAACATTAGAGCAAAATTCACCTTTACATGAATTCAAATGAAATAAGATTTATTAGTAATAATTATTATTGTTTTTTATATAGTTTAACAAACGAGTTATATAAATTTGTCTATTTTGTGGAACAACCAAATAGTTTATTTCAGACCTAAAAGCCAAAATATTTGGAAAGAAATAGAGACCACTGATAATTATTATTTTAATTTTATGCATCCTGCAAAATTTTACTTAAAGTTTAATTGTTATGTCTCAAAATGTAATTGAAAAAAAAATTGCCTAATAAGAGTTCACAATTCACATTTAATATTGCATTGAAATGGAAAATGAGAGTTCACAATAATAAGAGTTCAGTAAATTAAAACTTACCATAGTGGATCATCCAATTAATCACTTTCGATTTTATTATTTATAAATAAGCTTTCTCAAGAAATAAATTCAAATATTTTTATAACTCATAAAACGGCCTGAATAATTTAAAAAAACATTAAATCTTAGAGCCTAATTTACACTTTTAAATTATATACACAACTTTTCACACTTAAAATAATATATTATTTTTTCTTTTTTACAAAAGATATACAAATATTTTATGAAATTATTCACTAATACAAAACAATTTTCACTTATATCTTCATAATAATTTTCTATTCAAACTCAACTTGTTCACAAATAAAATGAGATTTTATTTATTAATAACCTAACATTCATTAAAGAATTTTATTCACGAACATTCATTTCAACTAGAAACAATACTTTGGATATTACAACGTAGCAAGTTGAAAAGTTCCAATTTGGAATATCACAAGCAAGTTCCAGCTTGGAATTGGAAGCAAACGTAGTATTGTTAGCACTTCGTCCGCCCGCCCAGCATTTGTCTGTAACGCAGCACTGCCAGTGAAAGACTGAGCAAGTCGCTGAGTTTTCAATGTACGTATAAAATACGCGAGGGGAGCTAACTACCGAAGCTTACCGCCATTTTATAACAACCGGGTTGCCCGTCTTATAGCTTTGATTAGTAAGGTTTATAACGTTTAGTGTTTATAATTGTTAATGGAACATTGACTGAATATTTAGTAATTATTTATTTATTGATTCATAACTAGTTTATATTTTTTGTGTTTGTAATTTTAAATCAACACTTGACTTGACTTTCATTTAATAGACGCCTTCGACTCCGGACTGGAAATTTGTCATTAGCGTTTATTAATTACAATAACATCCACAATTTGTCGAATTCAATGCACACAATAGCTCATAAAAAGTTAAAATACGGGCACAATGATATTGTATAAAATACCCAAAATTAATCATTATTATTTTATCCATATGGCGATACGTTTAATGTCCCTTCGTTTAGTTATATACATATATATATATATATATATATATATATATATATATATATATATATATATATGTGTATATATTCTATATATTTATATATATTCATCTATACTTTATTTCAATACAGGTAATATTCTAATATTCTTTTTTTTATCGCAATCATTTTTACGACCTTTATTACATGAATATGTCACTCCTCCAAACGTAATTGAAAATGTAAGACACGCAAATTTCTTTAAAAAATATTTATTGGAAATATTAGAGTAAAATTTTCCTTTAAAATACTTATACATGATCAGGTGTCCTGTCGTCGGTCTTAATCTGAATTATAAAAATTTACTCAATTTATTGCTTTTATGTTTTCGAATCAACTAATGATTTAAGAAAACAAAAATTTTGAAAATGAATATTAACATTTTAGTTGTTAATGTTCAATTTAATTTGTTTTTAAAGTTTCTAGTCATTTTAAGTTTTGATAATACAATTTATTTTGAAAAGAAATTTCATATCATGAACGAATTATAGATTAGTTAAAATAACAACAAAACCATTATTATTATATGATTATAACATGAACAATACATAGGGCTTTCAATAATATTAATTATAAGAAAGATAACTGACTGAATTAAATTTCTCGCTATCTATGTCTGTTTATTTTTTTTACACAAAAATAGTAAAATAAATTTAATTTGTGATATTTCATCACACTATCTAAATAGGGATCCAGGAAATCTATGTGAAGACTGTTTTCTATTAACTAATATTTGCTTAAGATATATTAATAAAATAGAGGTACTAAGTTAATTTATGCGGTAACTTTATTAGCGAGTTTACTTCTCTTTCATTTTCACACTATAAGACGGTATAATTCAATACAAATTTCAATAAACCTAGTCTCTAAAAAATATTATGACCGGAAGAAAAAGGGTTATGATTTCAAAATTGATAGAAAACAAAATACTGCAGCGATTTAAACGAATAATATATCGTTGGATTCGTTCTAATATGTATTAGGAACGTCATAGGTAATATCAAAATATAATATGGCTCTCACCGGCCATAATATTATCTCGGATGCTACAAAAATGCATTTAAACCATATTGAATGAATATCGAATAATTGAAGGCCTGAAGGACAAAATTACAATTGGAAATTATAATATTTCTATCGTCATTAGGGGGCACCAAAAATTGAAAAAAAACTTTGTACTTATTAAGTAAACTCACATATTTATTTTCAGAACAAATACTTTACACCATCTGTTTTTAAAATCCGATTGTGGAAAAATATAACATTTTTTAGAAATATTTTCCACCTTATTGCTTTTAATTTTAAGACTTTTAAATAGGCCGGTATGCGCAAAAACTCTTTCTTTAATATTTCTATCGCGGTCGGATTTAGTTTTTTAAACTTTTAATTTAATTCTGACATTTATTTCGTCCTTCCCGCTTTAACATTGAAGCTTGATTTTAAATTTATCAGTGTAATTATTCATAATGTTTTCAGGATAACGGTAGTAATACGGTAACTTTGCATTATAACAGTTCAGAATTTATTCAATTTCATAAACCCATTGACTATAATGGTATTCAAATTTTATTAGTGCCGATAAGCTTGATCATAGTTTTCATATTTGTAATATTAATTTTCGTCTACTAGAACACAATACCGGTATCTTTATAAAATTGTTTCAATTTATTCACTATTCATTAACTCATACCTTCAAGATCTTACGGTCTATAGGTCCTGTGATCTTGTGATTTAAAAAAAAAATTAATCGTGTTTTTTCTCTTTGCACATGTTTGTTATTTTTTATACAAAGTTGTATAAATATGTTTTGTTTACATGTTGATAGTTACCAAATATAAATCAAATATTAGCTACATTGAAGATAACATAAAAAGCCATTTAATTCGATCAAAATGTTGTAATTCATATTTTATATTGTCCCGTTTTTCAAAAGAAAGAAAACAAAACCCTTGTAAGAGCACACACATATGTGTGAATTTGATTTGAAAGGGCTAGTTATCAAGGTCTCAGTAATACGTTTTCCTTATTTTTCGTTTTATATAAGTAATTAAAAGTCTTAATTTTTCCTTAATTTAATATACCAAATGAAATATTATTTCATAAATTAAATTATTGTTATGAAAAATACGTAATTTTTTCTCATTATTTTAAATTGCATATTTAAAACGATATTTCAAAAAACATGCTAAAAATAGAATTATCCAACTTATATCCGAAAATATTGAATCAAAAATCTTGAAGAAAATAGCGTTGGAAATATCTGACCGGACATTTACAAATTTCAACAATGTTTTATTCCTTTGAAAGATATAGTAGGCTATGAAAATATATTTGTGAATAGTTTAATAGAAATCTCTTCTCATCCTCTATTCTATTAAGAGAAGAAAATGCAGCCATGGTATTCAGGGTACGCCATGCTAATTCATCCAATGATTGGCGACGATTTACAGTCGTCGCATGAGGCTCTTTGTTACCTTGAATGTATCGATCGCATGTATATAGCAGAATAGTATAGACGTTGAACCGAAATATTATGAGTCTCACTCTTCGCGTCTGTTTCCTCTTTTCCCACGCGGTGGGCTTGCGTCAATCTCATCCTAGCCTTTACGATCCACGAAGCGATACCCTACTGAGTTTCTCCTGTCACTTATACTATAGTGAAGTAAGTATAAATAGTGGAAGGAAACAAATTTATACCTTTGATTACTTGTTTATTCTCATATGGGGATAAATAATCACTTTAGAAAAATTATATTTATCAAAAGAATCCGGCCTTGATATTTAGAGTTACATGATTGTACTCACCAATTCCTTAGTTAAATTGGACTTCTTATTCGAAAAATCTTTCCAAAGCTAAATTTTTAAATGTTTAAAATAATACAATTTGCAGTTTATATAACTTTTACTTTTCATTTATGAAAATATAATATAATTTAAATATAAAGTAAATATAATTTTTTTACATCGACTGGCAACATTTTTTCGAAAAAAAGAAACAAATGCAAGTTGAATTCGAATGTTTAATTTTCTAATCATCTGTAGGTCCCAGTTTTATAAGTTTTTAATTATAATCTATGGCATTTATATTTAATGGATGGTGTACTAGAAATACATTAAAAAATTAAATAGTTCAATAAGTTATACCGCTACAATAAAAACGAAAATATATCTTACTCTAATTTTTATATGAGAATAGTTTTGATAAAATAATTCACCAAAAAGATGAAAATGAAGGTCATGAAGTATGCACAGTTAAAAAAAAGATTATTATTATTAAGCTAAAAGATATCACTTAACTCAGTATGTATGGTTTGCCCCCTTCAAACAATTGAAATTGTAAAGCTCGTTATAGTTCCCGAGCTAAAATTTATTTTATGTGGGAGTTTATCGGTTTTAATGATATTTGTGTATCAAGACCTAATCTACTATTTTGTGGTTTTCTTTGTTATGTATTGTTAATTTGCGTCTACATTGAGACTTTAATTTACTATGAAAATGTTAATTTGCCTGAGTTAAATAGAAAACAAAATTTTTGCCACGAATATTAAAACATTAAAACATTCAATGAAATGAAAAAATAATAAGTACATCGAAATAATACAATGAACATATCTCACATATTGAGAGAACCAGATGGCTTTTAGGGCGGCAGACCAGCAAAGCACGTACGAAACCCTTAAACTGAGATAAACAGTGCTCAGCGTGTTATATTTTTGTGTTGAGAGTTTTTAGTTCAAGTTAAGACGTGACTCATACTTTTAAAAATGAGTAACGTGTGCATAGAGATGAGATATTTAAAATTGGATGAATTAGAAATCATATAATTATAGAGTAAGTGAATTTATTATTAAAGGAAAAATTTACATAATTTTTTAATTATGTTTCTCATAATAATAGATTCTCTATTTTTAAATTATTTCAAATGTAAGGAAGCTATTATAAATATAAGGATTATATCGTTTTTGTATCTACAGGTATCTATTACCCATGGTTGAATATGAATGTCATAAAATCTTCTCATTAAGGGCGTGTTTACATTTTTGACGAATAACCTCCATCATTGGCAAGGTTACTATAAATCTTGGGAATATGTATTATTATGATTTTGATATAAAAAAATGGATCAAAATCTTTTCATCTATAATTTACGTTGTATATTTTTTATTGATTTCATATGTTTATTTTATAAAAATCGGCTTTGTGTAATTCATTCTACTACAAAATCATTAAAAAGAGGCAAGTTTAGAATATTCATGCCAAATGTTTGTAATATAATTTGAAATGAGAAAAAAAAGTAAATGCTCATTTCCTCTTCTTTATTCTGTGTATTATATTTGAAATTGACGCAGTGGTAAAAGAGAAAAATAAAAGTATTTAGTCAAACAAAAATATAATTTCAATCGACCATACAAATTGTACGTTCAACACGGCAGCTAGTCATTATGCAGTTAACCCACCCTGCTTACTTCATACAAAAATATTTTGAGTGGAACGCGAAAGCTCTATCTCTTTCGCACACACAATATATATATATATATATATATATATATATATATATATATATATATATATATATGTATGTATATATATACATATATATACATATATATATATATATATATATATACACACACACACACATATGTGTTTGTTTGACTACACTATCGGACGTAATTTACTATGTTGAGAGCTTGTTAATTAAAACTAATTCTTCCTAATTATTTTAGATATCTATTAAATTAGACATTAAAGAAAGCAGTTTTATGTTGTATAATAGGGGAACATAGAAGCGTAGTACTTGGAAACGTGAAAGTGTTATCTCGCTCGCACAATTGTTTGAAGTTGACCATCTATTTAATATATGATCTGTTATTATGCGCTGAGATGCGTATGTGCTCAGTTGTATATATTGGCCGCTCCGAATAACATTTTTGAAATACTTTAATGACAAATAATTCAAGTTTCAACAATTAAATTATGCTTACTTAATAGTATATATATATATATATATATATATATATATATATATATATTGACATATATATATATATATATATATATATATATATATATATACAGTCAAAACCGTTTATGGCGACATCGTTTAGAACAACATACCGGTTATATTGACCAAAATCAAAGGTCCCGGCTGAATACTATACGTTCGCCTCATCAAAAACATTGCTTTTTACGACATTGCTTATTACGACATACCTCTTTAAGCGATTATCTAGTATTTTCGGAGAAACATGTCTGTTAGAACGACCAGCTGAGTTTCTACCAAGCTGTATTGTAAACAATTTAAATAGGTATCCACATCTCTCACACCTAATGGTCAATCGCAAAAGTAAACAAAAAGTGTAAGGTCTTTTGTAATTCTTAGAAACAAAACACGTGAATGCAGTGGAGTAGTAATAGTAATAAAAGCCCGCTTCTTCATGTTTCAGTCAGTTTGCTACTTATCTGTACACAAAACGCACCAAAACATATTGTATAGTTGTGAAATTTTTAACATGTCGCAAACAAAAAGAAAACAAATTAATATCGAAGAAAAATTGCGTATTGTGTCAAAGCTAGAAAGTGGAATTCCAAATAAGACTCAGCAAAGGAATATGGTGTACCACACTCGACAATTTCAACCATTTGGAAAGAGAGGGTAAAAATTCAAACGCTTTATGGCAACAATTTTTTGAAATTGAAACTAGCCAGAACAACAAAGCATACGAAGATTGAGGAAACTTTGTTAAAGTGGTTTAAATATCAAAGGACTAATAAGGTGCCAATAAACGGACCAATTCTTCAACAAAAAGGTAACGATTTTGCTCAGCGTTTTGGTGAACATTTCGTTTGCTCGTCTAGTTGGATTCAACATTTCCGGGCTCGGCATGTCGGCGGGTATTGTCGGCGGTAAAATGAGTTGTGAAACTGCCAGTGTTGATAAAAATGTTGTAGCAGAATGGATGACTCAAAAATGGCCTACATTATACGAAGGCTACGGACCAGATTACATTTTTAACGAAGGCGAAACCGGACTTTTTTACAATATGACACCAGATAAGACTTTAAAGTTCAAATTAGAGAATTTTTCTGGAGGAAAAATGTCCAAGATGAGACTAATGATCATGGTTGTAGCAAATATGACAGGATCCTGTAAGAGAAAGCTTTTAGTTATTGGCAAATCTAAGAAACCAAGATGCTTTAAAACCATACGCTTACTGCCTGTAACGTATGAAAACAATATGAAGTCATGGATGACATCGAACATTTTTGAAAGGTGGTTACGAAACTCGGACGCTGAATTAAAAGCAAACAAAAAGAAAATTCTACTTTTGGTTGGTAATTGTCCTGCTCATCCGGCTGTTACTAATCTGAAATGCATTAAACTCGTGTTCTTACTACTAAATGTTACATCTGTGCTGCAACCTATGGACCAAGGTGTAATAAGATGTTTAAAATCTCATTAGAGAAGACTACAAGTATTAAACTTAATACAAAACTTTGACAGTAACGACGAGAAATGTTTTACGGTTCTTGATGCCATCTTAATGATATCAGAAGCAAGGGGAAAAGTTACACAAAACACTATAGCTAACTGTATCCTCGTAACAATATCCTCAGATAATGTGACTGATGATGGTGAAGAGGACGACATTTCTTTGGCTCAATTAGCCCAAAATTTACGCCCTGCTTTATCTACTACTGAAGCAGAGTTCGTTGATGTAGATAACTCTATTGCAATTTGTGCACCATCTACGGAGGATGATATTGTACGAGAAATTTAAGAGGAAGATGACGAACAGGAAGACTCTGAAGAACAATTTACAGTGCCAACTTTAAATGATGGTCTCAATGCTGTTAGTGTTTCATGAAAGATTGTTCTTCTTAATGAGCACATCCAGGGCAAATATGACGATACGCTAATTAAAATCCAACGTGAATTACAAAATATGTATGCACGACAGAAGTGTTCCAAACAGAATAAAATTACATATTTTATGCATACAGAACAGTAATATACATATTGTTCTTTTATATTATACGTTTTATGTGAAATAAACAAAATGTAGTTTAATTTTGTACATAAATACATTTTTCCTATTAATACCTATGGATTAATATGTAGGTACTTCAATAATACCATAAATACTTTCTCGAAAATATCATCGCTTGTTACGACTAAATATGAGTAGTCCCTTTGACGTCGTTATAACAGATTTTGACTGTGTATGTATATATATATATATATATATATATATATATATATATATGTATGTGTGTGTGTGTGTGTGTGTATATGTATATATATATATATATATATATATATATACACACACACACATGTGTTTGTTTGATTACACTATCGGACGTAATTTACTATGTTGAGAGCTTGTTAATTAAAACTAATTCTTCCTATTTATTTTAGATATCTGTTAAATTAGACATTAAAGAAAGCAGTTTTATGTTGTCAATAACAAATACATATTTTAAAAAAACATTTAAAAAATCGTATCTCAAAAACTATAAGGTTAGGATAATAGTTAGTTATTGTAAATCTTTGTTGGAAATTGCATCTAATACAGCAAAATTATTGACAGCATGGAAGTTTATCAACGATAATTACTTAAGATTGCACTTGGGTAAATATACCGTTTGTTGCTAAATTTGATATTATAAAAAGAGATATTATTAATGGGCCCTATCTCATATTTGGCGATCATTATAACTGTTCATCTTATTTTTGTACTGCGAATATGCGTAATAATGAGAATTTAATTACCGATTTATGGTGTTTTCGATCGCTCGAATCGATGGAAAGCATTCTTATGTCATCTCTACATTCTTACAGTTTAGTTCAAATTGGAATTACTAATTTAGCAGAAAGCTTTATTTTGCCATCGCCAAGTATATAGGAGGTAATACACTTCACTTTTCTCTCCGAGGTACTTATAGTGGGCGATAGGCGCCTTCCATAGTGTCTTTTAATAAAAGCTGATTGCAATCTTTTGTGCATAAATTTATTTTCAAAATAGACGCTTGTCTTGAAATAAATAAATTAGAAACATTTCGTAGAAGTCTCAATGATGCTAGAATATTTAAAGGAATAAGAAATAAATCCAATCCCTTATCAAAAGACTTTAACTGTGATGAGAGTTGTCAGAATGCGGACATGAATGACGG
Source organism: Druceiella hillmani (assembly GCA_039881145.1). NCBI lineage: Eukaryota > Metazoa > Arthropoda > Insecta > Lepidoptera > Hepialidae > Druceiella > Druceiella hillmani. The sequence goes on from JAYKKI010000008.1 coordinate 4,632,037, forward strand.
AGTATACAAAAACGCAAATTTTTCCATGATTTCCGAAAAAAGCCATTATTTTCTAAAGAATTTGTATTGACCCCTGAATAGAGGCATAATCTACAGCGGTATATTTTTGGGCTGTATTCCCAAAAAAGTACTAGTCCACTTTGGTTATAGCGGAGGCGGAAGATATTAACAGTTTCTTGGTTTGCCAAAGTATGCAAGCGACGTATAAATACGAATTACATTTCGTGAGTTATCCAGATTACACACGGTATTGAACTATATGCCATAATAAAATATGGAAAGAACAATCAATACACTCCACTCAGAAAATTATCAATACTTTGATATATCAATATTGAGAATTGCGGTTTATTAATCGATAATGAATTTTATTTTCTAGAAGCCACACCTGACAGTCGGTACGCAGATATGGCTCAGTAGGTAGTGTAAAAATTAAGTTCCCATTTTGCACCCAGACGAAACATTAAAACAAACTTTCATAGCCATTTCTTCTTACTATTTATATTTAAAAAATGGAAAAAGACTTCTAATGATTGCTTAGTTAACTAAAGTGAGTACTCATTTGGAATCACCTGGATCCTGACATCAGGAAAATCTTTTAAAGATCGAGTGAAAAGGTCCTGCCTCTTCTGAAACCTTTTTTTTTTGTCCTTGTTCTTTCCTGTCTTTTTCATCCCAAATCAAGTCAATAGTTTTTTACTTATACTTTTGTATTTTTTCTCTCGTCTATTGTGCTACAAAGAATTTTCATTTTAAAATCTTTTACAGTCTACTAACTAAATTTCAATACAAATTGTTATGGTTGACCAGACGAGATTGTTCATGTAGCAATAAGTCCGCCATATGTACTATACATAAAAGATTATAAATAAATAAAAAATCTTTAAATTCAACAAACAAACACAATATAATAAAGTGTTTCAACAGTAAAAATTGGCAAAAAATTTAATTTTATTAAAAGGATTTCGCGCCTCAGGCAAGTCATTGCGGGGAACTGATGCAAACTCTACTCGTTTTAGAGTTGAACATGAGATCGCACATATGAAGGTGGGAAAGGAAAAGCGTCACAAAAAGTATGGTATTTTTAGTCAATAGTATATTTCGTGATTTTTAATAATTAGTAATGTTATATTTTGTCCACGCGTTCATATAATTTTTTTTTCGTTTTTTAATTAGCCTCACAAATTATTGACATCTGTTTTCACGGGGATCATGAGAGAACAGGTTTCTGTGGTTTGTGGTTTCGTTAAGGCTCACAATATAACATATTTAAATGAGAAATTTTCCCCCGAAGCTTATCTTATTTTTTTCATTTATATTGTTGAAAATTGAATACAGTCAAAATTTAATACATACACGATAATTCAGCTGCCTCAATAAAGACGCATGTGGAAGATAAAATCATTGTTTTTTTTCTGGTTAGCTGGCCTGGTCAATGGATGAAATACGAATTAAAACTGGAAATACTAATAGTATTATATTTATATCGACATAATTTTTATAATATAACATAAATAAAACTGGTTACTACCTAAATAATATATAAAACAACAATACTCATTTTACTTATAAATGCACCAAATTTATAGACTATGCTCGTTATCAAGATACTGCGAACAATTGGTGGGGTTCTCGATTTTCGGGATTTTTTAAATACATCCGTAATATGAATAACAGCATAGTGATTATTTCTATTATATTTTTATTTATACATTGCCAATCTGATTAATGATAGTAGCACTAGTTAAAATAAAAATAATGGATTAAAATTTAAAATTATGCATAGATCTAGAATTATGCATAACTGAATATATTCCAGGCGTAAAATTCAATTAATTACTTTTAAGATTTTGCTTTGATATATTTAGACACTGTTCACAGGAAATCGGTCATTTAAAATACTGTATATATAAAAAAATGTAAAAAATGTACAATATTTTTCACTAAAAGTTATGATAAAAGTCCACTGTCTGTATTTAAGATATATACTATATATATATATATATATATATATATAATATATATATATATATATATACATATATATATATATATATAGTTTAAATAGGGTAACTACCCACGCTACACGCAAAAATATATATTAATTAAAAAATTAGCACGATTTTTGTCAATGAATGCACTAAAATTTAAAATGAAACGCATCAGTTTTCAAATATTTATAGAATTATAATTACATATGGAGATAGTAGTACAAAGTTATAGTCTTTAATCACTTATATGTTTTTATTTTGAGATAAATTTTAGCGAATAATTTACATTTTTGGCCAAGTTACATCTATCTAAAAGGGAAATATAAAGCAACTAATAAGAAATGTAGTTTCCAAATTACCAAGAATTCCAATGGATACGTATATATGTATGCACACTAAGCGTGCACATACTTACACATACACACGCGCGCGTGAGTTACAGGCGGTGACTTCTTGCATTTTAGAGTTTAGTATAGAAGTATATTATTAACTTTAATTACAAGTGCAATTACGAACTAGACTTAATTCTACAGACTACAACTATTGAATGCTCATTTAATGCTGTCTTCGAGTGGTCTATAAGGCGTATGTTGTTTGGTGTCACGCTCTCCTCCTATCTGCTGTGTTAAGTTATCTGTGAGAATTGTTGATGGGTCTTGTACGATCAGCAATGTGGTCGATTGTTGTCTTTAAGCATAAATTATACCTCGAGTTTGGATTTCCGCTAATTAATTTAATATATCGTGAAACCGTTAATTCGTTTGGTATTCTCCTTCGATTTGCTGCGTTGGCTTATTCATGAGAATGTCGCTGGGTTTTGAGTGACCAATATTGCAGGAAACCGTTGGCGTTGAACATAGCTCACACCGTGAGATATGCTAACTCCTCCCTCCTCTATATTGAAAACAATTCCGTGTGAAGACGAAGAACGGTATTAGGGGATGCTTGCAACTATGATGTTGATGGCTGCGCTGGGGTTTCTTCTTTACTACAGTATTATTTATTTATTTATTGACTTTTATGTATATAATATATGGCGGACTTATTGCTACATGAGCAAATTCTTCAAGTCAACCATAACAATTTGTATTGAAATTTAGTTGGTAGACTGTTCGAGATTTTACAATGAAAATTCTTCATAGCACATTAGACAAAAAAATACAAAAGTAAGTTAAAAAAGAAAACGAAATATTGACATGATTTGGGATGGGAAAGACAGGAAAGGGCAAGGACATAAAGGAAAAGGTTTCAGGAAATGCAGGACTTTTTAGTAAAGATAAAGTCAACTTGATGAACCACGTACATACATACTATATATTTGGTGTTAACATTCAGGCTAATAATCCATTGTCTTGTTTCATTTATTTGTTGTGTTCATAATCCTTTCCATGTTATTGGTATTATTATACAGTGGTCTGGATCTTCCTTATCTGTTATAATTTTTATTTTGCAGGGTATATTTTCATCATATTTTATTACCCAAGCATCTTGGCAATAAAATTGTTTTTGTGTTATATATGTACGTGGTTCATCAAGTTGATTGTATCTATCTGGACTAATTAATGCGTATCTTCTTCCAAATGGAAATACGTGAAAGGATTAGTTTTTTCGTATGGAAATTGAATAAGTGTGGAAACAACGGAATGAATTTACTTGAACCATAGGCACTTCAACCAGAAATGTGACATTCTCTTTATTCATGTATGCTCTAATTTTAACAAACATTTCCAAAAGCGCAAGATCGATTAATTTAATTTCCTCATTGTTATCGTTAGGTATTTTCTAAATAGCTTCAGGCAATACGTCTAAATTCATTATACTACTATGCATCTTACCTAACCTAGCGAATACTACAGCATTTTCCAATCGATATAATATATTAGTAAAAAGTTCCACATTAACTAATAAATATATTACTATTTCATTATACTATTAATTGATTTACTTTAATCTATTTGATTTTCCATGAAAAGTGTATTTTGTTTCACTTAGTAAATCATCTAGTGCCGATTCCGCTAGTGCTATTTGCTTATTTATGTTAAACCCTAAATTCCTATGACTATTTTTTATATTATTAATTTCCATTTCAAAATGTTCGCATAACCTAAATTACATGAAATTAGCTTAACTATAGTTCAAAGTGGATTAATGAGTTCATTCGTTAGTGCCAATTTATGAGCTTCGAATGATTTTAAGAATTCGATAAATTAACCATATTTTTTATACACTTACGATAATGTAGAACTAAATCAAAGAAAGATTTTATTTCTTTTAGCGAAGAAGGAATTGGATATTTTTGAATTGTCTTAACCATTTATCAGTTTTTTTCATTTTTAAAACTAAATTAGACCCCTTACAAAAAAGAACACATCTTTGAACTCGAAGCATTGTTTAAGAATTTTACTTTTTTTCTTCACTCAGGTTTTCTAAATATTAATATCATAGTACTTTTTATTTACAATAACTAGATTGTGTAAATATATTGTTTCACAAAATTCCTTAACCTCTAGAGGTGTTCTGTTTTGAGGCACTCCTTAGTATTCGGGGTATTGTTAATTATTGCAGAGACCAACCGAAATTTTATATTATATAATTATTAATATCGTTGTGCTCGTTTTGTATTATTATGTTTCTCAATTATACAGCCTACTGAAACTTAAACTGCAGAGGGAAACCAAAATTTTTTACTTTTAAATATATCATTGTACTTTTTTGTATTAACTAGATAACTCTGTTATATTAGCTCTTCGAATTCCTTAAATTTTAAAGAGTAATCGATTTTAACATACTTCTCAGTATTCGCAGTAAAATTACCAAATTTTCCACATTTAGTTACAAGTTTGAAAACTAGTCTATCGATTAGAATTTTTTTAAATATTTATACTTTTAATATCTAACTTATTAATAATAGCATCTGATCGCAAATTTTGTTCCTAACTTCTATATTAAATAATTTTATCAATAGGTTGTTTCCACGATTGGTTTTCCATAAGCGTTTTTTTCATATTTTTCCAGTTATTATTATGAATTTTAACAGGTTTAGAGGAGAGGAGAGGATATGAAAATAGAACAATGTGATGGTGTATATATTATTTACTATTAGTTCTTAAAAATGTTATAATGTTATTTTTTTCGAAATGCTCAATTTTGATTATTTATTAGACGTTATTTGTTTATATATATATATATATATATATATATGTATATATATATATATATACACATATATATGTGTATGTGTGTGTGTGTGTGCAACTTTTGTTTTTGTGCGTAAAATTTTGTAGTAAAATTTTCCAGATAAAAAATAAAACCGTAACGAATAGTGAGATAAATATCATCATTGAATGAAATGAGCGACAGATCAAATGGATGTGGGAATCAGAAAAGTTAGATTTTTGTCAATAAAATTTTCCTACTTTCTTACACGAGTACCTTACTATTTTGATCGGAACGATAATGATACACATAAAATTTTAATTTCTAATGTGCGTTGTGACGAAAAACATTTTTTTACGATCGTCATAAACTTTTTTTAGCTGATGTAATCAATTCCTAAATAAAATATATAGACAATTTTTCCCAAGTGAATAGCATACAGCGGTATCATCTAAAACCATCCAATGACTAATCACCACGTAAATATATTCAATCACCTAAATATAAATATAATTATTTTCGTAATAACAATCTCTCTTCATCTCCTCATACAGTCATTATTCAAATCATTTTCTACTTTATTGAAGTACATATTTATCGCCGCGATGTCAAACTAAAAAAGCTTGAAATATTTTATTATTCCTTCCAATTTTGATAATTGCTCCGTCGATCAACGTTTCGATTTAAATTCGTTATTTAGAGAAATAATTAAAGACAAAAGGTGGACAATTATACCGGTTTCACTTTATAAAAGTCTAAGTATTCCTTTTCTAATGATAAAACTGTCGAAAAGCGAACGTTCAGTCCCATTAAGTAGGTATTATTATTAAATTTCATCCATAAATTGTATGCAACAGAAAAAATGTATACATTCTAACTTTAAATAAAAAAAGATATAAAATTTAACGTTTATATATAAAATATAAGCTTTAAATTGACATATAGGTAAAATAGGTATTAGCCCACATTTAAGATGTCTTAAAATTTGATTCCCAAATATGTAAAAAGGGGATTGAAAAAAAAAAGAAAAAGCATGCTGAAAATACTTCTTTGAGTAGTGCAAAAACTTCTTATTTTTTTGCGCTTAAAATAAATAATTTTTGTGTCATAAAATTTATATGACTCATTATGTAGACGTATTTATAGACTCATTATACACACGCATTTCTAAATTCATTATTTTACCCGGTTTATCTCAAATAGGTCCTTAAATTGGAAGCCCTAATTCAGTTCTAATTTTTTTAATTTTCTGTGTAACCGTATTTTTACATCCAAAATAATAAATACTAAATAATGGTAAACTAAAAATATGAATACAAATATTACAGTAAAGAAATCAAAATATTTTTAAGAAAATCACGATATTTCCATATTTTTAACAACATTGTAGGCAATATATTTTCTTAGTGAAAAGTAATATTAATATGGAGAAATTATTTGATACACATATTAAAATATAACAAATATATGTATGGGCATAAGTATGTATGGAACAATCATAGTGCAAGTTCTACTCGTATTTTAGTCTCACGTTTGAATATAGAGGAAATTATAAAATAAATTATGTAATATAATTTTGGAAGCCATTAAACGATACGTTTAAGAACACGAAATATATATCACACAGGTAGGTTGACAGACAAAAACAAAGAGTTTACTTGTGTTTCATTCATAACGTAATATGTTAGGACAGTTTGCTAGATTCAGAAAAGAAAGTAAATTTTCATGTTGACGTTAGTAATGGAAATTGATAGATTGCTGAAATATACATAGGAATTTTTCATGACAAAGAAAATATAAAGTGAATAATATAAAAAGAATATATAAATTCCACTGTCAATCATGAATAATAGTCATTTTACAGCCATAATTAAATAGAGATATTTGAATAGAGTATAAATATTAAAGTATACTCCATCACAGTGGCTTCATATTTAACAATGATTCTTGTCAGCGTCTTTTTATTTTCTAATTGTAAGATATCAAATATTTATTCTTATTATTCTTCGCTGCTTTCCCCTAGGGGGAGGGGAAGGGGAAGGGGAAGGGGAAGGGGAAGGGGAAGGGGAAGGGGAAGGGGAAGGGGAAGGGGAAGGGAAGGGGAAGGGGAAGGGGAAGGGAAGGGAAGGGGAAGGGGAAGGGGAAGGGGAAGGGGAAGGGGAAGGGGGAAGGGGAAGGGGAAGGGGAAGGGGAAGGGGAAGGGGAAGGGGAAGGGGAAGGGGAAGGGGAAGGGGAAGGGGAAGGGGAAGGAAGGGGAAGGGGGAAGGGGGAAGGGGAAGGGGAAGGGGAAGGGGAAGGGGGAAGGGGAAGGGGAAGGGGAAGGGGAAGGGGAAGGGGAAGGGGAAGGGGAAGGGAAGGGGAAGGGGAAGGGGAAGGGAAGGGGAAGGGAAGGGGAAGGGGAAGGGGAAGGGGAAGGGGAAGGGGAAGGGGAAGGGGAAGGGGAAGGGGAAGGGGAAGGGAAGGGGAAGGGGAAGGGGAAGGGGAAGGGGAAGGGGAAGGGGAAGGGGAAGGGGAAGGGGAAGGGGAAGGGGAAGGGGAAGGGGAAGGGGAAGGGAAGGGAAGGGGAAGGGGGAAGGGGAAGGGGAAGGGAAGGGAAGGGGAAGGGGAAGGGGAAGGGGAAGGGGAAGGGGAAGGGGAAGGGGAAGGGGAAGGGAAGGGGAAGGGGGAAGGGGAAGGGGAAGGGGAAGGGGAAGGGGAAGGGGAAGGGGAAGGGGAAGGGGAAGGGGAAGGGGAAGGGGAAGGGAAGGGGAAGGGGAAGGGGAAGGGGAAGGGGAAGGGAAGGGGAAGGGGAAGGGGAAGGGGAAGGGGAAGGGGAAGGGGAAGGGGAAGGGGAAGGGGAAGGGGGAAGGGGAAGGGGAAGGGGAAGGGGAAGGGGAGGGAAGGGGAAGGGGAAGGGGGAAGGGAAGGGGAAGGGGAAGGGAAGGGGAAGGGGGAAGGGGAAGGGGAAGGGGAAGGGGAAGGGGAAGGGGGAAGGGGAAGGGGAAGGGGAAGGGGAAGGGAAGGGGAAGGGGAAGGGAAAATACAATTAAATGAACACACCGATAAAATATTAAGACTCAAGCAGATATTTTTGGAAAGGTAGAGATGATGGCATCGGACGTTCTTACCAAACACTCGCTAAACTTTTTATTTATTTACTTATGTCAAAGGTTCTCTTAATACCCGTTGATACGTTTATTCATTTAATAATAACAAAAACCTTAGTAAGAAATTATTCAAGTAATACCTAATATTCGGTAGTTAAAGTTGAACACTCACAAAAGCTAATTAAAAGAGTCTACTTCTATTTTAAAAATACATAATGTTTTTAAGTTAAAAAATACTTAAATAAAATTCAGAGCATTTGCTAAAAATAATACGAGGAAGATCAGTTTTAATAAGAAATATATAATTAATATATGCAACAAAACAACCGATCAAAATAAGTGAATTGTACCGTATCAACTGCCTAGACTACATATTCTTGAACAATGATACGGATCCCATAAAAGAATGTTCCCTTTTCTACAATTGAAGAAACCAAAAAAACAGAGGCCATAGTTTTGAAGAAAAATTCAAAACAAAACTGTTAAATAAAAAAAAGTCCTTTTTCTGACCATTTAATATGACGGTGTGACCAATTATAACCAATTCCTGATCTATTAGATAGTATTTCTTTAAGTCAATAGTAAAATAATAACGAATAGGAATACTTCGTAATGGTAATTACAGAACTACATAATTATTTCCGATTTACTTTAAAATAAAATGATCTAAACAATCTTGTCGTTTAAAGATTCATTTTACGCTATAATTACAAATAAAAGTTTTGTGTCTAAAAAGCTATAAAATTTTTAAAGTTTTTTATTTAAATTTTTCCGGGTACAACGCTAGCGCCGAATCATCATATCGTTTTTTAAATTTTATTAATTTTTGATCTGACAAAATAATGTATTTTACTGAATGAGTATTGAAAACTGATTTTTGATCAGTTTCGTGTTTTTTTTTTATGGTCAAAAACGTTACTGTTAAGATTCAAATTCTATTTAACAGATGCCCATGATGACCCAATAGAATTTCCTAAGCCTCGCGCATGAGCACGTACCATTAACAAAAGTTTTTTCTTTTAATTTATTGTAACTGACCGATTAATCATTTTGACTGACCAATTAACAACGCTTATATTCCAATATAAAATACTCCCCATTTTGAATATGATTGTAAATGGAGATGCTAACATTTTTAAATCATAAAATAATAGACAATTAAGTAAAAGAAATAATATTACTGACGAATTAATGTGATTAAATAACGAATTACAATCAATTTGTGACCTACTGGATGGTATGTTTTATTTTTAATCCATCTCAGGTATGGCTCTACGTTCTTCAAGTCCACTACATAGAGCTTAGCCGCAATCTGAAATTATTTGTCAACAGCTTTGCTATATGCTAAAATCTAAAAAAGCTCTGAAATTTCGCTTACGTAACTTTGATTATAAAGTGATAATAAAAACAGGAAACCTATCCCACCGCAGCCAAGTTCAATGTGTTAACAGGTATGAGTATAATATTCAATAAGTCTAGACGCAAAGCTCTTACTCAATCATTTACACTCTCTCAAAGCCCTTCTAGAACTTGACTCTTTTCATGTCACTAGTTTTTATTTTTAGATAGAATTTCGACATTTGTTGGAGTTGATTTATGGTATCAAAATAGCTGTGATGAGGTTATGATAAAGGATGCGGTAGTGTGACTCAAATCATACATTAGTCGGAATAGTTTAAATTCAGTGTGGTTGCGTAACTGAGATTTCTGTAAATAGGAGTAGATAATATAACAAAATAATAAAATGAGAGGCGACTTGCATATTTTATTTCAGAGATTTATTCAACCCAAGGATATAAATAAGTGTTCTTGAAAGTACAAAATATAAAATTAAAATATATCATCAAATTTCGTCGAGAACACTTCTGAAGGTTTTTTTGTTTAACATATCGCTTTTCTCAAGTGACCTTTCTCCTTGCCTTGTTAGTTAATTCACTAAGAATTTAACATTAACGGGGTACAAACAGGCTGACTCAATTACAAACTGTATTTGGATTTAAGTATATCATTGAATATTATAAAATGTACGACTTATTTTTAAGTAATATATTTTAAAAGAAGTTTTAAAATCAATTAAAAAAATTGGGTAATTATTTAAAATACCCAATTTAGTAAAATTCTCATTTATGAATATATTTAACTTTCTCATTTATGTAATTCAAACAATGCAAACATTTGAAATAAAAGAGATGAATCGCACTAACTACATTTTTAGCCACTAAATACATAGCTGTTCTATGAATTGGTTTAATATGCATTTATTATTAACGTTAAATATTTACCCGTTATAACGTTAATTATTAACCGTTAAAGATTTGTTATATTGCATTCATTATAATCAAAATGTGGAAGCGGTGGGTTTTGAGGTTTAAATATTAATTTTCCTTCATTGCACAAAATAAGACTTTTTCTTTATTCTTTTTAAATATCCGTTTCAGAAATTTTGCCACCAAATTGGGAAAACCATCATTTTAGAATAAACGCTGTTTCCAAGTGCGCATAAATACTTTACTGCAAGCTTATTATTAGGTATTATGAAAACTGTACGCGATTTGCCGCTAACCAAGTCAAATGATTTTCATATTCGTTTGTGCGAAGCACCAAGTTCGGTTGCAGGTATGTTCTTTTTACTTTATCTGCGTCAGCGTTTGTATTTATTTCATTATTATTTATTATTATTTCACTGTTATTTGTTTATAATCTGGTTTCACCTCCCTAATTTCTTGTTTTATAATACTATAGAGCCTTCGAGTAAAATGTATTAGTGGACTTTTTATTCTTTCAAAGATTTAAAAACGTTGCTTTAACTCTTGTTGTATAGTACAAGTATATAGAATTTGGTTTTCTTATAATACTTGAGGTATAATACATGAAACATAGCAGAGTACCATGATGTAGTGGCAAAAATCAATAATTTTCAATTCAAATAAGTGCAATTTTGGCCATAAAGTGACCAGTAAAGGTAACTAAATCGTATCATATGAACTGGATGGGGTGCGTTTTGGTGAACAGTGATAGGGATTCCATCATGAAAGTTCACTTTTCTACAATTGGACAAGGGAACTAAAAATCGAGAAAGGCTCCATATTCGATGACTGGATATCGTTGAAAGAGACATTAAAAACCAAACGAGTTTGTTGATGGAGAAACATGCCCAAAGAGAGGACCGCATGAAAAAAAACGAGACTACACCTATTGTAGCCTATAGTGTCAAAGGAAAAGCACATTTTTATGTTCATTTCAATTAAACAAATACAATCTGACTACTGATATTATAAGTAAAAAAAAATTGTTTCTTACCCTTTTTGAATCAATAAATTTCTTTGAATAAAATATTTTAGCATGTGTATAATTTGTTTCATTCATAACACCTAGAATTTTTCATTATCTTTTTTTAAATTTTTAGCTATTAATATAGGAGGATTCAATTTTTAGCTATTGATGAGCCAATGGTTTGATTGGGACCATGAAAACGGAATTCTTGCCAAAAAGGCTTCGTCTTCAATTCAAAATAGATTGCAGCGTTTCAAACAAAATGACTTATTGATATCTGAATACAGGAAAGAAATAACAGAATAATTTATTGACCTTACGATGTCGCAAGCTAATGGAAACACAGATTGTTTTAATGCTATAAAACCAAAAATATTAAAACTAAACAATTTTCTACTGGCTTATGAAACCGTAGGTTAAGTACGATCATTTCTGCCAGAAATTAAAGCTCGTTGAAGGATGTTATCCAGGCTACCCAAGATGAAGATATCTACGACATCAACTTCCGGAGAGATAGTGGATGTGTCAAATAAATATTTTTCTAAGTCTAGAAACACCCGCAGTCATTTCAAAAGGATCAAGTGGGAGTTACAATGGCCGTCCGTCATGAAACATAGATCGATATTGGTGTCATTTCGAGACGTTATCGTGGAATAATCAGGCTTCCTCGCGAGGCCAAAAATCGGTGAAATCGAGCGGTGGGCAAACGTAACATCAGTATTATGAATAAATCTGAAAATGATAATTCGAACCCAGAACCTAGGTTAGATCACTTTTCTCGTGACTACGATAAATATACGACTTTATCACATAATTGCGATTATTTTGTTAATTTTTTTATCACCGGGTAAAATTATTGATTCTTATCTTTGTCAGCTTAAAGTATAAAAATGTAATTGATCTAAACTTTCTGTTTCATAGAGAATGTGTGATCATAAATAAACTAGGAGGCCAAATCCATACTTCCGGACATATTTACATACCAATTAAGTTAGGTGGTTATACCAATACCATTAGTCACATGTTCTTTGTTTTTGGTTCTTTATAAATTAAAGCAAATGGAATTCTAGGTCATGACTTTTTAAATTGATTTGGATAATTATGACATTTCAATAAAAATATTTTGACATACATACTAATTCGCATGAAAAAAATTGGAAATTATGAAATTAATATTCAATTCTAATTTATTTTTACCCAATCTATTAACATTATGTTCCCTCGTTGAACGTCAAAAGCACATAAAGCAATAAAAAAACTAAAAATAATATACAAATATCAAATTTTATCATACAGGTTGGATATTATGTTCGATAAGTCAGAGTGATGGCTCCAGTCATTTGTATCGTTTACATAATCATCAATATTATAATAAGCTTTTTGAGTAAATGTGTCTAAGTGACGTGTTTAAAATGTGAATCTATTCACTATATCCATACAGACATTAAAGGCGATTGTGTAATTTGTTCAGCAAATATTCAGATTGCATTTTTTTAGCAAGTTCTCTTCCTAACCCTTTAAATGGAATGATTTCTTTAAAATAATTATACAAGGACATATAATATTGTCAAATAAAGCTATTAAAGCTGTTATATATAAACTTAATGACTACAATTTATGCGTTTTTCATAGAATTATGAAAGAGACACACGCAGCGAAAAACATATTTTCATTGTATAAACTTGATTATTTAAATAATGAAGGGCTGAAAAGTATTAAATCGATTTGTGCTAAGTATGCTTATATTTCTTATTAAACGGGTAATAAGTTAAGCATAATATCGCGGTGATAATTAAGCACACTCACACTATTTCACTAAAACCTAACACTTTTCAAAACAAAAGGATGCCATTTTATACCAAACATCAAACATTATACCCTTAAAAATACGAAACTGACAAAGTTCAAGCTACCTCAGTTAGAATCCAGGACCATAGAACAGAAACAACCTTGACTGCAATTTACTGCCCGCCTAGACATTCTATTATAAGTGATGACTACAAATTCTTCTTCAACGCACTTGGAAATAGTTTCATATGCGGTGGTGATTGGAACGCCAAACACGTGTCATGGGGCTGCAGGCTAACACTAACGAGGGGTCGAAACCTATACGCTGTTCTAAATGAACTTCATCTTAAATCTGTCTCACATGGTATTCCCACCTACTGGCCGTCTGATCAGGGAAAGGTGCCAGACCTGCTGGAATTTTTTATTGTCAGAAATATTGCATCTAGCCAGATAGACATAGAGGAATGCACAGACCTATCATCAGACCATACACCAGTGATACTCAACTACCACTACAAAGCAATTCTGATAGAGTATCCACAAAGGTTATATAACCATAAAACAGAATGGAATACTTACAGGACAATAATAACAGATTCAAAAAGCCTGTGTCTGCCGCTGTAGAAGGAAGAGAAAGTAGAAAAAGCTATTGAATCTCTCAACAAGGTCATTCACCAGGTGGCAAAAGAATCAACACCCATCCAGAGACCTACTGAGCAAAACTGTCACTACTCCAAGCTCATAAAAGATAAAGTGTATAAAAGAAGAGAACTGAGAAAAAAAATGGCATACTACTCAATATCCCAGCGATAAAAAAGCATTTAACAAAGTTTCAGAAGAACTCAAACACATGATCCGTATAACTGACAACGAACGTCTCCAAAATCAGCTGGCTCTCCTGTCTCCTAACAAAGATAGCAACTACTCACTTTGGAAGACAACAAAAAAGCTAAAACGACCAAAAGTTCACATACCACCTATAAAAGCCTCTCAATCGAAATGGACAAGAACTGACAGTGAAAAGGTTCAGGTAATTTCGGAACACTTAAAAACTGTGTTCCATCAAAAAAAAAAAAGAAATAGTATATATTAAAAAAAAAATAGTATATATTTATAGTTACAATTTCCACCTAGCAAAAACCCAGAACACGATAAGGAAGTCTTAAAGTATTTTCATTCGCCAATGCAAATGTGCCTATCACTAAACTATGCCAGTCCTAAAGAAGTGTGGAGAGAAATATGGAAACTACCAGAGGGTAAAACGCCAGGTTACGATTCAATCGACGCGGAACTACTGAAACAATTACTTAGAAGAGGAGTAGTTCTTATAACTGCAATCTTTAACGCCCATTTAAGACTTGCTTTCTATCCCACCCAATGAAAATTGCGCAAATAATAATGATCCCAAAACCAGGTAAACCTATCCAAGAAGCGAGTTCCTGTAGACCAATAAGCCTACTTTCCCTTGCTGGGTAAACTGATGGAGAAGATATTGCTGACCAGGATGCGTACCTACCTACCAAAAGCCGTTCCTGCTCATCAATTCAGTTTCCGAGAACATCACGGCACCGTGGAGCAGATACATCGTATCACAGATACCATAAGCCGAACTTTAGAACATAAGCACTACTGCTCTGCTGTCTTCTTAGACATTAGTCAAGCTTTTGACAGAGTGTGGCACGAGGGACTCCTATACAAGCTTCAAAAATTGTTACCACACTCCTTCTTCCCGATCTTGAAATCATATCTCGATGGAAGGTGCTTCGAGGTAAAATATAACAATGAAACCTCACTTTTCAACATAGTCCAATCAGCATCACAAGGAAGCATATTGGGTCCCTTAATGTATCTGATATTTACTGGGGTCTGCCAACGCACGCTGATACTCTAACAACAACTTATGCAGATGACACAGCGATTTTGTCAGTTCACGAGGATCCAACAGTAGCCTCAGCTAAACTACAAGATCATATTCACGAGGTAGAGAAGTGGCTAGACAATTGGCGTATCAAAGTTAATCAGGGAAAATCTATACTGTCCCCCAATAAAAAACCTTTCCCCCAATAAAAATCCACAATGAAATTATACCACAAGCGGAAGATGCTAAATATGCATCTGGATAGAAGACTTACCTGGAGAAAGCATATTTGGACTAAACGCAAACAGCTGGACATAAAGCTCAGATCGATATATTGGCTCACAGGTCCTAAATCGAGACTTACGCGGGAAAGCAAACTAGCCATCTACAAGTATATCCTAAAACCAATCTGGACATACGAGATTCAGCTATGGGGTAAAGCAAGCAACAGCAATATCGAGATTGTCGAAAGATACCAGAGTAAAGCACTTAGAGCAATGATAAATGCCCCTTACTATGTGAGCAACAAATATATACACGAGGACCTAAAAATCAACACTGTTAAGCAGGAGATTGCCAGATATAGCGAAAAGTATCAGAAAAGAATAGCAACACATGTCAATGAGCTGATAACACAGCTTGAGGGCACAGGAAGTGTCACATACTCCCGTCTCAAACGGCATAGTGTACCTGCACTATCCGCGAGATTTGACAGCAAATGACAGGAACTCGCCTAAACGGGGTCCTTCGACCACAAACGACATTAACTTCAACGGATTGGCCCATTGTGTCAACACACAGATTGCCAAGTTACAGACAGATAAAAAAAAAATTTCTCAAAAAAATGTTAGAATAAGATTTATAGTTACAATTTCCAATAAAGTTTTGGTAAACTTCTAGTAAATCTACTTTTTTACATTTTATATTTAAATCTTTCGGCGATGTGGAGAGAATTTTTTTGTGGACACGTTTAGCACGTATCTCATGAACTATTTATATATATATATATATATATATATATATATATATATATATATATATATATATTGGAATATTCTGTCGTCAAATTGTGATCAGAACTTTTTTAAAAGTCAAGCAATTGGATATACGAGGACTTTCGTTTTTTAATACGCCTTTATTAGCCCCACTTTTATTTATGTAACGGAATCCTTTAAGTAAATTTTAAGTCACTTCGAGACATCAGAATTATATAAAATTTAGCACACATTACAAGAACCGATGTCTAAATAATACTATAGTAAAAAAGCATGGAGGAACTTTTTTTTAATTTACCAAAAAAAAAAGTGAGCCGTCACGGGACGCCTGGCAGATGTGAAACATCGTGTTCGTACAAGTAATAAAAGACAAGATTATTACAGGAACTAAATATATATCATAATGAAAAAAAGTGAAAAAAAGTGGGCCGTCACGGGACGCCTGGCAGATGTGAAACATCGTGTTCGTACAAGTAATAATAGACAAGATTATTACAAGAACTAAATATATATCATAATGAAAAAATAAAGTATTACGAATTTCTTACAGAAAATGGTGACTTTAGTTAATAAACATTTATTTACAATTAATACAAAAATAATAAAGCAGAGGTTATGTGTATCGTAGTAAACAACAGCTTCGAACTGAGTGAGGAGGGGGTCGCGTAGTCGGTTGCGCATGGCGACAGGTCGCCATACCGTACACTCTACTATATATAGACTATATATATACCTTAGTATAGCGTGGTGACCCGTCGCCACGGCAAGCGTCGCCACGCCAACGATCCGGTTCATACCTGCGCCTATAGATATTTCACATCAAAAATTGTACAGTTTAAAAAACTAAAAGATATGCTTTTGTAGCAACATGAACTAAAATAAAAAAAAACATTAAATATAAAGATTTTGGTCAAGAGCGTAAGAATACCTGTAAACTAGGTATAACTTAGTTTTTTATGAGTAGGCTTGAGATAAGTATAAATAGAGTGACAAAAAATTACTTTATTATACAAATAATCGTGGGGTGTCTGATGTCAATTGTCACAATTTTTTTATCGCTTGCTATATGTAAAAGTAGCCATTATGAAAATGTAAGCCAAGAACACCACAAGTTTTTTTCCCATTTGTTTACCCACAGTTTCCTATTTATTTACTAAAATGCTAATTAAAAACTGTAAATAGTTTTGCAAGTATTAAACGTTTCACTTTGTTAGTGAGAATCATTTTCATTTTGTGTTTTCATTATTTCCCAAGTAACAAAACTAGTAAACCATTCCATTTATAATTAACCAAATCGTTGTCGTGTAGGTAACGAGCTGTGAGATAATTTATCAAAAATCGTTTCTTTTTTATTCTTGTTAATTATATTTTTTGATGTATTTCATTTTCCTGTTTAATTTTATACTTTAATGTTTTTACTGAATTGACAAAATAGTTCATAGATGTTAGAAGTTGCCTATTCTTAAAAAGGCACAGAAATAAAATGTTTTCAAATATGATCCCTTATAAAATATTGGACGCAAATATAATATTTATGACACAGACACATTATTACTTTCATGGGTTTTAAAATAAAATTAAATTTATAAATAAAAATAAAGTTAATAAAATAATTTAATTGTAGCCATCTTGTTGCTGATCATTTTGGCACCTGAGGAAAAACACTAAATATGTTGCATAAAAATAATTTATTTCCTATCTTTATTTACTCCAATATGTACGCGTGCAAAACTGGGACACACCGCTATAAAGTCATGTTTTCAGAATAAGTAATATCTATAGATGAGAGACAATTTCATATAAATAAACTAAAAAGTGCTTAAAATTTAATTCGAGGAGATTTGAATTTTCTCGAAAGTAGTTTAATCACACAAAAAAACCTTATAGGATCACTTAAAAACGAAACTAATATACCAAAGATTTAATACTAAGCCCAAAGAAAAAACATATCAAAACTGTGGTTAGATTTCACTGAAGTATGCACATATATGTAATGAGGTACAAAAACCTAATATTGATACATATGCAAATTCCAAGACTTAATAAACGTAGCTTCTGAAAACTTTCCACAGTAAAATAATGACGAAGGAAATTCAGACAATGCTTACTCTCATGGCTTTTCACATACTTGTAAATTATTAAAATCTATCTATTTAAGTTCAAATTGAAATGCATCGATAAAAGCGTGTAACCGACAGATATTACGCAACTATTTACATTAATATTTATTTTGATCATATCGTAACCACTATCTATAATATCACCAAAAAACTTCAATATCATTATATGCAATAGAGTACATTGATGCGTGTTTATACATATATTGTTGGTTCTGAGTATGCAATTAATTCATTTCTACTACAAAAAGGAACTACGAGTAGTTTTAACTTTGCACGCCTAAATAGAGATTATTTTAATAATGGGTCATTCCATGTAACGGGTGTTACAGGTCATAAACTTCCACTTGACGATTAATTAATGATGCAAGAAGAAAACGTTTAAGTTTTATTAGCTTAACACCCTTCACCTAAGACTAATTTTTGTATTAGCTGTGACCTTCTTTATGAACATCACCTGTACATCTCCTTTGCATGGAGAGTTTTGGCATATTCCTGCATACCTATACTCTTTGTTCTTTTTACCTTCAGAGAGTATTCTGACCAAAACAAAGACACCTGCATTAATATCTTTGGCATGCACCCAATCATGTGAATCACACTCAGCTCCAGAGTCTGAGTATACCTCACTAAAACAAAGTTTTCTTTTAATACTACGAACTGATTCCAGGGTGCTATCTGAAAATCTCGCTGGCAAACGATTAAGAGGAATGCGACAAATAACTTTTTCATCATTATTTTTCTTTCCTTCAATATTAAATATTACATCTGCGGCTATTTCCTTTTCAGCTTCTTTCTCTAACACCCTTTCAGTCTCTATGTCTACTTCCTCGAGTTCCATATTTACGTCTTCATTCTCACATTGCTCTTCTTTCTCGAATTGCTCTTTTTCGAAGTTTTCTTTTTCAATTTCAGTCGTTAGAGTAGCAAGTGGTTGTAAATCCTCACTGTTGTAATCAGAATCTTGTCCTCCAGTGTATCCTTTTATCCTGACAATGAATGAATCTGATTTGGATGTCCGCGCTATTGCAATAAAAACGTCGTCTGCTACTTAAAATTTTGTTGGGCTTGAATTCCTTTGATAGGAAGAACATGTTTCCAAAGACTATCTAGTAGATTTTTTTCGTCATGGATATCAATTTTTGACACATATGAGATGTGTATGCCTTCCACTTCTCTTTTTATAAACAGGTAGAAGTATTCTGCCGAGTTAAGAATAACTTTTCTGGCCTTTACACCCGTCCATGCTATTCTCTTAACAGTTCCGCCCAGTCCATCAACTGCTCCTTTCCCATAAGACGCACCAAAAAATTATCATTGGAGTTGGTCAAGGTTGGCATAATCTTTTAAATAAGGCACAATATTTTAAATCACAAAGCGGTTTTTAAATTGTGCCACGCAATTGTCGCTAAAACCTCTGACAGTCGTTATGGAGTTCTTGACCTCTTTCGAATAGTCAAATATGTGTTTTAAAAATGTTCAAACTGCGTATTTGGTGTGAGATGTATCGTCACTCACTATGACAAGTGAATTTATTTCCTGGCCAGACAACCAGATACAGCGTAAATATTGTTACTTGATTGTGGCTCCAATGAGCACTCTGAACTTCATCCTAGCTGACAAGAACGTAATTTTCGGCAAAATCGAGTTGAAGTACTGCTTCATAGTCTTGCAAATTTTGTTTTGACTCTTCAAAGGAAATCGACTATACTTTCTTGACATAGCAATGTATCTTGAACGTTTCCATATTGTCTTTTAACTGTTTAAGAACTGCTTTGCAAGACATAGTCTTCGTTTTAACTTTCGAACGACCTCCTAAATTGACCCATTCTTCCCAAGATATGGTTTTGTTCAGACCTTAATTACCTTTAAATTTGTCCCAAAAATATTTTGGGCAGTCTTTGCATAAGCTAAGCATGCATTTCATTCATTTTCAGGACTGCAAGTGATGGAATTTATCAATTCATCATGTGTTTTAGAGAATTCTCTCAAACATTTACCAACACTTTCCACTTTGTTAATAATGTTGGAGAGCTGAGCACAGACGCACACATCATGAGATGTGTATGCAACTGGCAGCACTTCGGCCGGCCGCAAGCTGTAAAAAGCGGATTTGCCATTGTTAATATCGGGATAATGGTCTTTAAAGCGGTATAGCGGTTGCGGTAGCGTTTTCCATGGAATTACCCTAATGCATCTCGATAACTTCTTTGTTATATAGTTTTTTATAAAGCCAATGTAAACACCTCTTATATTTAAAATATATTTAATGACTAGAGGCTGACTTTTCCCATTTGTTCATTGGAATTTGAAATCTATCGATCAGGATAGAAATAATATATCAATGAAAAATAATGCTCACAAAGTTTTATATATATAATAATAATAAATTTTTATTTCAGATTTTTACATCCATATAATGTTAGTACATACAATAGCAAACTTACAAAATAATGTTAGTGATAATAATATAATTATAATAACTAAATGGCAACCCGGTTGGAGTCCCCGATGATGGTGACCGGCTATACGACTGCGTGCAGCCGTATCCACCGAGCCAGCACCGGAGAGTCCCACCCGTCTGCCAGCGCGCGCAAGATGTTATTGGGACTGCCGCGCGTACGGTGCATAATGGAAGCGCACCGTTTGCGCATAATGGTCGCAAACCCGTCTATGTCAGCCAAAGCGAACATCGCGGAGACACTACAGTAACGCGGCAGTCCCACCAACACCCGGAACGCATTATTATATTGCACACGCAGGTCGCTGTATGTCCGCTGCCTAAAGTTGACCCACAGGCTGCAGGTGTAAAATGATTGACAATATGCTTTAAAAAGCGCAATTTTGACAGTTCCTGTGCACCGTGAAAATCTGCGGGCCAACATATTGCATCGGACAGACAGCGCCCTGCGCTCTCTTTCAACATCCTTATCTTCCTTAAGGTCCTCGGTGACCCAGTGGCCCAAGTATTTAAATTCCTCAACTTTCTTTAGAACTGTACCACAAAGAGTGAAATTAGGGACAAAAGTGTATCGATTGTTGTCCAGCTTGAAAATCATTATTTCACTTTTCTTCGTATTGTATTTCAAACCATGGGTCACCGCGTAGGACTCACAAATTTTTAAAAGCCTTCGTGGGGCACCAATCGATGGGCTCAGCAACACCATATTGTCTGCGTAGCTGATGTTATTTACACATACTCCATCTATGTGACATCCAACACCAGTGCTGCTGAGCTCACCGATCAGTCGGTTGACATACAAGCTGAAGAGCTGTTTTGTTTAACTTACAGTTACTTAATGCTCCAACGTACGGTTGGATAATTCAAAAAGGCTTTTTTTATATAGACTTATTATAGATGCCATAAAATTTCCCTCAGATTTGAGATAACCATTATAAACTTACTTAGCTAAACTATTTTATTTAAACGGTTTTCCCGGTAAAAGCCTGGCCACATTCCATTAATATGGGCAAATAATATTTGATTTTAATTATTTATGATATTTATTTTTTATTTACTTCGTGTGATAACGGAATAGTGAGATAGCAATATTTAATCGTTCTGGTCGTACTTGCACCGAGAGAGCAAGGGTAAAAATATCAAACTGAATTCTGTTGTTCTGATATGGATTTCCACTTATGATGAACGGAATGAAACGATTTGTCTTAAAGCAATGCTATCGTATTCATACTTCTGTCGTACTTGTTTAAATACAATGAGAAACATAGAAATTCTCGTAAATATAACTGTCTCTTTCGGGTATTTATTACATTGATATCACGCAATTTAATTGTATTGAGATTCTAAATTCTATATTTTATGTGGTCAAATCCAAATATGACTTATATATGTCACGTGCAAAATATATCAACATTATTACCTTGCTTAGACTAATAAGTACTACAAATTTTATTTACAATTAGGAATTTAAACGATAGTCTTAAGAAACGATATGCAAATTAGTTACATTTAAAAGCTAACCCCGTTTTTAATCAACGTATTATGTAGGTCACTGTTCTATTTCCTTTTTTATAATGTGCATATTAAAATATCATTTTGTGAATGACAATGACAATAAATTTTATTATATTACAGTGAACTAGACGGTGCATTATACAAAAGTTTAATAATATTCAAATAATTTATTAAATACCTGGATATATACGAAAAATAAGATTATCAAGTTAAAGTGGTCAAACAACCTACTTACAGACAAAGCGATTAGAGAAGGATTAAAAAGTTGCATTTATGTTAGTACCCTGCAACTATAACTTTATATTTTTAATCGGCCCAAACTCACTGTGTTGAAATACATTGCCTTACTGTTGAAATATATGCTAACATAATTGTCATTGAGATAGGATAAAACCAGACATGCAGCTAACGAAAGTTCTGTGGAAATTATAGAAGGTTATGTTTAGGTATCACCTTCGTTTTATATTTTATTTCACATTAATGATACTTTAGATGTTTGTGTAGAACATCTAACACTTCAAGCATTTCGATCTAATTTGTACCTTTATTAATTAAGAGTTTATCTAGAGATTAAATTTAAATTTCACTCATATTTCATAGGTGAATGATGAATATTTGTGATTTTATCCTATCGGAAGGTGTATTACACTATGCACAAGGCTATGAAATGTTTACAAGAAGTTTCTCTTAGGTCAACGGAAATGACGTTAAAAATGTTATTATTTTAAAAATTGCTAACATTGCTTTAAATAGAGAACTTGTTTATATATTTCAGTACTATTTTTGGTGAAACTACTCTTATCATGAAATCTGTTATGACACAAAAGTGCACAAATGAACCAGTTTGCGTTCTTATTAATATTAAATATATTTTCTACCAAGTTCTGATAGGAAGAATGTGAGTTTTGCGTATTTTTTTATATTCCTTGACATATAGTAAGAATTTTAACATTAAATGAAGATGTGAGTTATGAAAATCATTGTAAGTGATTTATTTAAAAGAGAAAAATATAATTATGATACCAAAATAAGAAAGAACGAAAAACAAATTTGGCCATGTAACAAGCAGATTCACTCTTTACTTAGAAAAAAATAATAAGGCTCCTCTAAAATTTATTGTTTCAGGTAAATTATTTCAATTCACTTTTCTTAGCATTAAAAAAACAATAAATCTCTATGTTCTTTCAAAGAGCATCGAATATATTTTCCATTTTTTTGCTAATTTTAAAAATTTATATATATAAATTTATATATATATATATATATATATATATATATATATATATAATGTGTATGTATATATATATATATATATATATATATGTATATATGGAGAAAGGAAAATAACCTTCAAATAGTTATTTTACTTCCATACTATTGGATTTCTGTTAAGAGTACTTTCTTTTATTGTCATGGTTTTTTAATTATTTTTATGAGAGATCTCAATAATTTTCTTGTCAAAGTTTTGGTAAATTTTGTTTTTATATTTCCAAAACGTATTTACGTCATACAGATATTCCGCTGGATTTAGAAAAAAAAATTCTTAAATTTTCTACATTTTACCAAACTTAACAAATTTATTATATCACATGTCAGCTTGGATAAACTGTGCGTAAATTGTATTAATTATGAAACAGTTCGCAAAACGTTCCATAACATTCAGCCTTTTCATCACATTAAAATAATATTGCATCTATTAAGATATTGCATATATTTCAACATAAAATTTTCCTTGAAATTATTTCAATTTGTTAAAAAAATTGTTAAACATAAACAAATTGGTCTGCGAAATGTCAGTCGAATATATTGGTTTGTTAAGGTTTCCTGGCAATATATTTCAAATAAATAGTAAATTATTTCAAAAATTAGTAATATAGATTGTAGAACCAGAATGCAAATTATAGTAGAATAGTAACAAATTATCTTAAATTTATAATTAATATGGATCTATCATTTAGAAAAAACAGTTTTAATAGATTTAATATCAGTTTTCTTATAAAAAACTATTTTATACTTAGTTTTAATGTAATGCATTTGACTTAGAAACGTGGCTTTCTAAATAATTTTCTATGTAGCCTGAGAAACTGTTTGCGAGGTGAATAAATGTTTCTACACTGTCTCAATAAGTGTCTCTAATAAGTGTCTTAGTTTTGTGCTGCCAAAATTAGGACAAATAAACGTTAGCTACGGAACAAGGATTCATCAAGGCGAATAGTTCAAATCTGCTAAGAATCGACTTGTTAATGCAGGGAGGATTTTTGATTCACACAACGACTTTTGTTCGACTGAATTTTGTTCGACTGAACAGACGCCTTTGGCGTTTCAGTACCAAATATATTTTGTACCAATGTATGCATTTTCAACTTTATTTGTGGTCAATTGATTGTCAGTTTAATATATATATATATATATATATATATATATATATATATATATATATATATATACATATATATATATATATATGTATATATATATATATATATATATATATATATATACATATATATATATATATATACATATATTATCATTCACCAATAATATTATAGGCCTGTAAAAAGCGTTTAGTGAAATTTAAAAACACATTTTTAATTTATAAATATATAATTTTCAACTTGAGAATTTTAATATCTGATATTTCAGTGATTTTGAGTATAAATTAAAACGTATATTTTATTTGTGTATCTCGAATAAATGTTAGCAGTGGTTTCAAACTGATTTATGTTTCGTTGAGTTGTTATTTGTAAAAGGCTCAATTTTACTTGTTATTTTAACGTTTCACAAAATTCAAGATAATGGGTTGTTGCAACTTTTTGACCAAGCAGTAAAAGAATTTGCTTTAATACAATTATTAAATATATTTAGCCCTGTCCTACCTACCTACTATATACTTTAACTTGTAAACCAATTAGAGGTAAAAAAATTGTACGAAGACGTACAAATTAAATTTCTTCACTATTATAATTTTTGTTCCTGTTTAGTTTTATAGAAAAAGGCATTAATTTAACAGATATAAATTTTCGGCTGAAATATTTATAAAAATTGGCTAAAATAGGAATGCAATGAACCTTGCAAAGAGTAAAATGTTATTTTGATTCAGTAGAAATATTTACACAAAAATTGATTAGTTCTAATAAGATTCAAATACGTGTTTCCACCCAAGATGACATTTATCATGGGTCAAACATGTTATTTATTATATTGAGCATTTTGCCTAATAACGTCATTACAATATGTAATTTAACAAATCTCTATCACTTAAAGTATATTCAAAGAGAAAAAATAAATATATGGCAAAAGTAATGTTTTCACCCAGCAAAATTGAATAAAATTGATTTTTAAATACAAAATTACTCTAATGTGTAATAATCAAAATTACTGCGCTATATAAGAAAAATAGAGGTTTTATTAGCTGTAAATAATTTTAGATCAATTTAGTTGTTGGTTATTTCATTTTATAAAATTGAAAGGCATTAAATAACTATCAAGCATAGAACTCGCACTACGAGGATTTCGTGCATATTGAAGCACTTATAAACATTTAAGGGTACGAATTAAACAATTTACAAATAATAATTTTCATAACATAAATATATAACCTATTACATCGTTCATAGGCGTTAAAACATGATGCACAAATAAATATTATAAGATCTAGAATAATCGCTCGAGTTTTGTTACACCCATTACGTAGTCTTCTCAAAATAGATTTTTTTCATAATTTTATATTAAATAGTTATAGCTTAAAAGGGGAAGGGAGCATATTTTTTGTATATTTTTCATTTTACTTCTGAAACAAAATTTACGACAAATATTTTTGGGGGACGTAGTTTTATGACAAATATTTTTGGGGGACGGATTATCAACCCTTATCTGGTTAAATTACCCTCACGAAATTCTCCTTTCTACAATTACCATATCTTTGAGTATCTTTGAGTGTTGGCTATTGAAATATGTGCGTCTTGATGTGTATTATTACTACGCCAAACTTAAAGTTTCTAAATCAAATGGGTTTCTGAAAAACATGGCTGTGACAGGCACAGGGTTACATAAATAAAATAAATTAGTATTATTGAAACACTTTATAAATATTATACATGAAAAAACAATCAAATAAATTTTATTACGTCACACGAATAGTTGCAAAAGCTATAGTGTATCAAATTTGTGAAATAAATCTTATTGTGGATGTGAAAAAGCATGTATTAAAAATATGTAAATAACACGTATGAATGGGGTAAAATAATCTAACAATATCCTTAAAAACCGTCTTTTCTTTAATTTTACTACAAAACTACTAAAAATGTAAATAAAGAAAAACACAATATCAATTAAAAATAATTCATAGTTACAAATAAAAAAAAGGAATTCAAAAAGTCGGTTTTGGAGTTTTTGTCTATTTGTTTGAACACGCATCACCTAGAAACTGATCACTCATTTAATATGCAGTTAATAGGTTGGAAGACATACGGATAACTTAAAGTAATATTTCGTTTTTATTCCATAGGAATCGGTGTACTCAATCAGGAGATATGCAAATGTAACCTACTCCAAAGTTTATTTACTTTGCATTTATATAACACAAAGAAATACCCAATTACTCGACGAGCCGTGTTTGCACAATAGTGTATATAAATAGATAGCAACATGTGTAATTTACATTGCACGAAATTTTTCACTAGGACATGCATTGGCGAAATGAGTGTGGTTTGAAGTGTAATGTGGACAGAGGTAGGAGGGGCAGGTATTTAATTAAGCAATCTGAATTCAAGCGATGCATGTGGGAGGATAATATGTTTGCTCGTCACTTTTTCGTGTTCGACCTAAACTTTTTCTCAATTTGTTATAAATTACAATCTACTCCCAATATTTTTGTAATTGAATTACTTTGGCAGATTTAATATTAGGATATACATATTTTGTTTTTATCCACTTTATTGTCTATAGATATAATAGAACTATAGAATTGGCCAGTCTGTATGCGAAAGATAATTAAGAAAAAATGCAACATAACAAAAGTAAAAACGCACAAGAATATTGATTTGGAATTCAGTTTGCGTGTTTATTTTTGAACTTATCAACTAAAAACTCTAAAGCAATTCGGATGTTGTTTTTTACAAAAAAAGAAAACATAGGGACCAAAAAGAAAGAAAATTGCAATTTCAACATTTTCAAAAATTCCTTTACGTCACATGGTCACAACAAAATCGAAAAATGAGTACCTAGCTGTCTAATGTCTGGCGATTATAAAAATGAATAGTGTATATATTAACCTAAATAGATGGCCCTATGTATATTTTAAAACAAGTAATGAAGTTTTCCATCCGGACACACATCGGGGAAAAGAGTGTGGCTAAAGTGACCAGAGGCGAAGTGTACAACCCTTGCCTAAGCACCTCGAATGCTTTCTACCCGCACGAGTACAATAATATCTTATCAGTCTATTTTTTTATATTGCGTGTATCCGCTATAAGCTTGTTATACTCGATTTTTTTAAAAATTTCGATCTGTTCCAATGTTTGTAATTTAATTATTTTTTTTTCTATTTGGCGTTATAAATTGTTACATACATTATTGTCTGTACTTATAAACGCAGAAATTGTGGATTTATATAACATGAATTTATATAAATATTTTGTTTATATAACATGTCAAGCTAAGTTATATTTTTTCTTTTAGTACCATTCAATAAAAGATGGTTTGTCTAAAGCTTCTTCCACAATTAAATGAAACTATCTAATATATATTTAATTTTGTTTAAATTCTTTAACACGACCTAGGTTTCGTTGTATGACAACCTCTTTAGGTGAGCAATCAGCAAAGAATAATGAATATCTAGAAAGTTACCGCCAAATATGTTCAATAAAGCTTCTTTTTAAAATTTTAATATCTCCCTTTAATTTGTTTACATCACATATTATTTTACGAATAGAACTATTTTGTTCTAAAACATCATTATTATAGAACTTATTGAAACTAATCTCAAACAATCGAATGGTTCGAAACAAAGGTCATCTGAACTTCTTATTTTAATAGATACATTATAGAGATAGAGTAATATAATCTTGACGTGAAGTCAATAATTTTAATTCTACCTATAAAAATGCAATAATAGGCAAAGAAGGTTACCTATAATACTATGACTTTACGATATAATACTATATGAAATATTCTTTAGCAGTGTAATAAGAGTAACCAGTTGAAAACGGCATAGATTTTGAATTAATTAAATGGGTATCAACAACAAAAATCAGGTTGTTTTGACGATATTTTTATAGAACATTTATGCTCTATTCATTTATGCGCTATTTCAGGGTACATACGTCATTTAGGAGACCTATATTAGATCGTGTCATAATTTTTTTACACCCAAATTTCTACTTCTTTGTATAATCTTGCTGTTATATTGAATTCGAATTAAATCATTTTGCTCATATTGATGTTATTGTTTTGCCAACTTATATCTCCTAATCTATTTTTATTTCTTGTTTTATGTAGTGTTTCATTTGATCTAAGGAGGTGATTAATAGATAAAATAATAGACGTCAGTTTTATAGAAATAAATGGCTCAGAACGAGCTCACTTCCACTTGGGTATTAGTGTTATATAACATCAAGGACAGAAATTAAATAAATCCAAACACGACATGCAATAGTTAGCCATCGTGTACTATGGGGATTTTATTGTGGTCATACGGATATATCCCGTTCAATCACATAAGTAAAATAAGGTCAGGCACGTATTATTTTGGTTATAAAGGAATTTCACAGCGACCTTCCTTGTTGCAACATCAGTTTGGTACAATTAGGTAGTGATAAGAAATTCCACAGTAAAAATAAAATGTTCAGATATAACATATCTGTTATTATCCATCGAGGAGTTCCATTTTGAATTATTATGGATTAGATAAGTACGATCAAACTTATTTATAAATTAATCAAAACGATAATAAATAAAAACTGTCACACAAAAGAGGTAATATGAGTTAAGAAGTAGTATAATAATCAAAGAAATAGCAATAAGGATATTCATTCATCGAAGTAAAACATTTATCCATTTACTTTTCTCATGGAAAAGTCATTAGTGATGCTTTTTATAATATCTGAGTAAAAAGTTTATAATGAATGTAAAACCAATTGCATATATCATTCCAGTACTGTAATAATCGTAAAAAAAATCGGTCTTTCAAAATTTCGCGAAATGCAGTTTTTAAAATGTACAAACATATCTCGAAATCATAGATACAAGTCTATTTTATTAAACTAGTAAACCTCCAAAATTTACCTCTAGTAATCGACGTAAATAATTGATAATAATAAAATCCTTAGAACTTAGCCCATTGATATACAATCAAATAAAGTTAAAAGCATGTGATTATATTTTTCTAAATTAAAATTTTGTGGATACAGCAGTGGAAACAGTGCGTCAGCTATTTTCACAAATGGTGAGCGGGGTTGAAACAAAAGTTGTTTTGGTATTTCTTTGAGGCGATAAGTCTTTTTGCAATGTCATGGTATTGAGTTGCTAAAAGTAAAGAGAACAAGGTTCCTTAACTGTTCAAAGTTATGTAATAAAAAGTTTATTTCTTCGTCCCCATTTTTTTTCTACATGAGAAATTAGTGATTTTAATAATAGAAAGCCAGTCCGATACTTTGAAAATTAAAACTTATTTACAATATCGCGCACATAATCAGTATTAAAAACCTGTTTGGTTATGTCATCATAGTTATTTTATTATAGTTTGGCACAAAACACATAGCCTAATGACTAATCACAGGTCTACAATAGTTCTTCCCATTCAGATTTGATGACTAATTTTGATAAATTTTGCGACGCTCATTACAGGTGAAAATACTAAAAAAATTCTATTACTTCAGGATTTTTAATTGGCATAGTTTTTTTCTTCCAAAAAGTACCTATATCTACCTAGTCAAGAGCTGATATTTTATTTTGTTTCTTATTGAACAAAAAATGCACTGAATGGTTCTCATAAATACATAGTTAAATATAATGTAATTAACTGACATACCCTGATTATTGAAAAAAGATGAATTTTTAGATCATTTGCTAAAGACCTTATTTAATCGTAATTAAGTTCAATCGTTAGAAGAGGGATAATGAGGGTAGATTAATAGATTTTTGTATAAATAGCTACATCATTGTTTTTACAAAATCAGAACTTCCGTGCAATTCGTAACGCTCGCTTAAAAGATGTCATTGCGAAAGCTTTTAAAATCACCGGACAATTTTTGTTATATTTGTGGGCAGTTTATGCTGAAAAACATAGCAGCATAATATTATCGAATTCAGAAGTAACGTTTATAACATGTATTTTGGCCTAACAATCGCTAACCAAGAAAACAGTGGGTCCCACATAAAGTTTGTGCGACATGCGTTCGTGAACTTTGAAAGTGGTCAAATGGGCAGACCAATATCTTTGATTTACAATCAATGGAGTGAATCTCAGAATTACACCAAAGAATGTTATTTTTGTTGTTGGGGGACTACAGGCTAAAATTCTAAAACAAAAAGGACTTGGTATATTCAACCGTACAATCGGTAATGCACGCGATGTATCGCGACTCGAACTTTGCACCGACTTCACCTCCATATTTGGAATCACTCCAAACTAAATACATGAGCAGTGATGTCGAAAAGGTACCTCAACCTGAAGCTCAATTTAAGCCAAATGCAAGTAGAACACAGTTATTTTTACAGTCAGAACTGAACAACTTAACGAGAGATCTAAGCTTGCCAAAAGATGCAGCTGAACTCCACGGATCAAGACTATCGGTAAAGCATATGCTTGCTCCTGCCACCTCATTTTCTTGGTATCACACCAGAGAAAAAGTCTTTGTACCACATTTTGCTAAAGATCGTGATGTAGTGTATTGCAAAGACATTACTGGCTTAGTAAAAATGTTTAACAACGAATATTACGCAAACGAATAGAGATTGTTCATGGACTCATAAAAGCCAAGTTTGAAAGCAGTCCTTTCGCATAATGGTAATAAGCACGCTTCACTGTCAGTCGTCCATTCTGTTACATTTGAAAAAATAGTACGACACTTTGAAAAATGTGTTGGATAAAATAAAGTACGTAAAACACGGTTGGGTGGTCTATGGAGATATGAAAGTTATAAGTATGCTAATCGGTCAACAAGGTGGCTACAGAAAATACCCTTGTTTTCTCTGCGAGTTTTATAGTCGAGATAAAGGAAAACATTGAACGAAGAGAGAGGGGCCACCGAGAACTGAATTAGTTCTTGGAACTAAAAATGTTGTGAGAGAAAATTTAGTCCCCCGGGAAAAAGTTTTGCTACCCCCTTTACACGTAAAATTGGGAATGTTGAAACAATTTGCGAAGGCGCTGAATAAAGAAGAAGAAGGTTTTAAACATCTACACTAAATTTTTAATCTCAATCTAAAGCTAAAGTCAAAGCAGTTATTTTCGTTAGCCCGGACATAAGAAAATTGATGAAAGACCAAACTTTCGATAAAAAATTAAGTGAAATTGTATTAGAAACCTGAAAATCTTTTAAGAAAGTACTGATCAATTTCCAAGGAAACCATAAAAGTCCAAATTATGTTAAAGAAAATGATTGAAAATTTTGGTAAATTGGGATGTTCGATTGAAATATTTATCGCAGAAATTTATTTAGTTGCATAACTTATATTCATTTAAATATTCCCTAAATACGTAGCTGAATATAATACTTGTTTTAGTGAAATTTAATAAAATATAATATTTTTTTAAATCTCCATGTACTTGCATTCACAAAGCGTACGAAGATTTTTCGAAATTTAATTAATAAAATTCTTAAGTCATAAGGACGAAATTATAATGGGCACACTAAATGAATGGGTACTTTTATATTTTTTCTGCTTTTTCTTATTTTTATGTATAAAAATAACTTAATATATTACATTAACTGACTAGCTTTTGGTCACAACTTCGTTAATACGAGTAGACGCAAAATATTATATGCAGGCATCAAACTTATTTGAACTAATAGCTCGGTAAGTTAAATTTAATTTTTTTTGTATGTACCTTATTTGTTTTCGAGTAAAAATATAAATTGTATTATGTATATATATATATATATATATATATATATATATATATATGTATATATATATATATATATATGTATATATGTGTATATATATATATATATATATATATATATATATATATATTATATAATTTTTTTACTTATATTTTGATATGATTTTTTTCCAACGCTATTTCATAAAAAAATTAAATAAATGTGTAAAACAACAATTTTCTTTGTGGCTATTATAACATCTTATTTTTTGATATTAGAACTATTTTGGCGTATTTTCATTGCCAATATAACATCAGTAATATTAGTATACGACTATGCCTTACGCTTAACTTTAGGCTGTACCTTATTGTATGGTAATAGTTGTTTAGTTTAAATCTCATTTATTTCGTCAAGAAATTGAACACTTTCGCCAAAATAATTTTCCTCTTGGCCAAACTAGGTAATGAATAACACTTAGATTTAGCTGTGAATTCCTTTAATAGTGGTACGATTGTATAATATTCCTGTTGTGTATTATCCATACTATTACCAAGGGTAGATAGCTAGGTATGTTCCCTGTTTGAATTTTTTTGTTAAAATACTTTTCAAAAGAAACTTGAAAAAGAGGATATAAATTACCCATTAAGAATAATTATATAAGTATATTAGCGTTTTTAAATTTTAAATTCTGATATAATGAAATAAGGAATGCTTTTAAGGAAATTAATATTAGAATGTATTTATTCTAAAAGCCCGAAATTTTCTAATGTTGACGTTTCGTAATTTTTAAATGTAATTTAATAATGTATTTAATTAACTATGTTTTTGATATAAATACTCCTTTTACCACAGTAGGATGCTCAGACATTCCTCAATATATGAGCAAGCGGTCGACATGGTTTGATAGAAAGAGGGAATACTTGTGAAATGGAGTAGAAGAGAAGATCGAACGTGGATCCGTAACCGGATAAGGGGGAGAGAAAGAGTGGACGAGTTTGATGAGAATGATTTTGTTGAAAGGAACAAAGTTCATTAGATGAGGAGGAATTGAGTTGGGAGTGGCGTGATATAGAGTGGATGATGAGTTTAGGAAAGTCCATGAAATTGGAGAGTGGAGAAGTGATAGTGAAAAAGAACGGTATATATGTATTTATAATATTAGTGTAACGGAAACTATACCGAGACTGAGCAATACAAACTGTGGAATATAGACTGTGGAGTCACAGACACACATGACTATATCATTAAGACGATATAAGTGATTTTTTTTAATAAAATGTGAATAATACTTGAATCTAAATTATTTCCAAATATTGCATATACCTTCTTCTTCTTTCTCCTGGCTATGGTCCCATGTCTCATTTGGGGTCAGTCCTACTCATACATTTTTGCTACAACAGTCTATCGTGTGTTGTCTTTGGGTTCAAATTCATAATTTTAAGATCTTTATCTATGGTCGGATATGAATACATATGTTGACAAAAACCGGTTTTGAACATACATGCATATATTTGATAAGGTAATAATATAATATTTATAACCTAAACGTTGATTAAAATTCAGAAATTTATATCAGAATGTGCTGTGAAAATTGGTGCAGTGGATTTCAGTTTACAAATTAACACAAAAAATATTTTGTTTTGAAGATTTGTTGTTAAAAGTTTAACACTACCCTCAACTACTCTGTAATGTAAAACGTAATCTATATATTATTGTTTTAGTGTATAGACAGGATCTTGATATTATTAGATTTGAACCCTGCTGGCGACTTAAATTAATGAGTCGCATTAATTCTTGATTAACATATAGAAACGAACTTAGGAAGACATTGTTACTCGAAATTGTCACCTTGAGTATTGGCAACTGACTACCTTTTAAACATAATGCGTTGCTTTCTTATATGCTAAATTCCTATTGGTTACAATTTGTTATTGTTTCGTGATGCGGTGGTCATTTAGGGAACACGTGAAGCGTGTAATACTACATCGAAACCCGAAGTTACTTTACTGCATCTAATAAAACAAGTGCAGATTCTTTTGTCGGTGTGTCCCTTTTGTTCATAATTACGGCTAAACGTTGTAGTTGAGAAACTTAATTTTACAGACAATATACGTTCAGAAATTAAACTATTTGTTTGGAACTTCCGCGCTATAAAACAATTTTTTATTTCAAACCCCTAATTTCAAACCCCTGCAAATAGGAAAATACATGTCACAAAACAATACAAATGACATTGCACAATAAAATTATTTGAATATAATATGAAATTTAACAGACAGAAATTTCTATATATGTATATATATATATATATATATATACATACATATATATATATATATATACATATATATATATATATATATATATATATATATATACACACATATATATATATATATATATATATATATATATATATATATATGTATATGTGCTTATTTCTATTATTCCACTCACCTTGGAAGAACCACGTTCGATTAAATTAATAATACAATAAATCTCAATGAAAAAGATACATTACAATACATTTTGAATAAACAGGCGTAACAATGTGAATATGTATGCATAATATGGTACCTCTTCGTATATTGTCATATATATGAATGAGTATAAAATTGAATAGTTGAAACTAAGGAACGCGTTCTTATTATATTGGCCATGGAGCTATTCGTGTTATAGTCCGTTTATATGTTCCTGTGAGACTTTTTACTACTCGCACGATGTCATGTTCTCCAGGAAATAATTTCACAATTCGGCCCAGAGGCCAATGATATGGTGGTGCATTATCTTCCTTTAGTAGAGACACTGCGCCAACTTTGATTTCCTTTGGCGTTTTGTGCTGCCATTCAGCCCTGGTATTTATCTGGTTTAAAAACTCCTTGTATCACCTTCTTCACAAGTGTTGCTTCATTTGCTGTTTGTGTTGCCTTTCAGATAGTCGAGTGATCGGTTGGTCCGTTAAATTTGTATCAGAGATGCCAATAAGTAAATCTCCTATTAGGAAATGAGCGGAAATAAATGCTTGCAAATCATTTAGATCATTGGAGAGGAATGTAATGGGACGTGAGTTAAGGATTGCTTATATTTTAACAGCATATGGGTTTAATTCTTTGCGTGAATAATTTCCCCCCCATTATTTTATAATAATTTTTCTTAAAGGATTTTAGGCTTTATAGTCCACCGAAATGTGGTGATTGTGATGGAATGAAATGCCAATTTATTCCGTCATTTGTAAAAAAAATTATTACAGTATCTTTATGTGACGTCAATTTAAGTAAATTAACTATACTGCATAATTTCCTTTTTGCTCCAACAAAGTGCCTCGTTCTGTGAAAAACCTCTGCAAACACGTAATGAATGTATCAATACTTAAATCAGTTGCTAATTCTATGTGCATTGTTTTAGTCCTAAAACATACAAAAATACATACATAAATCTTAACGTTCCCACGATTTCTAAATGTTTTGTCTTTAATGTAACACAGTCCATGATATTATAATCTAGTGTTCAGAAAGGGACGTATTTGTATGAATCTGTGACCTGAAAGATCATGCATAAAATACGGATAATCTTGTAATTTCAGACAAAAATAACTTACACATTTTCAAATTATTGATTTTGTTAAGTTTTTACCTTGTAAATGCTAGTATTCTATTTGCACTGCGCTGAGTGTTGCTAAAATTCCACTATTATATATTATTAAACTAGGCATGTGATGTATATACTTCGGTAAAATAATATGGTGTTTCTCGTTGGGTGGAAAAAAATACTAAAGTTCCTCCGACTCTAATGAATTTAATATTATCCAGGAATATATTTAATGCGCATAGCATACTTTGCGGATTAACAATATATGCCTTTGAAAGTAGTTTTATTTTATTCGGAAAACATTTGCGTTATTTTCAAAATTATAGTTAAAGCCATATTTTTTTTCTTAAGTGTCAATTGACCCTATTGTTTATTAAGGGTTATTGTTAAATTGTTTTTAAATCGTAAATCGTAAGCCATAACTGTCTTCAATATATTTATGGATGAATATTTCGCCAGAAGAGGTAGTAATATTAAAAACTCAAAATTGTCAAGATACTTGCTGTGCATACGGAATAATATATATTAATATTATAATAATTGAGTATTTTATATGTGATTCTAGCACGGGTCACAAATCCTGCACTGGTAAATTTATCGTTTGAAGTGGCAGGTTTTGAAGATTCGCGAATTTTTTATTGATAAAGTGTGATTATGATCCGAAATGTAATAGAACGCTGGCTTGGTGCATTTAACCGTTTTACCTTTAATATTTATCAATGCTGTTGTCAATTATAATTGATTAACCTGAGTACTATATATTTCGATACTCAAATTCTCAGGGGTATGCTCTGGTTGCTTTTTTCTCGATTCGGATTTTTTATCACTAGTTGTTGAATCATAATATAATAATATATTATGCATCTCCTACAGCCAGACTATTTACATTCGTCTTTTAGATGTCAGGTACGTAAACAATTCAAGCATGCTTTAGCTGACTTTTTTTTACTCTTTCCTTAACCGTCATTTTTTAAAAGATATATTTTCGCATATATTTTACGTGAACCTTTGCAAATGATACTTAGCATGAATTTTTATGTTGTTGTCAATGCCTTTTTTTGTTTGAATGGCTTTCGACTTCTCAAAATGAGTATTATTAATATATACGGCGATGGTTTGCAGTATTTGACACAGTTTTTCTAAAAACTATAAATGTACTAAATCTAGGCATTTTTAGAACCCTCAGTTGACCCTTTCCATTCTTTATAAGAAAGTGTATCAACATTTCTAATAATTAATCGTCGACGGGTTCATCCAAAGATATTAATGCACAAATACAAAATTGTACAGTATCGACTAACTTTCGCAACTCACAAGTAGATTCCATTGAAATGTTTGCCAATTCAAATATTAATTTAACGTGTTTTTAAATGATTACTCTTTTATTGCTAAACCGATCTTGCTATTTTGCTAAGCCAATTCGTAGTTTTAATCAAATGTCGATAATGAATTTAAAATTGTTGTCGCTTCACCTTTTTAACTAGTTTTTAAATATAGAATTTGTTGAATTTTTGTAATAGACTTTTCTTCATGAACGAATATTTTAAAGGAAATTTAAAAGTCTAACCATTTGTCGTAAAAGCCATCACAGATATAAAAATTGAATTTTTGGCAATTTTTTAGAACCTTTTCATTGTCAACTTCTTTCATTCATTCTATTAATATTTACAGAGCTACTCGAACACCGGTTATTCGTTTCAAGCGTTTCATGAACGATACTCCTTTTAAAATAATAAAGTTCTTCAAATTGCCCAAGTTCGATTGATTCTTCTTCCGTGATTTGATCTATACTCGACTAAACCATTTTAAACTATTCTGATATATTTTTGACATCTTTTAAATGTAATTTGATTCCCGTATGATCGTCTTTATTTCCTTCATTTTTTACGTATGTTATGAATAGCGTAAATTTAACTTTTAATACTTTCCTGCTTTCTTTTAAAACCTGTGATCCTTTATCGTCTACCATTTTTTATTAATTATAAGAATCCCAAGAGTATAACTAGATGTAAATCAAATAGAAGAAAATATTAAGAAAAGAAGACGTTTTTGAAGAAATAATTAAAGAGATTGAGTATAATGAGAAAATATATACTTTTCACACTTATCTGATTCTCAATGAACTGTTGGACTGATGATCCGTTGACTCTAGTGAGCGTATGCTCTGATTTTAATATGACGAACGTATCATTTACTTCATCTACTGGGACTCTAAAACACGAGAGTTTCATAGTCTCATTGTTGACTGTGATGATCGCTGGGTTCCGAAAAACTTGTATGTTGTTTTATACCGTCGACTCTGCCTGACTCGCTTCGTATTTTCCTCTGTGAAAATCCCTGGTTTCCGGCAAACTCGTAAGACTTTGTTTACTGTCACGGTTGACTGCTTCACTCGCTTCATATTTTCACTCAAACATGGTTTTGAGTACGTACTCTTTTAATGTATGATGTTTTTTTTGAGGTGTCATCCGTCTGAAAGAACCATATTTTGGCGTGTAGGGAGGATCTTGAAATCTGGTTGTACACTAGATCTAAATCATGGTGGTGACTTAAATTAATGAGTCGCACGGATTCACTATTGAAACGAAAAATTGTAATAGTTTGTATTTATTTGTAATTGAAGTTGTCACCTTGAGTGTCCTTTTTAAACAGAATACATGAAACAGTGTACTTTTTAAACAGAATACATTATTACTCGAAGTTATCACCTAGAGTGTTGGTGACCGACTACCTTTTACACAGATTACATTGTTAGTTGAAGTTGCTAAATTTGGGGACCGGCTACTTTTTACACAGAATACATTGTTACTTGAAGTTGTGACCTTGAGTATTGGCGACCGACTACTTTTTAGACAGAGTACATTGCTTTCTTACATCCTAAATTACTATTGGCTATATTTGTTTCGTAGTAGAGTGGTCATTTAGCCAATAAGCGAAGCGTGTAATGTTACATAGAAACTCTTAGTTGCTTTACTGTACCTAAAAAACGGGAGCAGACATTTTTGTCGAGGCAAGCCTTTTGCTCACTATTATGGCAAAACTTAATTCTACAGACAAAATAACTTTACAAATCTAATTACTTGTTTGGTACTTGCGCGCCATAAAATAATTATGTTTTCAAAACTACCTGGGGAAGTACAAATTATGATACTATAATTTTAAAAATCGTTTAAAATTAGCACAGATGTGTATTACAAATGACAATGCAAAATACAAATTATTTGAATATAACATGAAGTTTAACCAACAGCAATTTCTATATATGTATATATACTTATATATAACAATTATATTAAAGAAAAATGAAATTAAATTTAAGTATAGTTAAGACATACGATTCGAGTTCTGATTTTTGAAACCCTTAAAACTAAGAATATATTAACCAATATAAGTACTAATATTTCTTTAAAAACTTTAAAATCTGTACCCAAAATGTCCCAAATAAAACGTACTATTAATGTAATATCATCTCTCCGTCTGCTCGTCTGCTTGTCTGTTATTAGCTTCTAATCCGTGGACAAAAAATGGGGACTTGAAATTAATACATAATGTAACCTTGATATGATCTTGGCCAAAAAATATATATTTTAATTAAAATTGCTCCAATTCATGTTATGAATACAGTACAACTTTTTTTTCAATGTGTCTTTTTTAGACAAGCTTTACCAAAAAACAGCATTATTCAGAAAGCTGTAATTTCCCTCCAATATTTCACATATTTTCTATTTAAACAACAAATACTGAAAAAAACTAAGTTTATAAAAGGAAAAATTAAGTGTAATAAAATCAAAGTATTTTGGAGAAATTTCTTATATTCTTACGCCTGCAAAGATATACTAAGCTATATGGAAACATGGTAAAAATTATATTAATATTTGCAAATTTTTCAAAATAAATACTATGTACCTATTCTTCAATATTTATTTGTATCTACGTGAGGAAAGAATTGTCGTAGTACGAGTTCAGCTCGTACTTAAGAGTTTTATTATTATTTCGTTCTTACACGCGATTAAATGCTACATCAATAAGTGAGACGTGACACATAATATTTTAGGTACGGGCCGTAGTTATTTTAGGTGTATTTAAGGTCGTATGCCTGTATTTCTTTTCTATGCGTGACAATCTGAAATTATTTCCTAAACACATAGCCCTGCTTGCTCATTAACTGTATTTTATAAATATACGCTATTATTTATAAACTGGATTCTTGTAGTTCAATGAAGAACTTATATAGTTTAAAGAAAGAGTGAAGAAAGACTGCAATGTATGTTTAAAAATTATTATGCTTAAGGTACAATTCTAAAAGGTATATTGTAAAATTTAAATCTAAAAATGTTAATAACTCTCATTTTATCCAGAAGAGGATCAAGTATAGATAAAGCTGCTAAACGGTCGTTTCAGAGCTTAAGACTATTTTCTCTGAATATGTCGTGATTTAAATGTATATTATCCACATTTCTACAATCTTCTCTTCGACTGACTTGGAACCATAAAAAAAAGTTACTGTATGCTTAATAGTTTGTTTATATTATTACAATATTTCTAGTAATATCCTTATAGAGCCAATTAATTTATATTTAAATATAAGTAAGGATACTAACTGCCAAATCGTGAGTGCTATTTTTAATGGCTAAAGCAACAAAATCATATTTTACATTTACTGGATTACATAGTCATATAACCGTGCATGAATTTGAAATATTAAATCCAATGTTTATTATTTATATTTTGAACTAGTGAAATTTCAACTATGCACATGTAAGCGAGCTTCGAGCAAAAAGTTGTTAATATACGCTGTGAAATACCAATAATTAATGTTTGTTAAATAAATATGGAAATTAAAGTGTAAAATAAGGAAAAAATGAAATGTGTCCTATAATACATATTTACGTACTGTGAGTATAATAGAAAATTAAATGATTTCATACGACGAAAATACGCAGTGCAAGGAAATTCAAATTTGAAAAGTACATATTTTTTTATTAATTCTTCATAATATTCATGTGCAAAAAAATGTTAAATATGAAAATAAATTATTAATGAATTACCAATCTATAATTACTACTATTCTAAATAATTAAAGGTATTTTATATGAAATAATATAATTCTCAATAATAAAAGAGAGGTCGAATACCTTTCATGGCGCACCGCACAAACCGGGTTATACTCTCGAGGGGTGGCGAAATACCTGCTTTCATGAATTTGCAATATGACGTTAAGTCGTCGATCGCTTTAGGAACATCTATAACAATATCTATATGTAAAAAGAAAGCCAGTGGATCGTGCCCGTGCAAGTTCATTGCCACTTTTCTACCCATCATACATTTATCATTATGGAGTAAGGTAAAAGAGTATCGTTACTGAAGTTTTAGTCGAGTTGAAACATTTAATAAAAATCGAAAGAATTCAGTAATCAAAAAATTAAAATGGGTATTGTAAACTCATGAAACAGTAAACATGTTTGAAATGGAAATTGTAAAAATAAAATAAGAGAAAGAAAAGGAAAAAATTAAGCCTTTTTCAGTAATACTAAGAAAACTAGTAATTTACCATTTTAAA
This sequence comes from Druceiella hillmani, assembly GCA_039881145.1. NCBI lineage: Eukaryota > Metazoa > Arthropoda > Insecta > Lepidoptera > Hepialidae > Druceiella > Druceiella hillmani. The sequence goes on from JAYKKI010000008.1 coordinate 4,673,477, forward strand.
TAATAATATAGGAATTCTATTTACCCAACTCCCTCTTTTTGGAACTATTTTTTCTAATTGAAGACACTTATATTTATTGTAAATTCTGTTTTTATCTCGAATAGGTGTAAATGATATAAGGAGAATATATTTATGACCTGGAATAATAACTGACTAATACCTCATATGGTTTAAAAAATATTTAAATAAATATTAAATATCATAAATATTTATGTAAGTGTCACAATCGTCTTTCACTACAACAGCATTTTAAAAAAATTAATGAAATTATCTGAGGTTATAATGCGTTTCTTAATATTTTGATATTTCAAATTGTAATTATAGTTAAAATAATGCATTACAAGGCTAATTGTAATTATAGTTAAAATTATGCATTACAAGGGAAACTGCAACTTTTATTGGAAAATGTGAACACATAATAATTTTACCAATGTCTTTAAAAAGAGGAATTGTGTTTTGTTGTGTGTTAAAGAGTTACGTATATTGATACTAATAAATCCATTCAACTACAAAAGGGACACATTTTATTAACTTTTCTTGTAAATCTTTCGTCATGTTTTATAATTTAATTCAGTATATGATTTCATTCTGAAATACAATGATTATAAAACTCAACAGTGTAGAGATATTTTTTTGAAAAGTGAACTTATAATTACAATTCAAAGAGCTATAAAATCCAATAAATTTTTTGTAGTAATTTTAAGATAATAAAAATTTTACACTTGTGTCTTCAGAGTTTGCCCCACAAACGACTTATCCAATAACCATAACATTTTTACCATCGTGCAATTTATAGCATTCAGACAAGTATATATTACATAACATATTTTTAGGACTCTTTCGAAAACTTTCAATCGATTTTGTAAATTCACTCATTGGTAGACAGAAAATATCTAGCGTTCTCACATAGGCTACATTTTATGCGGTTGAAAAAAAGAGATTCTTGGATTATACGGCATAGTAAGACGTTTGCACAGTAACTTTTGAAGGAGAGCAAAATGAAAAGATAAAACGTGAAATACTTACTCCAAATTTAGTCATAGATTTTTCTCTGTAGTGTCAAGTAAAATAATCCTTGGTTATGACATCCAATAATTGATGTCTCTCCTACCTGCCCTTCCCTGCCATCATCTACATACTCGATCCACATACTCGCGCTTCCCCAGCCGTCGCCGTCTCGTTGGCCGCGATACTTTCGCTAAGACCGTTCGCAAGCGTTTCTAAATTCGCTTTTAAGCGCTTACAGACCCCGATTAAAGTATCAGTCGCTCTCGCAATAAATATATGCCAAGAAATTATTTTCCTTAACGATTGGAACGGATTTGAGGTCAGAGGGCTTTATCCATGTGGAACTATTTATCGGATTGTCAAAAATGGACCCTACGGAATACCTGTACATCTTATTGCCACAAAATAACAAACTGATAAATGTATAATATACAGAATCATTACCGATTCCAAAAACACATAAATAAATTAAGAAAATAAAACCAAAACATATAAGTAAATATGGACAAATACAAAAAAAACAAGAAAGAAGAAGAAAGGTAAAAACGTATAAAAATAATCTATTCCCCCAATTTCCTTACCAGCACAGGCAAAGTCGCAAGTAATTACAAGTCGCGAGTACTACTCTATACTTTCTTCTTAAATGAAGCATTCATTTTACTCACGGTCATCTGCGCCATGTTCATCTTTAGTGATTTAGGCAACTTTGCACAAAGTTTCTTCTATTGGATTGATATGGTAATATTTATCGAACAAAAACAAAAAAAACACACACTTTACAAAAGTCTATGCGTCCACTTGAAGTGATACTTTGGTGTTTTGAAGATACCAATAAATAATTAAATAATGTATTTCAACAATTAAACGACAATCAGTTAATTAATTTAAATTCTGGTTATCGTCTTTTTTAAAAAAAATATCACATATATGTAATTTCAGAAGTCACTTGAAAATTAATGGACTATTATTCATAATATTATTTAGACTCTCCACGCATTATTTCCATCACATATTTTACGTGATACTTGAAGCTATTTACACACTACCCTACTACATTTAAAATAATCACTTCAGAATACACACGTAAATTTCAATATTTTCATTGAAATATGAAAAACTTTGGAAATACTTGAAGAATTTCCATGCCAATAATTAAATAAAAAATATGTGTACGTAGAAATATTACATTACAAATATCTTTCCATTTATAATAGTTTTTAAAGAACAAATTGTGTTTACCTTTCACGATAGAGATAATGAATATTTCTACAGAGATAACATCTAAAAATAAAGAATTTCGCGTAATCCATTAGCCAAATCAATTTAAATAAAAATATGTTATTAAACTAAATTTAACATGAACTATAACTCTAGTGAAACGAAATTAATGTTAAGAGAAACTCCCAAACTATGTATATAACAAAGTATATAACAAAGAAATCAAGCTTATCGAAACAAAAATTTGGTAAAGAAACACCATCGACATTATTCTAAAAGTAGAAATTTCCAATTTTATTTCTTTGAAATAGTAAAAATTATCACAGAAAAATTGTTTTTTTATTACATTGTGAGCCAGTTTTGAACAGTTTTGTTTAGTTAGCATAGTTAAAAAATTATTCAAGTTTAAAATGATATACAAGAATTTAAAGTAAATATGGTCTATATTTCAAATAAATTTTCCTATAGCAAAATTTTCAAATATTTTCATATAACTATTTTATTCTTGAGAGTATACAATAAGATTAAATAAAAATACACTCGAATCAAGGTTTTCAATTTATTATTTGCAAATAAAGGTAAATCGGTGGGACTGTTTGTTATGTTTCTTTTATTTATTTTCAAAAGGTTAATAATTTGTTCACAATCACTTATGTCATTTTTATGTTTACCTATAATGGGTTAAAGAAAATATTACATTGGTAAGTGTAGAGTACAATAATCGAAGAAAATGGATTAATTTTCCGTACCAACGATGCAGAATTATATAAGAACAAAATAAACCTAATGTAGATTACAAATGGATACTTTTTGGCATATTTGTAACGTAAATACGTTTTGACATATTTGTAACATAATAACATAATTTTTAACGTCAGATATAAAATTATATTGAGTAAACGCAAACCACCCCAAAATCTTCTGTTCTTTAATTTTTAACCTATAATTATGGACTTTCTAAATCAAGGTGATGATTTTCTTAGAAATCTCCTTTGTTTCCAATTCAAAATTTTAAGTTGCTATTTTTTAATATTGTCTTACATGATCAGGTAAATCAACTTAGAGATAATTTTTTTGCACTATTACATTACGCAGTACTTTTGCTACCGGTACATTAGTTGCTGGTACATTACTATTTATAAAAATGTGATAATTTTTATATTTAAATATAAATATTAACCAAATAATGTTTTAGGATCCTTTACAATGTTTTTTTAATATGTTGCGTTTGTATTAACCGACAAAATTTGAGTTTTAAATTATTACCTCTTTCAATATAATATTTACATTTTTTCCTGTACCTTTCTTTACATATTCTACAGTATTATTATATCGACTAAATTAAGTACTTTCTTTACGAACTATACTAAGGATTCAAGATGACATTGTGCAAAAATACTTTATTATTTAAACAAACCTTGCACTTATCTGTTCATTTTTATTGAAAGCACTGTAAAAAATAATCGTGATTTTCTTGTTATGCTCTTTACTTGTGTTCCGCGTTAAATTCAACAGAATTATATAAAAAGCACAAGAAAAAATATTTAGATGAAAATATCAACAGAACCTGCACAGTATAACGTCTCTGTTTGCGTATGTAAAATTTACACAAGAAGTTGTAAAATAAATAGAAGTTTGAATATTTTGCTTCGTGGTCAATAATTATATACAAACAACAGGTAATTTCACAAATATAAGTGAACGTAAGGTCGTTCAACGAAACAGTTGTAATAAAATGTTTTGTTTACATTAGAGTAATAGATAGAAAACTTGTATACAACCCTGATCTAGTAATTGCCACTCCACTAATTTACATTTTAATGTAGAAGTTTTATAATTATTTTCAAGTAATGTAAAATTCTGAATTAAATTCAAAATATTCCTTAAGTCCCTCAAGTTAAAAGTTCCTGTCAAGAAGATCGAGAGACAGTGTGTCCGGAATTTACTACTGAAGACGTAAATATTGTAAATCGATATAATCTACTAAGATATGCGGAAAAGCAAAATATATCTTGACAATAAAGAAAGCTTTTATTTCGGATGATAAAAAAAATTTTTTTGTATAAAAACATAACGCTGCTGTTAACACTATACACATAGCTGCAACATACATATATATATATATATATATATATATATATATATGTGTGTGTGTGTGTGTGTATATATATATATATATATATAAATATATATATATAATGTATATCATTTACATTAAAATATTACCTATATCGACATTATTTTGTAAAATAATATATGGCATTTTCGATTTCATTTTGAATTCATGGTATTCTATAGATACAATAAAAAAACAATTTTCTAGTTTAAAATTGAGAGGACGGGAAATCCACAAAATAATTTTAATTATTTTAATAATATGTATTGAGGTAAATAGTTTTTTCTAACCGTAAATTTCACTACGATCTTAAATAGATTTAAAGGACTTAAATTGAAAGATGTACGATGCTGTGACGTACATAGTGACAGACAAACTGGATAAAAATATAAGGATTCCGTTCTTCACCATTCGACTATAAAACCCTAAAAATGGAATCGTTTTCAAAATAACGCAGCATCTAGTTTTTAGTGCTACACCAGATGCGTGGAACTATTTTTCCAATTTCTAATTTCGCTCTCGGTATTTACCAACTCCATTTACGAATAGACATGAATATTAAACAAATTATATTCTATCCTTTTTTGTTTTACTCGTTTGGCAGATTTTTGTTCACAGAAATACGTATTTACTGAATTGAAAAGAAAAACTACATTTTCTAAAAAAATAGATTATTAATAACCGATACCGTATCACGAACGATGCATCTAATGGGTCATTGGCGATGAACACGTTAACTAAAAATAAAGAGATTCCAGTAACAGTATTTCAAAGGAAGTTATGAGTTATATGCAATTTGACTTTTAATTGTTACACATACTTTGGAATATTAGTTGAAATAAATTTACTTTTTTCACTTGTGTAAAATCTGTCGTTGTATGCACTTCAGGTTGCCACCGGTTATTCTAACTTGCTTTTAATCCTTCTCAACTTTTTGAATCGCTTTATCGAAATTATAACGTCATAGCATACGATATTTTGAATTAAATTGTAAAACACTTGAACATTCACTTTGTTAAAACGGTTTAATTTATTCACTTTGTTAAAACGTTTTAATTTATTCAGTGTATACTAGAAATTGGCAATAGAAACAAAATCTAAGTATTCAGTTTATTTTAACTGTTTAAAATCTAGCTAATCAGCTTAAATTCTTGCTTAGAAAAAAATTCGAGTTAGTTCCAGTTTCAAACTTTGCTGATGGTAGAACACGGTTGGTTTTTATGAAGTGTTATTAGCTTAAAATTTAATTTCTTTCTCAGAGGGTTATTGTAGATTTTTACTGTTTTTTTACTTTTCCACTTTATTGTTCAGTTAAATAGAAATGTAAGATTTAATTTGGAAGTCTAACAATAATTCACCTCAGATATCTGCTTGTACTTAATGTTACCGTTATGATTTTGTGAAATACAAGTGTCGTAAATAATAACCTCAAAAGGTGTTTAGTAAATTATAAAAATCTACTTTGTATTGTATATATTTACATTTAACAATATTTTATTACATATTATAATTTAGAATTTTAACAATTTTTGTTCCTATGTTGTAATACACTTAATAATATACCAAATATTTGTTTTCGTTCAATTTCGAAATATGTAAACATGGATGAATTCATTGGATTGTCGGAACTATTACTTTTTGAAAAATATGAAAAAATAGTGTAGTGTGAAAAATATTATAGAGATGTATAATTTAGTTTTTATTACAATATTGATGTCATTAAACAATTATGATAGTAGACATATTATTAAAAGTAGCATCTCTCACTTGTAGTATATTCCATAAAACTATTTAGCTTTATTAATTTACATGCTCGTGAATTTTAGACGTTTCTTCCTTAATGACACTTTCATTTGTTTCAGAAGATTTAACTCATAATATATTCGTCCCACTAGGCTCGTCTTCGTTATTAAATGGTTCATTTTTCTAGACTGAGATATTTCTTCTTGATTTAATTGCTGATTTCGACTTTCATTTTCACATAAGATATTTGAATCTCTAAACTAAATTAAAACTAAGAGTTTTTACGATTTGAATACTTTATTTCAAGCCTCCGTGACACCATTAAAGGAGATTAACATTATTTTGCTTTGTTTCTTTTTAAATAGCAGCCTATTATGACATTTTTTAGAACATTTGAATTTTGTGAAGTGAAAATAATTGGGCACCATTCTCAAATACATCAGTCCATGTCATTTTTTTATTAAAATTTTTAGGATTTTCAAATTATATAATACGTGTATAATAAACATACAAGCTTTTAAACATTTCTCATAATTATAAGCTAGCAGAAAAATAAATGTGGCAAGAAATGTATTCATACCTGTAGAATAAATTTTTAAAATACCTGGCATAGATAGACATGTAAACATTTTTGTATTGAGTGTCTCATATGATTAATTTAAATGGAACTGGAAGTAAAATGGAACTATAAAAATTATCTTTATTATAAGGTTGCTTATGCCAAAAACTTGTCATTGACAACTTGTGAAATAAATTAAACTTAAACTCTATCAATATTATACCAAATATGTTAGGCAGTTTGATACTTTTTAACATTCCGTGCCTAAAGGTCAGAATGAAATTTACTCGTATTGTTACGGTAACGTCCGTCCTTCCATCCGTTCATTCGCCCGTTCATTCATTGACGGTCCATCTGTCTGCCTGGCACGGACTTCTAAATTCTAAGAGTAATGAGACACAAACGAAAAAGCCACACTTAATATATAATTTAATGGCCAAAAATTATAAATTAATTTTAAAATGACCTTAAATTTTATTTCGAACGGATTCCTAAATATGTAACCGATAGGTGAAAAAATGTCGGCATATATTAAATTGGTAATCGTCCAAAGATTTTCTTCGTGTACTATAAAGTGATGTTTTCTTGTCAAATTTGCTCCAAAAATACCATAAAGAAAGGGCTGAACAAAACAATATAATTTGTAAATGAATATTGCGTTTGTTTTACAATAAATACCAGAAATAAAATAATAAAACAGTAATTAGTAATAAAGTGAAGGTATTTTTGAGAAATTCACGATATTTTTACGCCTATGAAAGTCATTCTAGGAAATATGTAAACTACGTAGAAAAGTAGTGAAAAATTACATAAATGTCTGCGAACAGTTTAATAGAAATTCTATTACCCTTAAATATCAAAATGTTTATGTAAAAGTAATTGTATCTATGTCCTGAAATGGAAGTTCTACACGTACTTAACTGGTTTATTTATATTGTTTCGAATTCTCGTCTTCAAATAATTTTCTATCTGCTTTCCCTTGAAAATTTTATTCATGTTTCTACACTATTATTTTTTATTTAAATTATTTTTAAATTACTTCAAAAAAGGAAAAGGCTCTCAATTCTGAATTCGGGATAACTTTCTAGCAAAAAAATTAAATCGAGGTAAAAAATACTTGTGTTAATTGAAACTTTCGGAATAAAGTATCGTGTTCGGACATAACTGAATTTATAAAATACTGCTACTGTTAAATAAAATGTTATGTCGTTTCAAAGTTAATTAGTAAAATATTGCTATTTTTAGATAATTTTTAAGTCGAAGCCAAGTAAAAAGTGACGCTTAGATACTGTCAATGTCTACTCTCTCTTTCTCTCGCATGCATGCACACCCACAAATGCGCCATAAGCATTTCAAGGGATTTTGTCTTAGATTAAAATACATTTAAGTCCAAGTAGCACGCCTCACTTTCTCACGTAAATGCACACATATTACATATATATAAGCGCCGTAGTATACTTGGTACCGACTCGAAAAATTTGATTCTTAAAACGTAAACTGAAAATTTTAGTTACATGGAATTCACTTTGATGATGTGTCTTCCAACATTCAAATATAACACGGAAAAGTAATTCAGTATTCATAAATGAAAATTTCTTATTATTTGATTTGAAACAAATAATAAAAGATATATATATATATATATATATATATATATATATATATATATATATATATATATACATACGTATGTAGTAAAATTTCTTATATTATCCAAAAAGTTTGTTTGTTTTCGTCTTTTTGATAGATCAGTAGCAAATGATTAAACAATTATTTGTTTGAAGTTTGATGGCAAAAGTTGATTTAACATTAATTTCGTTGCATTTTCAGTATAGGAATTTTTAAAAAACAATATGTTTTAATCATTCATTCAAAAGAACTTCCATTATTTTATGGAGTACTTTTAATTATTAATATATGAAGGTTTGAAATTAACCTTTAGTTTATTGTAATAGTTGTTAAATTAACTGAAGATGTGAACTTTTCTTGGTCCGTTAATGGTAATACGAATAATTGTTTAAAATAAGTTATCAGGGGGTGCTAAAATATTTGAGAAATAATTTATTTAAAACTGTCGTATAAGTAAATTATTTGTAATAATATAAATTAAAAATATAGATTAGAATTGACCAACTTTGTTTATATTCTTTCAACGCTGAAATTTATTTCAATAGTTAAGATTCTATCGATATGTATAAAAATCAACCTTTCAGTTGAAATTTAGCCCCGTTTGGAAATAAATATTGCTTACTTTCCGAAATACATAAAAAAATAAATGATAAATTAAAAATAAAATTTTAATATTTTTTAAACTTAAGTTAAATCTTAATCTTATATTATTATTTAAAATTTTGTATTCCTATGATCGCACGAGTTGATTAGTGGATTTGTTAGTTCGAGTGCACATAATACAAAGTGGTCGAATATCCAATATCGGCCCCCAATAAATGAAAGATTTATTAAATCGAATAAAGCATTTATTTCTATAATTCCACATAGACTACAGTGAATTAATGTTCAGCGATTGTTTGGCGTTTCTAGTATTTCAGTGCATTTGACGCAAGTTTATTTCAACAGATGAAATCTACTTGAAATATCAGTGTCGGTTGTTTTATTAGAATGGTTTTTATGGTAAATTTTTCAAATGTTTCGATTTTTCTTATATCTCCTTACCGTTAACTTTTATGTATTTATTACATTAACATTTAAGCGGCAATATCTGCCCGTAGATCCAAAATCATAGATACAATTTTAGATACATAAAACTAAATAAAGTTTATTAGTTTTCAAATGTAAATATTAATTTTAATAAGGAAGATCTCTAAAATTTTATATATATATATATATATATATATATATATATATATATATATATATATATATAGCTTGTAAAGTTCATAACCCTTACTTTGCCGAACTAAATTATTAAAAAGGTTGTATATCATAATTGTTCGTTAGAAGTTTTAAATTCACTTTCATCATTTGTACACCTGGGTAATTGTTGATTAACTCATATCGAAGTGATTTCACAATATTGAATAGTTCTCATAGGAACCTCATTGTAACATTGAACCACTGTCTCTACTGGTACCATTTTGTCCATTTTCTTATTAAAAAAGTACATTTGAGTTTATAACCATTTGAAATATCGTTATCACGATTTAATCGTAAACGCCAACGACAGTGGAACAAATAACGTCACTGTGGAATGTGTTTTGGCGTGAAATTCAAAACGCGCATGTTTTCTGCAGTAATTATAAATCTTTTATTTCGATATTTCTATAAAAACCCAAACTAGATACAATTCTATCGTATCATATTGAAAAAAATTTTGCGTGGTCCCCAGTATTGCCCATAAAATGTTATTCGTACCAAAGTATATCTACAATTTCTGTTACATCCCACATCACACTACAATTTTAAGCCTTGTTTTCAAATAAATCATCATGATAATTTTCCGTTTGAGTAATCAAGAATGTTCCTATGGCCATGTTGAGTATATTTAAATTTTACATTTTTTTTAGTAAAGTTCAAAGGGGTATTTAATTTCATCAGGATCACATTTTTCCCCTTCTTTAGCCTTGTATTTGGCAAGGCGAAAGAGTTCAACGCCACTCGTAATCCCAGTCCAGTCTCGGATGTTACTCTCCGATGATTTTCTTCTATGACCGATTTTTCTTCTCCCAGCAACTTTTCCCATCATCACCAGTTACAGAAAACGTATTTTTCGTGTCTAAGAATATGCCCCAGATATGCAACTTTACGTTTTTCGATTGTTTGCAAAAGCTTGAATTTCTGGCCAACCCGTCTTGGAACGTCCTGATAACTAACTTCCTGAGTTCAACATATAGACCTCATGTGTCTGTAGGTCCATATGTTGAATGCTTCTGTACGTTTTCTGAGATCTTCCTTAACAGTCCGGGCATCGTATCCATATAGTTATTATTGACCGAATGTAGCACAAATTTGAGGTGGGATTTTAAGGTTATGATTACAGTGAACCTTTTTCATTTTTCCGAAGGCACAGTGGGTAATTTCTATTTGAATTTTGACCTTTACTTTACTGCCCCAGTTTTGAGTAAACCATGTTTCAAGGTATTCGTATTTATTTACCTGTTCTAATTTTTGACCCGTTAGAAATATGCTTGGCTAGAGATTGGGATTGTTAGAGATGAACTTTGTCTTTTTGTTTTGTCTTGGTAATATTCACTTTAAAGCCAACTTTAACACTATACTCATTAACCCGGTCGACAATATTCTACAGCTTCGCTTCCGAAGAACCACCACGATGAGAACTGTGTTATCAGCGTACTTCAAGTTATTTATGAGGCATCCTTTGACTTAAACACCATAGCCTAGTTCTTAAAAAAAGCTTCTGTCATGACCGCTTCCGAAAACAGGTTAAAAAGGGTTGGTGATAAAATGAAACCCTGTCCCACCCCCTTTTTAATGTCCGTCAGAATTATATACTAATAATGAATTTGTTATACTACCTGACCGGTTCTTAAAATTATAATATATTTTTTCGAGAACAATTTATTCATAAATGTTGGTAAGCACTTCTTTACGTGGGATTATAACAATTAATATAGTATTAAATATATTGAAATGACATGAAATTATTTTGGTAGTTATTTTTAATACCTTAGAATAAGTTACTGATTAATTGATTGGAGTTGGAATTGTTTCTCAGTTAAGCTTACTATATAACCTATATCTTTTTAATGGTGCGGAGTTTTCATTATAACATTTATGTGAATGCAGAGGGATAGATTTCCACATCGTAAAATGACAGCTAGTGGTTCAGTGTTTTTTGACGATAAATATTTTCAAGCAGTATTTTTTATATATACATAACCTTTTCAGAATGAATATAGCGGGACCCTTAGTGTTATGGTAGATATGTTTCACTTCTAGAATTATTTTTTATTTTTAAGGTAGGAAATATCTTAAAAATGTCTAAAATGACTACCGTATTTTATTTCCTACTGGTCTCTATATAAACAATTTTTTCTCACTCAATACAAAGTTCAGAATTTGCATGTGAAACATTATTGTACTCATAGTCACTATTCGTAATAATATTTTTTTTTAGTTTATGGAATTTGAGTAATTTATTAAAATATTAAACATTTAAAGTTTCGTTGCTTTGTGTTGTATGTAGGAGGTGTGGAACATAGATAGAAGATTTATTAGCTGGCTGAAAGTAGGTTAATTGAAAAGTATAAAAGAAAAAGATAAAGATCCGTTCTAAAAGTCATGGTAACACATTCTGACTGACGTGGAATAATCCCCTGACAGCTGTAAATATAAAGCTCCAATACTTTTATCTATTTTACAAGGTTTAAACATTGTATAAAAGAAGTGAAGTTATTTATCATGGGTCAAAATTTAGGGTCAAAAATAGAGATTTTTCCTCGAAAGTAATTTCTATTATTTCCAGCTAACATCGGTTTTTGAATTGGTTTTCTCTTAAGAGTAAATCGGTGGCTCTCGAGTCATTCAACTTTAGTAAAGAAATTATGTGGATGCATATAAAAACCGAAAATCGTAATATTTAATAAACATTACTTAAATAATAGAGTAGATGTCGTAGATTAAAGGAAGAGCGATAATTCTTATTAATTATGATTACTTTATTGGATATGACTAATTACTGCCTTTCTGAACATAATAATTACATCTAGCATATATACTAACATTATTTCCAAACCAAATATCCGTAATGCAATTCTGAGACGAAATTATTAGGGGAATCTCGGTTTTGCTCTGATAAATGTACGCATGTCTACTCACGAAACCAACTATATGAGATCAACAATGTTTGTAAGTCTTAAAAATAAAATCAAAGGCACTTTGGAACAGGATGATAATTCGCTGTACATTCATACAGAAGGAATTCCGATAAATTCCAAGACGTAAAAAACGCAAAAGCCAATATCCCAAACACATTGCTCGCCAACGTTACGACTGTTTTGAAAGCTTGTTGCCAGAAGATGAATTAAGCATATTTTCTTTTAATTCAAACTCACTAATTTTTACTTGTTAAAAGTTGATTCCTTAATATGACTGAAAAAGAAGTTAGGTAATTTTTTAAGAGATCACTTTACGTTGTTTATCATTCAGTACTGTTCGAAAATTGGATAAAATTAGGATCAAAAATGTTCTCTAAAGTGAGCAGTAAAGTAGATCACTCATGATTTTATCTTTAACCTCACATTAAGTGTAAAAATTTTTTTATTAAAAATGTTTTACAATTCCGTGGAACGGTGTCGGTTTCATATTGCATTAAATTTATCAGTTTGTCAAAGCTAATCATGTTGGGAGCTATAGACGAAGGAAAAGTAATGTTTTAATAAAATAAAATTATTGTAACCAATAATGCAAGTACGTAAACATGTGGGAAAAGAAATATTTTGAAATAGTTTTTCTATAAATGTGAAATTGATGAAAATAATTGTGACCTAGTCATATGTTACATATTTATAAGAAACAAACTCTTATTTACTGTAAAATACTATTAATTGTTCATATTCAGTATTGTATGATGAAAATAAAAATTCCTAAAATTCAAAATAATTTGATATCTGTTAATCTGAAAAAAAACTGTAGATACTACTACTAACAGCAAAAAAACACGGTATCGGAACGGTCTTTAGCATACAGCTACAATTGCTCCACTAAAAATAGTATCACTTAAGAATTTAAGGTAATCCGCATTATGGGAAGTGAAATAACGTTTTTCTTAACTACGTAATTAACATGTTGTCGTGATGAATTTGAAATTTCGTAAAATAAATGTTTGACATACAAAAGTCGCGCAGCAAATTTCAAGAATTTTTTAAAAATGTGTCTTTAAGTAATAGAAACAATACAACATTGTATAAAAAATCGAACAGAATATTTTTAAAGGATTTTATCCAAAATTATATAAACAAATGTTATTTTATATAAATTTAACTTGAATTACTTTTAATAAATAAGATAAATAATAAATATTTTAACGAGTGTTCAAAAGTATATCAATTTTTATTTTTTGATTCGGTGAGCATTTGTTGCATATTCCTTTTTTCTAGTACTTTAGGTAACATGTTCTAAATGTTTTTGTAAAATAATTTTGAAAATATTTCTGACTTTTTAGGAATTAATTTTATGTAGACTTTTTTATACTGGGAATGATTGAGGTATATAATAAGTTTTTTATATATTAAATCATTCTCCTGAAGGTTTGAAAACGGAATTATACATTTTATCTCACTATTTTTAAGGTAGATTTACTCACAAATATTATTAACTAAAAGTTACACAAACAAAAAAATACTTTTTTTCATATAAATATACATCGTATTAACTTTAAACGCATAGTGTGTTATTTTGTTCCTAAATTTAAAACGTGCGAAGAAATAATAAATACACCATTTTGCCAAAAGCAAAGTAAAATTCTGTATTCCACATTGTAAAATAGAATAATTGATATTAAGAGAAAAAAATAAGTACATGTGGTAAAAATATACAATAAATGAAACACAAATAGTACACATCATACAAGATAAACCTGCAAAGGACGATTTTAGAATATTTATACCCTTTGAGACCATTTCAACTTAGATTAAAAATACTGTAATTAAACGCAAACTTTTCCCACTGAAAGAAAAAATTCAATGAAATGTACATGTACCTAATAAGGAAAGAACTTTGTAAGTGCATAAATCAGCTTGCACAGTGGAAAATCTACGCAATGAAGGAAACCTGGTCACGGGTAAGAGAGGAGGATTTTAATGGAAATGGGAAACTTGGCTTGTTAACAAACTGCAAAGCCAATATTTTACAAAGCTGCCCCAAATAAAGGGAACAAAGCAAGACGGATAAAGGGACATTACGCTCAATGCAAAGTTTTGTAAACTTAACAGTTATCTAAGTCGAGTCACGGTAGTCAAATTTAATCTTTCACGTAACCCTAATTTAATATATAGTCACTTAAACAACGTCTGAAGCGGAATTTTTTCTCCTACTTCAACCCTATTAATAGTTTCCGGAACAAAATCTTTGAACTAGATATTTATAGGTATTAATCCGTATTTTTATTTATGTTTGTATACATCAATAGTAAATACCTTAATTTTAATTTCTTATATTGAGAGAGAATATAAAATAAATAAATATTTATCTCTTAATAATTGACGTTTACCTTTTTGTCTCTTGTGTATTGTTTAAATTTATGAATAAAATATTGTATAGTTACTAAAAGTATTTTCAACCTAAACCACTGGCGAATACTTGACGATCGATACAAAGCTATAAACTGCAAAGTAACCTATTTATAGACACAGGATAAATATATTTAGTAAATAGAAGTAGTTTTATTTACGCTACGCTCTTCAGTCAAAATGTCGATCTATAAGCCATATATTTTTCAGGGCAAAAATTCCTATTATTTTAACTACTTTTCTCATTTAAAACGATAAAATACAAAACTTTTGGGCCAGTTTCATGAAGAGAAGATATAAAGCAATGTGTTATAATAAACTATTTATAATACATCATTTTACCATTTATGACTATATTTTTTCAACATAAGGCCATTTATTTTTTCAAATCAATTATTTTTAAACATAATAATTTTAGTGATATATTTTTTTGAAAATTTGAAACGATGTCTACTTAAAATAATACAGGTACATAATTAACACATCTTTTTAAGTTCGTTATATCTATTTATCTACCATAAGAATAGACAACTTATCTTAATACAATACCACACTGTGAACATTTACGGGGTCAGATTTATTTTATTTTGTATTCAATGAAAATTAATGAAGGTTATTTTAAATTCAGTAATTAACTTTATGCTCACGAAAATAAGAAGTAACATTTAACTAGACATTAAGAGAATATATTGGCGAAATAAAGTAACTTTTCTTTCTTTGGCTTGAAGAAATTGAAAATCGCCACTTCGACAAATTTAATGCTTCTATGTTGTTTAAATTTCATAAATATTTAAAACTCTTAGTACACAACTTGTTTTGGACCGAACGTTTTTAGAAGGAAATCAATTTCGTTTTCTTTTTGTTACCTAAAATGAAATAAAAAAGTTTCGTGAGTCATCTTGTGTATTTTCGATAACTCTTAAAAATAGCTTTTAAATTTTTCTGTAATAAAAAATAAATATTTGACACTCGTAAAATAGGTAAATAGGTAAATAGAAATGAGTAA
Organism: Druceiella hillmani; assembly: GCA_039881145.1. Taxonomy (NCBI): domain Eukaryota; kingdom Metazoa; phylum Arthropoda; class Insecta; order Lepidoptera; family Hepialidae; genus Druceiella; species Druceiella hillmani. Next base: position 4,689,334 of record JAYKKI010000008.1, read on the forward strand.
AATGAGTGTTTCAGTTATTCGCTCTGATTCCACATTACACTGTTAAAATTAGTGTATGTAATGTTAATTAGTTTTTATATTTCCAAAAGAGTAACGATAAATACATAAAAAACTGTTTCACATCTTCTTACTATTGCCAGAGATACAAAATTTTACCATAAACAATTTAGTCAGATCGAATTTTGGTATTATTTCATTTCTTAAAAAGCTCATTTCTTTGCTATTACAGCAATGGTTACTACGGTTACGGTAGTCACTACTAGTTTGATTTCAGATACCAGTGTATAAGCACTATATATATATGCATACATAAATGAAAATTTTTTATATATTATTTGAAGCAAATTCCATAAAATATATCCCACATTAAACCACATTAACGTAATGAAGTAATATAAATCACTTTCGACCAATTACAGACATTTTCCTTCATGTGTAAATGTATAAAAATCTAGGTAAGTACATAATTTTACAATTCCTCAGTCAACACAAATTTAAAGGTCCAATCAGTCTGACACTTAGCTGTTTTTTAAAGGTCTATACATATATCCCAAGAATTATAAAAAATACATTTATGAAATACTAAATGTAATGTGGTTTTTATTATTGCCTTGCATATATTAAAACTGATGTGAACTGTCAGAATATGAACTTTATTTCGTCAAAAGTTATGTATTTTGTATCTATTATATTTGAGACGCAAATAAAAATCTGCACTAAAGCATAAATATTGGGTTCCCCCGATAAAAAATTTATCATTTGACATATGAAGTTAAATTAAATAAACCCAGATCTTTTTGAATTTACATGAAGTTTTGTGATAATGCGCATTTAAACACCATGTTTAATCATACACGTGTGTGTATATATATATATATATATATATATATATATATATATATATACGTATGTAAGTTATGTCAAGGACACTGCAGTAATTTCATATTACACTCAATGTCACTTAACATTGCGTCTTAAGCGCTTAAGCGTACTTACGCACACAGGCCTTGCTTATTCTAAGTAGCATGTATGTACTTTTGTCTTGACAGCATTGGTGAATTCTTGATAGCGTCGATAATGGCAAAGCCGGTTTGTGACCTTTGCCAACACCGATCGATATAAAATCACATCCGTAAATTTTCATAAAGTTTACTTTCGCTGTAGTTGTGAGGTTGCTGTCCAGAAAGTTAGTGTGCTTTTTTTCCTACATATCGCCCAGCCCTATTAACACTGTCTGATCTGCAAATTAGCTATTTTTTTTGTTTCATTATTAGTCCTTAAATAACCATATCTATTATCAGCTCAAAAAATGTTTTAAATTTTATGCATATTTTTTTAAATATTCTTACAGAAGAGGAATTTTCATTTAGTATGTCCAGATATTGAAAAGCAGCCTATTTAAAGCATCAGGATCCAAAAACAATTGCTCGACGTTTAAAGCAGCTTGATAAAGATGAGGCAAAGTCGAGTAAAGATGTTTTGGTACCTATTTCTGACTTTGAAAAAGTTTTGCTAACGCCACATGGAGATGTAAGCGCATTTTATTATAAAAGGAAATTATCTACCTTAAACTTCACGGTATATGATTTGGCAACCAAAAAAGCTACATGTTTTATATAGCATGAAGCTGTTGCTAAATATGGGGTGAATGAGGTTTCGAGCTGCCTTTATCAATATATAAAATATAATGCCTTTAAAGGTGCAAAACCTTTTTAATTTTGAGTCCGATAATTGTACGGGTCATAAGAGAAACCCTATTATTTTTTTTATACTTACTTGCGGCAAAAGAATTGGGAGTAACGATTATTCACCGTTTCATGAAGAAGGTCCCAATATGAGAGGCATAATGTGCACTCGACCATCGACCGTGCTAGTAGTGATCGCAAGTTAATTTATGTACCAGAGGAATGGTATTGCTTCGTTCGCTGGGCCAAAGCTGAAGGTCAACCTTATATCGTACAAGAGATGCAAACTAAAGAATTATTCTATTTTTATTCCATATTGTTAAACAAAAATTGGATTGAAAACACAAATAATGAGAAAATACAATGGACACGTGTAAAAGAAATAACATTAAATGTACAAAACTTCGATAGGATTGAATATAGATATGATTTTAAGGACGCACCAAAAACGATTATTGTCTTGCGATCTGGTACCCGAAACACGGATAGGTTATCTCTCGAATCTCAAATCAAGGTGTGTGATAGAGAACTTCCTATAATTCAAATCAAACTTAAAGTTTACTAGATTTATGTAAAAGTGGGGTAATCCCCAATAAATATACCTTGCTTGTTTAAAATCGGCACATGTAGCAGAAATAATCTCTGGCGAAGAAGAAACCTAATAACTCTAAGACTGATTTTTTACTTTCACTTTCTTTTACTTTCTCTATGAAACCTTAAAATTGTCATGATTACTAACTGTCATTATTTAGTTAGTACTAAGTAACGATATTTGATAATAAAAACAGTTGATTTTTAGAATTTTAAAGTTCTTAATACTTTGATCTGAAATGAACAATTAGATTTTTTGTGTCTTTTATAACGTAGTTTTATATTTTTTTACAACTTAGTTGATTTTTATAGTCTTTAAGCTCTTTTTCACTATAATAATTAAGAGAGAATGGTTTATTTCAATGTGGTTGATTTATTTTTAATATTTCATTAGATTTGATGAAAAAAAATTTAATTTCCATAGAAAAGGTACACATTTATTAAACTTTTTGTGTTTTAAGCTGTTTGTGTTTAAAGCTGTGATAATTATCTATGTGTCATTGTATTATTAGTAAGAAGTAACAATATTTGACAATAAGCTATAACATAATAGATTTTCAGAATCTGCAAGTTCATAATACTTTGATTTCGGATTAACAATTTAATTTTTTATATCTTTTATAATTTAGTTTATTTTATAAGTTCATTAGACCACGAGTATAATAATAAAGAAAGAAGGGTTAATTTTAATTGTGAGCATAAATAGCTTTGAATTGCTCTCCTGTAAAGTTCCTGTTTTAATATCTAACATTGTTAAGAGGGATGGGCGTTATGCTATTTAATAAATCCAGATTATTTTTCGCGAGTGAATAATTTTCATAATATATATGGACTCGATTTGATCACTAAAAAGATTGAAAAGTTAATTAAAAATAATAACAACAACTAACGTACTTTAATATGTCTGTGTGTGTGGGCGTGGGCGTGTGCATGCGTGCGCGTCTAACTAATACGTTCTGATCTTTTTGATGGTGAATTATTTTTTACAATCAAATAATAGAAAATATAGTGCTTAAAGGTGTCGAAGGAAGTTAAACTCCTAAAAATAACTTTATATCATTATATATATATATATATATATATATATATATATATATATATATAGATTTATATATATATATATATATATATATATATATATATATATATATAGATTTATATACACATATATATATACATATATAAATTCACTTTCGTCATTTGTACTCGTAAATAATTGTCGATTAACTAATATTCAAGTGATTATCGCAATACTGAATAATAAGAACCTCATTACAGCATTGAACCACTTTCTTCTTAATTTTGTTTCTGGTTTTTAGTTTAACTCTTTCTGAGTTACGAACACTTGACTGGGAGGATTTGAAAATATGGATCCACATATAAGTGCAAAACAAGTATTTATGGAATTTATTTTTCAGTATTACATCTTGAAGTTGAAGGAGGAGGATATCCCTTATTTTCCGATCGTAAAAAAATTAATGCTTCTAATTACGTTTATTAAGCTATAGTAAGCACCCCAAAATAAATGTTATATTATTATATAAACGGGTTCCAACTTGCTTCTAATCGGGTGCCGACTTTCTTCTAAATACGTTCACACATGGCGCGCATGCCCGCGTAGTCAGAAGCTATAAAAACTGGTCGAACGAAAAAAGAAAACTTTTGTAAGAGATGACTATCGTAAACTAATCGAAATGTGTTCAATATATATTTTTGGGTGTAGATTATGAAAAAAAAAATAAAGTTAAGACTTCTGGTGCCATGCACCAAGTGAGAGGAAAAGCAAGAGCTTTTTATCCTTTAAAAATATTTTTGTTGCAACCCAAGTTCAAAGTCGACGCAAAGGACGGAAACGGATTGCAAGACGTGTCTTCGTTCATTTTAATGTTAAACTTTGGCTTGAATGTAGTTTGGCATCAAAAGTTCCAAAACAATTTTTTTGAGGTTTCGAAAACATTGACAAGGTTGTCTTAAGAGTAGATTTGAACAAGTTCTGCCAACACTTGTGTATCTTAGCTCTTTTTGATGATGAAATTGACAACTAAAAATGAGAATGGTTTCCAATTTATAATGTGGCAGATCACATAAGATTGCAAAGAGTTCTTTGTTTGAACAGGTTCTATTGTAATAACTTTTTTAAAATCTTGTCTTTAACGAATGTTAACCATGTGTTACTATTTCACGGATTGATCATCGTTGATGAAGAGAAATACTTTCTGCTACGATACGTGCAAGAACACAGAAAAATCTATCCTGATTGCAAAAAAAAACACTTTGTAAGAGAGTATCCATAATAGACTAGTATTTTTATAATAAGAGAAACTGATTTGAATAAAAATAATATAATAAATAACTCTATGCTGAGTTTCGTTTATTTATCTATTCAATTAACTCATTGGTACAATCCCATAGTTTAAAAAATGTTTTCATACAAACTTCTAAATGTAATATATATATATATATATATATATATATATATATATATATATATATATATATATATATATATATATGTATATATATATGTATATATATATATATATATATATATGTATATATATATATTAGCCAAAATTATAGCATTATATTTATACATTTAATTGAAATATATTTGATATTCCACTAAATTAATACTAATAAGGTTACTATTTCTGTGGAATTAAAGTAAATTATATTATAAAGAAATAAATATTAGTTTAATAAATTGAATACCCTAAAAAAGATCTCATAGTTTCAAAGAAGTATACAATTTTTTTTTTAAAATTTCTTATCGCATTTAAAGGGTATTTGGATGGAATAAATTCAATTGTCGGAACTTCGAACCCAAATTTTCGGATTGAGCTTAGGTCAAGCATAAAATTCTATAAATAAGCCACTTCATTCATTTTGTATGTTAAATATGACTCATATTCTTTTACCAAAAAATCTTTTGATAGAGACGGAGAAGGCGTTGATGATTCTATGCTGGTCTCATCCAAATTATTAACATGGTCTACATTCAGAGTCGACATTCAACTACGCAATATTACGTCTTTCGTTATATGGAAATGTATTCGATTTTGTCAATTTCAAGTGATAATGTAACCTACAAGATAATGTACCTTAAATAAAAAAAATCTAAGTTAAAAGTTTTTGAATAAACTCAGAAATTAAATAACCAAATACATAGAAAAATTTTCAGTAACGATTAACTCAAAATTACGAGCAATTTTAGAACACTTTTCTAACGCCAAACGAAAGGAATCCAAATAATAAGTTATTTGGATAATTCTGTAATATTTACAATTTGAATGAACAATTCATAAAAATGCAAAAACCATTTATTTTCGAATAACATGTAAAGTTCTTAAGATAATATCAAAACTATGTACAAAATTTTTCCCAGAAACCGTTTGACGCCGAAATTTGAACTTGACATAATGATTAATCACATTACCCGAAATATTTTTAGATAGTTGACGCTTAAATATATCCGTATGCAAAGGAATTACTTGATTTTTTTCATCCTACTTTAATATTGGGATAAATATAATTTATATTCTGCCTTAAAGCAATTATACCGTCGTACAGTGGAAATGAGTAATGTTTTTTTTTTAATTTTGGAAGCAAGAAATTGGTCGCATTCAGTGTAAATTATAATTTTACGAATTGATCATATTATCACGTCTCTTCACATTAAACTACAGCTAACACAAAAAAAACTCAGAATGATAAACTTCGTGGATGAATGTATATTATCTTCCTTTTCAAAATACAATTAACAAAATACCATGTTTCTTAGCAGAATATGAAGTTACAAATTTTGCACGGATAAGCTGTACATAATGAGTAAAACTTACACTACAAGGGTTCCTCAGCTGTTTTACAGTGCATATTTAATAGGCATAAATAATAACTCGTTTGTGTATGTACCTATAACATATTAAAAGTCAAACTAAGTTTTAATTCCTTTCTTTACTAAGTGCTTGCTATTGTGATCTTTTTTTCAAACCTAGTAATTACTGTAAAGGCCAATAGAGCTTCATTAACATGACGTAGGTATATAAGAGATAAAACGTTTCTTTTATATTTAACTCACCGTCGAAGTGACATTACAAAATTATAAGAGAGTTGTAAATTATCAAGAAATAATATTTCCGATGCTTCCAGATGTGTTTAATGGACGTAGGGTGTGGGTGAATATTGTACAGATGCGAGATGTTTGTACGAAATATAAATATCCATCGACAGATGAAGTAAACAATTTTGTGTTCAATTTATACAAATCCATTCCGGCATCGATGAGAATATTTGGCTTAAATTTTGATGCGTCTAAGTTTAGAAAGAGGGGAATCGGCAAGTTTACAAATTTTGCAACGGAAATCTATTCGCTCGTCGTTTGTCTGTGTGTTTATTAAAACTTCGAAGTGTTTTTAGTGGCAAAAAATACTAGCATTTCTGATTCTGATTTCTCCACTAAAAAGAAATTATCATGAATTAGTAATTTCGTTTTGTACCAGACTGGTGTAAGTTCAATGTACACAGTATGTATAATTTATCTATATATATATATATATATATATATATATATATATACACACATGTATATGTTTATATATACCTTTTTGGTTGGAATCGTAAATTTCACTGATTTTTTTCATAAAGGGTAGCATTTTCTATATATCGGTTAAGTAAAGCTATGTGTACAATACGTTGAACAATGTGTTTGAATGTGAGATCAGGACACATGTCATGATATTACTTTCTGTATGCATTATAAAACACTCACTGCCTCTTTCATACATCCATTTATCAGCGTGACAGAGACTAATATTACATTGTTTATTGGTTTTTGATTGTTTCAATCGTCTGGAATATTACTAATGTATACAGAACTTTGGCTATGCGTCTGAAATGGTCAGTTAGTTATCTATCATTGGACATAAAGTATAATTTTAATGATGTGACTTTTAATTTGTTTCATCATTTACTCAGTTTAGAGATCAGCTTGACTCGAAAATTTTGTGAAAGAATCTGGTGTGGCAAAAGTCTTGAAGGACAATCTTGTGACTTTTTATTTAGTACAAAAGTCATTTCGAAAACCTAAAAAGTTATCAGGTGTTTTAAAAAATGTAATTAAATTTTATAGTAGCCTTTCTACTCCAGGAAAAATTATTCTCAAGCTAAGTTTTTGGTGGAAAAAGATTCAAAATCATAAAAAAAATGATTTTTTATCCAAATTCTCTAAGGTTTAAAAGAACTCTATATCTTTATAAACTAGAAAATTAAAGGTTAAAATGCCGAATAGCGTGCATGAAAGGAATTTTTGTACACAGCTCGCATACAGTGCTACTATCATGGTCCGATAAAACAAGCAACGTACATATTCCTAGAGGTAACCTATTAAAAAACACGCCAGATTATTACAGTAATATGAACAAAAATAACTGTCAAAATGGCAAAAAAAAACTTGTGGCAAATTTACTACCGCAATCTGTGTTAGTAGTCGATAACGCGTCGTATAACAATACCCCGTTTGATGCTTTACTCAAACACAATTCTAGAAAAAACTGGGATTTTAACCTGGCTACAGAAATACAAATTGACATATATGCAGAAAAATACCAAAGTGATTTTATATGATATAGTAAAATGGGCCAAGCTAAATCATAAAAAATATATACTTGAGAAAAGACTGGAATATCACGAACATATTGTACTGCGTTTACCGGCCTATCATTCAGAGCTAAATCCTCCAAAATCATTGCGAGGTAAGACTGCTTCACAACATCTTAATTGTAACTTAAAGACGGTTAAAGAATAATTTAGAAAAGAAACGGAGTCTGGTATTGATGATGTATTTCGGGACTTTTAGGGGAAGACAGGACATTATGAGAGAAAATATATCGTAAATATATCGAAAAAAGTTTCGAACTAAATTTACAATAATAGCGAATAGTCTGCATCTACTATTTCAAACATGAGAATATATGATGCGCAGAATAATTAGGTTGCGATTCGGAGTAGAATAAACATTATCATGTTAGATACATCAGGTGACAGGTCAATATATTGTTAATTATAAAGTATAGTTGGCTTAATTTTTGTTATTGATAAGATCACTAGTTTGGTGATAGTGAAAAAGCATAATTAGTGTATAAGTAAAAGTTTGTTTAAAATAATAGTTATTAATAATAATTTTTTTTTTCAAAATCTTAATATTTAAACTGGAAAACGATTAGAAGTATTTACAATTTTAAGCGATCATAAGTCGAAGTCTATTTGTTTATCAATTTGCTACTATTTTATATTATTTATTTGGTCTGTCACTTATTTGGCTGCTAGTGAAGTTCATTCAGAAACAGGCTGCATAGAACTGCTCATGGGATAAACAGTCATTCGTCAGATAGATTTCTGCTAACTTCATTGATTTTCCTAGGGTTTATAGTTTATGCAGTCTACATAAACTTTAAAGAGTATTATATCAGCTTAATAGTATGTTGATGGTTATAACAGTGTTGATGGAATCAATATTATAAATAGATTGGTTTAAAATAAATCTCTTAAATAGGACTCGCAGCGTGAGGGTTTCTGATACACTTAGGGTTTTATTAATAAATATGGTTTAACATGAGCGCAACTTTACTTCGAGGTTAATTTGATATTGCAAATAAAGATTACACTAATACGAGGTTAGTCTAGCAGTAATATTTAATCCAAGTATGGGTGAAGTTAGTCTTGGCATAATCAAAAAAATTGATTCGAAAGCGAATCATGTTGATTATGGCGTATCGCTATCAGATGAATGAAATTTTATTAATATCGTCAGAATCCTTTCGAGAAATCGGGAGAAAAATAATTTCGAGAAAAATATCAATGTGCCCGAGAGATACTGCCATTTCTACAGTCGATGTAATAAAAAATGATTTGGTTCATGATGCAAAGGGCGGCGCAATACCACCATATCTCCAAGTGATCACTGCTATTAACACATGGACTCGTGGAGCGGTAAACGTTTTACTTCTATTGTACATATTATTGTACTCTTACATGTTTCTTGTTCAATGAACGATGTATGATAATGTGAATTTTTTATCTTTATTACTTCAAGATGATACAGGAGACTTTTTAGGCATGATTCAGCCACAAGTTTCTATTATATAGAAGCAAGTGGCTTTGGGTCTAGTAGTAAGGAAAATTTATTAAATGCCAGAAAATTAACAACACAAAATTATAGCAAATTTTTATGCAAATTTTGGATTTAGACAAGTTATTGGTGCAACAGATTGCACCCATATTCGAATACGAAAAATAAGTAATGATATCGGTCAATATTATATAAAAAGAAAAGGCTATAAATTCATTAGATGTTCGAGTAAATTGTGTTATACGCTTAATAAATTTCAGACTCCGCAAACAAAGGATCAAAAAACATCTCCCAATAAATCTTACATTACGACACCATACATTTCTTTAAATTCGTATACATACATATATACATCTATATATATTTATATATATATATATATATATATATATATATATATATATATATACACATCTATATATATATCTATATATATATATATATATATATATATATATATATAAATATATATATATATAAGTATATATACACACATAATTTATTACTGTTCTTTCGAATTATGCATTACAAACCACCTAGTTTGCAATGCAAAATTCGAAATTATGGATATCGTGAATCGATGGAGAGGGAGCACTCATGATTATCGTATATGACAGAAGATTAAAAATGCAGTTTGAATCAAGAAAATTTAAAGGTTTAAAAATTGTAAGGAAAATTTAAAGCTACTTGGAGACTCTGAATATGCCTGTACAACAAACGAAAAAAGAAACAAGGAATACAGTAGAACGCACTATTGGCGTTTATAAAACAAAAGAAAACACTGTTTATTGAGAGGTTTTACCAAAAACATAACACAAATTATATATAGTAGCGCTGGCAATACTTCACAATAATACAGCATTTAAAAATATTCTGGGTGAAAAAAACATTGGAATGGAAGAAATTGAAATAACCCCCGTTGTAAATTATAATAATTTAAAGGGAAATGCAGTGCGGACCGCATTTATTGAAGATCATTTTTAAAATAATTATTTTTATAAACTTTCGTATTTTCTAAATAAAACAAACTCGTTGTATTTATATAGCAATATATTATATAGTATATTTATTAATATATATAGTATTTTAATTGATTTAATTATATTCGTAACGTTAATTAAGTTTTTTAATCTAATTTTTTTTTGTATTTTAATTTAATTTACAGTATTTCCGTTTCAATTCTAAAGCATTTTAATTTTTAACTTAAATTTATATCAATTGCATCTCTTCCACGATCTCCATTTGTCGTCTATTTCTAATATCTTTGGCTCAATATCGAGTAGCTGAATACTCTTTTTGCATAGTTACAGTCCTATAAAAGTTCAAAAAATTGTTTAGAAATTTTTCATTACAAGTATCTATTCACATGCAAATCATAGAATACAGGTTTGCCCTATTATTACCTAATTGACACTTGACAGGCATCGTTGCCTTGAGAAGCTTGCAGGAGTATTGTGGTTTTGAAATTTAAGGAGCTGTGCAAATAATTCGTATTCTATATATATTCTAAAATATAACAGTGATAATTGCGTTTACATATTTCTTATATTTAGTATATTAAATAATATTGCTTACATTTACTAATACCTTTTCTTTATATTCTTTAAAATATAACACTAATATATGTGTTTGTGTATTTCCGTTTGATAAACAACAAACATCTGTTAATGTATGACAATAATTTTAGACTGACAATATATCTCAATAGTTTATTTAAGGCAATACATGGATAAGCAAGAAGCATTTCTGTTCTAAATGTTAGACTCTATGATGAGAAGATCAAAATATATCGCGCCCTAAATATCAGCTTTTACGTTTCACTATGAAAACATAAAATTAATTAAAAGTATGAATATACCAGATTTGGAAAGTTTGTGCCCTGATATGTTTAGGTGTTTTATGTGGTAAAGGTGTTTTTAATACATCAAAATTTATTGCAGATACATGTAAATAAAAGAAACATTTAGTATATTAAATAATATTGCTTAAATTGAAGTTAATATAAAGTTTGTGACTTACACTAGATTGGTACTCTTTGTTTTCAGTGTCGAGTAAATTTATTTCTTCTATCACCACTTGATTGAATAACTTTATACAAATTAAATAACTTATTATACAAATTAAATAAATTATTATGTTTCTTTAAGCTATATTTGTGTATATGTCAGTCTAGATAAAGGCTTACACCGGATTATTCTTTTCCATAAAAGTTCTGGAATGTTTGGAGAAGAAATTCCATGAACTTCCATGATTTTTTCTCAGACGATTTTTTCGTTACTACGTTACTTACGTTTTCTCCCATTTTTATATTTTTTCCTTTAAAAAAAAGTTTAATGTTTATATTATACTAAACCAATTTTTTAATTGACTAAGTAATAAAATGGTAAGTAATCAACAAAAAGATTCTATAAGAGTGCCATCTGAATCGTATTGACTAAAATCAATGTCCAACTCACCGGAATATTTCACTTCTGGACTCCGAGAAAAGCAATTCAATTCATTAAATCTATGAATTCCATTTATTTGATTGTGTTTCTTTCACTTCTTTAAATTGTAAAAATACTATTTCAAATAACTTTATTTGAATAGTAGATTATTCGTAATTTAAGATTTGTTTTATAAACATTTGTTTTCATTTATATGACAGCTATCTTTTAGGACTTCTATCATATCAGCTGTAAAAGTATTAATTGTTCAGTAGTAAATTAAATAAACAAATTCAACTAAATAAATATTATAAAACTATTATTATGTTATCAATATTGTAAAAAATATTGTTAACATACAATAGTAGCGCATTCTTAACGAGTTAATTTTCAAATACAAATTTAAATACATTTTCAAAAATGCTTACCTTTTATCCTCATCCCAATTTACAGATTGGCTTCGGTTTTCACTCATTTTTAAAATCTAGTAAAACGTGTTAAAGAGCACGGAAGCACAGAATAAAGACGTACACGGAAGACTGTAATTGTCACTAGTTGCAAAATATATAGTTTTATTGACAATAGACAATAGAATATATTCAATTTTAAATGATTATGGCAGAAATTATATCGGTGTTACCATCATTCGTAGCTAAACCGGGGTGTAACAAACGTATAGTTAATTCTTCGCTAATCCATTTAAATTTTTTGAAAACGAATTAACAACTTAGATTCTCTGATATTAACTACTTTAAGCGTAACTCGAGGTAAAGTTAGAAGAAGTATTCAAAACATTTTGCAGAAATAAGAACAAAGAACAAAAGACTGGAGAAGATTCAAATTATGTGGCCGTATTCTCTGTGAAAATATTTCTGAACAATAACAGTAGTTGGTTTATTGATTCTGCAGCGTCAATGCATTTGACAATGCACCGTGACTGGCTGTATGATAAAATAACAACACCTGTCAGTATTATAAAGATTTCTGATGATAAAAAATTGATTGTGAAAGCTTGCGGAAAGGTAATCAGCAAAAATAACAGAGTTGAAAATATAAAAGTTGAAAATGTTTGATATGTACCTGAATTAGCCATCACCTTAATATCATATATAGTGAGTCAAATGATTAAAAGGGGTTGTAATGTGAAATTTGATAAACAAGTATATAAGATTTTGAATAAAAGCAACGACCATATAGCCACAGCTATATTGATGAATAATATGTACCCAACACCCACACATTATTCCAGCATACATATCGGCAACTAAAGATAATGATTTCTACTTGTGGCTCCAGAGATTAGCACACTTGAACTTTAAAGACGTGAATAAACTCTCAGAAAATAAAGGTGTTGAATTGAACAATAAAGACAAAGTAATCTGCATAATATGTTCAGAAGGAAAACAAACAAGAAATCCATTTTTTTTGGACGACACACGGGCGACATAAAAATTGGAACTGGTTTTATCAGATGTATGTGGACCAATAGAGATAGCATCCCTAGGACGAGTCCGCTTTTTTATAACTTTCAAAAGTGTTCATTTATTTACTATATAATGAGTCAGATGTTATTGAAAAGTTCAAAGATTTTAAAGCCCTAGTAGAAAATTAGTTGAATTTGAATATTAAAACTTTCCGTACAAACAATGGTCGAGAATACCTTAGTAATGATTTTCAGAATTTTTAAAAAAAGTCACATATTAGATATCTGCATAGTACACTCTCCAAATAAATAGTTTGGCGGAGATAATGAATTAAACCTTATTAGAAAGAGCCAGATGTATGCCTCTTAATGCTCGATTACAGATTTAGTCAGAAGCGGTGAACAATATTGGGCGGGGAAGCGGTGTCGACTGCAGCATAAATCACTAATAGCTGTCCAACAAGAGCATTAGCATTTTCTACGGTGGAGCTGGTAAAGTACCAAATTTCAGTCACCTGAGAATTTTCGGATCTGAGGCAATGGTGCGTGTTCCTAAGCAAAAGTCTAGAAAATTGAACTCAAAGGTAAGTCAAATGCCTTTTATTGGTTATAGTGAACAGACTAATGGATGCAGGCTAAATGACCCTAAGACTAAGAAAGTAGTTATCAGCAGAGATGTAACTTTTCAAGAAAGCTCAATTAAGAGAATTTATGCTAAGGTACTACTTCAGAAACATCATCAAAATCAGACTCAGGTAAAATTGATTTAACTGAATAAGTTAACAAATCTTTAGTGAATACACCAGATCAACTTGATAGTGCAGAATCAAGTGATGAATTTCATCATTCTGATGACGAATCTTTATGTGAGCCAAATAAATCTATTGATTTAAAAGAAATACATACAAATATAACTACAATCCCTAAATCAAAATTAAACAAAAATGAGAGCACATATATTTGTACCGATGATGACATTACGGATATCCCAGAATAATATTGTGAAGCGATATCCCCTGACAATCTGAATTCACAGAAGTGGAAACAATCAATAGAGGGTGAATTGAAGTCGTATGCTATCAATAAGGCTTGGAAGCTGATTGAAAAAACCGAAAATATCAAAGTCATCGGCTGTAAGTGGGTTTTCAGAATAAACGAAGAAACATCAGATCCCCTCTATAAATCGAAATTATGTACAAAAGTATGTGGACAGAAACAAGGGGTGGTTTATACTGGGGCCTTCTCTCCCACTCTAAGATATGATTCAGTTCTAGTCTTATTGTCAGAAGTTGCTCAACACAATCTGGAAATGGCTCAGTTTGATGTGAAAACGGCATTTCTGTATGAAGACATTGATGAAGACATATACATGGACCCACCAGAAGGTTTGAAAGTTTCTTCAAACACAGTATGTAAACTCAATCGTTATGGATTAAAACAAGTGCCGGGATGCTGTAACAGTAACTTTTATTCTTTATTAAAGGAATTTGGCTTTAAAAATAGCCATGCTGATAAATGTATATATATTGGAAATGTAAACAATAATAGAGTGTATTTATTGTTATATGTAGATGACGGTCTCTTAATATCTAACTCAAAAGATTCATTGAATGATAGCATAGTTGAATTTGAAAATAATTTTGAAATTAAATGTTCAAAAGTCAAAATTTTTGTTGGTCTACAAATTTAAAAGTCGGAAAACCAAATTTTTATTCATCAGTTCAAATATATTGACAAATTATTATATCAATTTGATCACGCTAACAGCAACAACATTCCAGTTGACCCTCATACTGCTTTGGAGCCGAGTTCTAAGGTACCTGATAAGAACATTCAGTACATAGAGGCAGTCGGTTCGCTGATGCATCTGGCCATAGTAAACAGACCGGACATAATGTTTTAGTGAGTATGGTGAGTAGATTTTTGAATTGTTATGATCACACTCACTGGAATATTGTCAAGTAAGTAATGAAATACTATGAAAGTAAAGAAACAAAGAATTATGGTCTCTATTATACAGCATCACAATCGAACGAACTTCAAGCATATAGCGATGCACATTATGCTCAAGATATATGCACACGCAAGTCAATGAATGGATGTCTTTATTAAGCACGGAGCTGCTGTAACTGGGGCAATACAGCGTCCACAGTGTTGCTTTATCAACTACTGAAGCCGAATTTATGGCCGCATGTTCAGCAACAAAAGAGGCTATTTGGCTTAAAACATTGTTAAGTGATATTGGCGCATTCAGTCCGGACTCAGTGTGTTTGAACATTGATAATCGGAGTGATATCAGTTTAATAAAAACGCAGACTGTCATAAACGATGCAAACATATAGATGTAAAATGTAACTTAATTAAAGAAAAATTTATGGAAAAACAAACTTAAACTATATATGTACTGAAGAGCAATATGCTGACTTGTTTACTAAAGCTCGACCTAGAGTCAGATTTCAATTCATTAATAACTGTAACTTAATTATATTTATTATTATTAATTTTAAGGTTTAAGTAAAGTTTAATTTGTTAAAACGTTTTATTTGTGTGAGCGTTAATGATTATCTATTTGATATTTAGGTGTACCAGTTTAATTGTAACTCTGCATAAGCAAATTAGTAGTTTATGAATCTCAAGATCTTATCTGTGAAATTTGTTTAAGGAACGCTATTTGGTGAGAATGTTGAAGTGATAAAATAACTTACCTATGATAACTAATTTATCTATGATAACTAATCGATAGTCGATAACTTATTTTGTATGTGGGCTATGTATATTCTGGATGTACAACACAACTTCTTTTTGCTTGTTTCTCTTTGTTTGTGAAAAAGCTTCATAATCGCGTATAACAAAATTACCATAAAATCGTCTTTAATTTGATTAATCACAATAGTGGTTGTACCAAGGTATCTATACAAATTTTACAATGTACATATTTTTTTAACCACCTGTATATTGTAACCGATTTATTAAATTATTATAAGTCTTCTGAAGTTTAATAATACCGAAGTCTAATAATACCGAATACTAATAACGAGGAGTAATAATTCTTTAATATCACCTGGGATGTCATTTAGAAAATTATCGTTCCATCGAAATTTATTTAAAATGTTATTATATAGTATTGCAGCAATGCGTTTTGCGGTGGGAACTATACCAGAATGCAAAGTAATTTTTTTTTCAATTTCCAAGCAGCTTCCACTTTCTCTCAATATTAACTCTGCATGAAGAAACCTTTTGTATGCAGATATAAATTGTTTGATTCTTGGGTTATTATTAAAACCACCCCTACAATTTACGGTACTATAAAATGTTTCCAACTGGTCTTTTAAAAGGTAAAAATTGGTAGTGGCCTCTATGAATTTAGTCTAAATATACTTAAAAACAAAAATGATGTTTTTGTGTTTTAACTAAAAATATACATATGACATGAATTTCCTCTAGAGTCGTGACGTCATCCGGACACTGCGTAGAGCAAAACGCACGCTTACTAAGCAGTAAGCGTGCGTTTACTCTATGCCGTGTCCGGTTACTATCTTGTCCAGCACTTTACTCCTTGTCAAATGTTTGTAAACAACACTAAACGTTTATAAGAGGCTTGATTATAAATGACAAATTATCAATTAGAATGTTGACAAACACACCGGTACAAAGTCTTTAGGCACTCTGCTCTTTTTCAAAATACCTCGATGTTACTCTTTTACCCGTTTGTGGGTAGCCCAGTTGAGTCTATTTAGAATTCTTGTCCATTTTTCTCGTCTTAGAATTTGAAACCTGAAGAACATATTATTGACTAATATTTCGAATAAAAATATGAAAACGATTATTAAGGGATTGAATGCAAATTTCACTTTTTCACTAATTGCCAGCTTGTTTTTTTTTTTAAGTACCAACATTATATAAAGACAACTCTTATTTTAAGTACTGAATGATTTGGGTACATTTAATTGTTTTAAGTTTGAAAATGCTTTCCTATCTGTACCTGACTTGAACTCTCGCCTTTTTCGGTCACATATATTGAAATAAAAATAATAATAATTTTCGTTTTATTTCATCTAATATAAAGTGCTACCGCAATCTAGTTTTATTTTCACTATAGTAATATATCGATACGACTTGTCGATAAAATAATGCCAATTCCTGTATTTCAATCCATATAATGTCAATCCCTATGTATTTTTAATGGATACAGTATCTCCTAATTGTATTCACAAAATAAAAAAAAACAAATAATAAAACGTAAAATACAACATATTTATTGCGATATGTATATTTGATAAAGTTTAGTTAAAAATTAATTCAGCTGAAGATAAGCGATAAAAAAGTAAATATGTGCATCGTATTTACCTGTAAAGTGTCTGTTTACTTTGGATTATTCATATACTGTACTTCACAATCAAACAGTTGGTAAGACACCATTGCTTATTTTAAAATAACACTTTGAAAATATTATTCGAAAAAACACGAAAATACTAAAATAGGACGGGACGCTATCGAAGCAAGAGACTATCGGAGTTTTTATCTGTGAAAATAGTTTAATTTGTACATGTATTGTCATCTCTTTTCCACTAACAGTAATGTCATAAAGAATACATTATCGCTCACACGCTTTGTTCGTCTATTCGTAGTATATTGAATTTATGGTATTTAGGTAATCTATTTCATTTATTTATAGTCTTAAATTTACTAAATTGATACATATGACGGACTTATTGCCACCAAAGCAATTCCTATAACCAAACAATCGCGTTGGACTTTATTAGGGTTACGACATATCTGAAACTATTATTTTCGGGATTATAGATAGTATTTTTACAAAACGTTTTTGAAATAAATTTATAAATTTTAATTTTGCTACCTGTTTAAAACTAAATTGACACAATTATTATTTTCCTGAAGTAAAACATTTTATGCAGTGTAAAACTAATTACTTTGATTCAAAAACGATTAGTATCAGATCAAAGACCAAAATTAAGGCCAATTTAAAAGAGAAACGATGTAAAAAAATGAAAATTTTCGACTCGCGTACTTAAATCGTTAAATAAATTTCGCAGAATTACACCTGTCACGGATATCTTGACTTGAATTTTAAAGCGATTGTACGTAGTATCATGGACATCAAATCCAAGGTCACCTATATATATAAATATATATATATATATTTACATATATATATATATATATATATATATATATATATATATATATATATATATATATATATATGACATACAGGTGTATACATACTCTTTCACAATAAAAATATGTAGAGCCATTTTTAAGCAAGCTACGGCGCAAGATTCAAAGTCGAAATATTTCAACACTGAATTTGCCACAAGAGAAACTTCTACGACTTTATACATCACAGCGAGCGGACAATCGCGTAAATTTCTTCCATTCTTGTCTTCTAAAATCTACCTCCCAATGTACTATGATAGTTCTTGCATCGTCAATGATAGTTCTTGCGAGGTAGATAGCGAATAAATGGCCTAAATTAGTCTGATAGTAAATGGGAACCGTTCAAAATGAGAAAATTTGCATATAGAAAAATTCACTTTAATAACCTCCTAAAGCTAATTTCCCTTTCACTTAAAAGTATTTTAATAAATATACATTTTTGTAAAATAAATAAAGCTACATTTCAAAACGTTTCTTTTTCATTTGTTGTAATTATGTGTATACCAATAAAGTGCCTACATTGCACATTGAATTGAGCTTTGTCTGATTGTTTCAAGTTACTTATATATGAGCAATGCAATACATTATATTGGAAAAAGTGAACGTTTTTTTTGTAAGTTTACTTCCGTTTCATGCCCTTTTGTAAATTTGCTTTTTCCATTATTTTAAAAGATTTATTAGTGTTCAAAATTATAGACTGAAGTGATAGACTAAATTTGTGAGAATGGAAATACGTTAATTAGATTAAGAAGATGTGGAAGTGAAGCGATAACGAACCTTTTTTTTACTGATCAAGGTAGACAATATAATCCTAAACTTATGTCTTTGCCCATATAGACATATTTTAATAGCTACCATATTTTTATTATTTTTTGTACGTCATAAATGAAACTGACAATTATATTCAATTGCAAAAAATACTGGCTTTTTATGACGCAAATTTTTAAATGGAATATAATAATATATACTGCTTTAAATAATTTCTGATAAACGTTTTAATATGCTGATTATTGAGTTCTTTTTTGTTTTTGTTTCTTAAGGTGTTTTTTTCAATGATCGTTAATATTTTAAGCATCACCACACAAATTTTTGAGATGCAATTTAAAAAATTTAACTTCTGAATAAGAAATAATTTCCAAATGAGAGGTAAACAAAAAATGTTTTGAAAGGCACAAGTGACTCCTAAACTATTCAGATTAAATTACTTTTCATGACTGACATGAAAATTGTAACATGAAAAGTGATATTTAGCAAAATTATTTTTCTTTTTAAATCAATGTCACATATTTTGCAGCTAGTGAAATTTAATTTTTATACAGGTTTGTTATTCTAAAATATTTATTCTTTTCTTGGCAAAGAACTATTTCTTCAGACTAACATTATAGGGTAAATTAAATTTTTTATATAATTTTAATTTTTTTCTGTATTTTCTTGCATAGGGTTCTCTAAGCAGGATCTATAAGTTAATTATAAACAGGTTTAAACTTATATTTTTGTACATATGTAAGGGCATATATACAAAAATGTAAGTAATACAAAAATCGAACACTGCGAATGTCTGTAAAAACTATGGTAATTCTTATAGAATATATGTCATAACTTTCAAAATTAAAAAATAAATCGTCATAAATTGCAATAGTTATTTTAGAACACTTAAACTTCGTAAACCTTATCATGGCATATTTTGATGTCTGAACAATTTTGCAATAATGTAACCAAAGAGAATCAATGGCATGTATAAGTTATTGTTCATCGTCATTAACAAACAATTATTTTTAACAGTATTTTAAAATAGATATCCATTTATTTCAAATAATTTATGTACAATATATTTAAAGCCCCAAAATAAAAGTTAATCATAATAACTCTATTTCTTACTCATTAAATGAGAAAATACGATTTAAACTAAATTTTGTCATTAATAATGTGGTAAAAGAATGAAAACGAAACAAATAATACAAGCATTTATTTGTATGATTAATATCAATTTAAATATTTGTTAAGTAGATGTACAAAATTATCACAAATGTTTGTGACGACGAGCTGATATGTTAAGGGTTTTCTAAATTGAAATAAAACTTACTATTTCTTCAGACTAACGTTCTAGAATGGATAAATGAAAAAAGTATATAAAGTCTATATATATATATATATATACATTGGCTAGTTATTATATATATATATATATATATATATATATATATATATATATATATATATATATATAATAACTAGCCAAATATTAACTATTTTCTCAGTGGCACAATTGTAATAAATACAATTATATTTTACCCCTATAAAGCACACAAATTACAAATATTTAAATCAATACTATGATTTGATAATTGCATCAAAACTACACTAACTTTCTGTAAATAAAACATTTTTTATTTTAGAAATAACCAAAGTCGAATGTCGAATGTGTTGCTAATGCAACTCAAGGTACAGTAGATCAAATATGACAGTTTATTCAACATTTTATCATGGAATCGTAAACAAGTATGAAAAATGAGATCAAAAAATATTTTTATCAAAAAAGGAGTAGAGTATAATTATAATGATTTTTAGAAGAAAAGAAAATAGGGGCACTGAAAACCGAAAAATATTAACCCGTTGTTATAAAGACTTTTAGAGTAAAAGGTTTAGCTGATATCTATTAAAATTATTTTAAACAAAAGGTTGAAGAAGAGCAACGCCGTTATTCGATATATCATGGCACTGGCTTCTTAACGAAATCTGATGATCCATATATATTTTCTTTTGCCCAGTAACTCCTTTCATGATTATGACTGAAATTTTGCAGTCGTCAAAAGGAAAAGAAATGTTCCGTCAGTGTGAAAATTATATGTTCAGCCATCAGGAATTTTGATTTTATAGAAGAATCAAGTAACTCGACGAAATTTAACGTTGTAATTAAGAAACCATAAGATGTCATTAAGGGTAAGAAATGGACTCAACCTTAATTAATAACACTTTTGGCAAGAATTTACCGAAAAGAGATTCATAAAAATCAAAAAGTTACATTTTATGTATCGGCATACGATAAATTTACTCCACGAAACCCTGGCGAAGGTATCGCAAACAATTGTATTAAATATGATAATTGATTTATCAAGGAACTTTCTTTTTTTTCTAAAGAAAAACTACTTATAATTTACCAAACCAAGTCAATATAGCTTATAATGAAAAAGTACCTATTAATCATCTGAAAATTGCAGATCATTAAGGTTAAACATTATATATCGGCAGAATTTACTGACTTTTATAACGAAATATTAGAATGGGAAACTAATAAAAAGACGGAACCTACCGAATAAGAGATTTGAAGAAATTCTGTTACTTTTGTCTTCTCAAATAGGTAAAGAGGTCACATATTTTGTGTAAAATATATAATGTTTAATTTTAATTCGTGTAAGATTCATAAAATTTATATACTTTTTCCTTTAATTTAGATTATATATATATATATATATATATATATATATATATATATATATATAAAATAAATATACATAATAATGTCCGACATTAAGTTTTTATTTGATTTGCGATTCACCAATTTATTTTTAGTAAAATTGAGTCAAACTCTTAATATTACTAAAAATAAATTGTATAAATTTATGCACTATTTTTGTAAATAATTAGTGATTTCAATTTGTGAAAGATTTAAATTTTGAGACATGTACCATTTCATAATTGCATATTCAATTATATTTAAACATTTCACCAACATGAATAACATCTTCTTGTAAGAGGAATGTAAGAAAACACTGAATTACTAGTATATTAAATTTTTCTTTCCGCGGGATAATACTTGTATTACACTCCACCTTTGCGGTAAAGTTGAAGTAGTTTATCGCCTTATTTTGAACTCAGGAACCCATGGAAGCTGTTTGCTGTACCAATTTATTATTTCATACTAAATTTTTTTCTTATTGATTATTTCAATACTCAGTTTACAGCTAAAAAACTAGCAAATATTTGGTGTAATGAAAGTAATACATATTGTATTAATCAAAACAAAAATTGTATCTTTTCTAAGTAATCGAAAACTTTTCATTTAAAAACTTTATATTTGCTGTAGGATTTACTAAATTTGAAACGATTTTGGTTCAGCAGTTTTTGAAGAAAAAAATAAAATTTGTTGGAAAAATTTGCGAAATATAATAAAAAAAAATTTATTGGCAGTTAAGTCTAGTATTAATTGTGGATTGAGAACTTAAGAATAACTGTTTAACTTGTTGCGGGAAATAGAAATAAATCCCTTTCATTAAATGGGTATTCGTGAAATAGTGAACAAAAGTCATTTCAAAGGTAAATTCTACTCGTATAAGGCGCACTAACGCCCATATGTCCCACACACGGTCAGGACTGTCAATCGAACTTACTGACAGTTAAAAACGTATTTATATTTTTCATTAACCGTCAGTCGAGTCAGAACAAGAGTCTACTTTACTAACCATATATCACATAGGTTTTTTCACTGTCAGTGATTCCGACTGCGAGTCTTGAATGTGTGTGGTGAAACACTCGCTTAGACACAAAATAATTTCATATTATTTTCAATAAAATATAAAATAGTAATAGGGAATCATAATGAAATACGCGATATATTTATTCTAAGACATTTTGCTCGAAATCCAAATAATATTGCTTTGAATCACATATAGTTTTGAAAAGTTAAATTGATTATGAAAGTAGTAACATAAAAATTGAGAAAGCACAAACGAAGATGGTTTCGTAATTTTCCGTATTTATGAACAAAATACGTTAACTAGAAAGGAAATTCAAATACGAGTACGATACTTGATAATGTCGTCGAGAATGCCCTTTGAAAGAAAAAAAAAATATATATACACATATATCCATAAACCTAAGATATGGGAAGACCCGCTTATATAAATAAAATGTGAAAATAATTCGCAAGAGAGAAAGCAGTTCGGACAATTAGATTAAGAGCTTTATTTGATTCAAATATGAACTTTTTCTCTGTTTCAGATATAATAACATGTGAGTTACATTTTGCTAATACTACTGTCAGCATTTTGTAGCAAATTGTAACAATAGCACTATATCGACAACAACGAATACTAAGAAATGTTATTCTTATAACATATTGATAGAATTAATGAAACCGGCCAAACGCTTTTGTTTCACCAGAGAACCCTAAAAGCTATGCGAATTTTTCAAACTAGCAACTCAAATAATATAGTTACGTAATAAATTGAACAAGTCGTAGTGAATTTTAATTTTGGTTTTGACTTGATATTCGAAGAAAACTAAAATGACACGAACTTATTAATTCATGTTGTATCTAATTTGTATATAACTTCACTAATTACATTAGTTAAAATAAGTTTTTCTGTTAAGTCATCGTATTATGAACATTTATATGAGCCTATATTTTCTGGATGGGTAATAAAATCCCATTTTTCAATAAATATTTATATTTAATAAAATCCCAAATTTCTTTTTGAACTTGACTTTAGTAACACGGCAAAAAATACGATTTTTTACCTGTTGGCTCAACCAGCTTAAGGTAAAAAAAGGATACAATTTTAAATATTTCTAAAGTTCTGCAAATTGTTTACAAGTTCTTTGAAGAAAAAAGAAGAAGCAAAGAGTAGAATTAACCGTATATATATATATATATATATATATATATATATATATATATATATATATATATATATGTATATATATATAATATTTTTATATGAATACAAGTTAAGGGCATCTCACTAATATGTTGGATCATTTAAGTATAAAATGTGCGACAGCCCCAAATACCAAATTTAATTCTCGATGTCCCTATAATTTCGCTTTAATAGCTTTTTTTCTTTTTAAAGTGAGTTATTAGCCTCTCATACGCATACTTTGGTGAGCTACGAACTACGTGAGCGATCGGAGAGCAATGAAGATAATGTGAATGGAAAACCGTAGTAGAAGGGGATGCATCTCAAACTACGTGTGAATTAACAGGAATTTATATTATTATTATTATAATATTGAATCATTTCAAATTAATCGGTAAGCTTAAGGAACTGGACAGGTGGGTCCCGTGTGATTTAAACAAGCATCAAGAATCGTTTAAAAGATGGTTTTCTTTGCGGTCAGGACAAAAAACGAACTATTTTTATCTCGGTTTGTTATGTTGAACAAATAATGAATCCTTTTTTTTAATGGCAAGTATTTGAAACAAGGCAAACTATGAGAGAACTTGTGACTAATGAACCAAAATTACTGACTAAAACAGGCCAATTCTCTGCCACACTTGCTGGATAACATGTCACATAAACAATGTTGTTAGATTTGAAAACTTTTACTCATCCAATATATTCACCGAATATTGCCCATACCGACTATCATATTAACAAGGTTTTGTTTGCGGAGAAAAATGTTTGATGAATATAAATTCACAAAGTCAAACAATAAATTAAATTGAGTGTTACGTGGCGCTTAACAAACATTTTCAACTTAATATATCCTCCTCTCTTTATAAAGTAATTTTTAATCCCAATATATAAAAGTTAAATATTATGTAAGAAATAAATGTATATGTACATATATATGTATAGAGTACGCTCGCCGTCCCAAAAATATTGAGGGTTTTTCGCTGCTGTATCTTGCACCCACAAAATTCGTGTTCATAATATGATTGGAAACCATATGCAAAATGTGATACTTCCCTTATTTATAATTCGAGGACATATTTGAGTGCGAATCTTGGTTTGAATTTAATATTAGATGGTTACTCGAATTCTATTGGGCCTGTTGAAATAAGATTTCTTACTCGGAGGGCACATTAATCGTGAAGAAAAATATGAAATTTTCAAATTTACCTTAATCGATATATAATTTAATCACTAATTTCTAAGTAATTAATGTAGGCGTAAATATTTTTAATTATAAAACTTTTACTTACATATCTACTCCATTAATTTGAGTATCCTAAAATTCATGTTGATATATTATAATTTTTATATGCAAAGGAATTAAATTAACAGAGAGCATACTTTTAAATCAAGCGCCGTTAAATCCGTAATAATTTTCCTTTTTTACGTTTATTTGAGATTAAGTTCTTAGAAAATAATTGACATATATATTTATAATATTTCTTTAAATTTCTGGACAGGTGTTTGATAAAAGAAATTCATATATTAGTGAGACTAAAATCTGACTTTTAATCATAATGATTGATGGTGACCAATAAACACCGCGTGAAACCGGATGCGAAAGCATCCAACTTTTGCACTGGGCTACATTCATTAATATTTATCCGCCTTAGTTTACACAACATACAATTTTGATATATTATGTTAATGAAAATAGAGATAGCCTATCTTCGTGTGTACTTCTCATACCGTGCATAGTCATATCGTGTAAAATAAATATTTTATGAATAAATTTCTCCACCAATGTCATAATCGATCCAAATAATTTCTAAAAGGAAGTATACCTTATAAGTATTACCTACAAGCAAGGTGAACAAAATTATGCAAAGATTTCATATTTTTGTCTTTTTCATTTAAAATATGTTCACATTCATTCTGCAAAACAGTGTAAAATTGTCAGTAATGGTACATATAGAAATACAATGCCAGAAGGTAATGGTTGACTGTAAAGTTAATTATGTCCTAGGGAACAAAATTCAAACGAAAACTAGAGCTTTCGAATGTAAATTTGCAAAAACGACCACTTGCCGTTGCATTACTTACTTACCCAATTAAGAAACGGAAAAAGAAACTAAAGCAAAGTTCTTAAAGTATTCATTAACATATTCCTTGTCCAAAATTTCTCAAGGCTCGTTTAGAAATGACAATGTAATCATAAAGAAATATTCTTGCTAGCTAAGTTACGGAATTATATTTAGTTGTGTGCCTTTAGTAAAAATGTAAAATTATAATTGTTTCATGTTTTTTTTATCAAACAAATACTCATCGATAGAACTAGGCATCTTTTCGTTATTAGAACTTAATATATTTATGCCTTTTAAAAATTCATTAATCTTTCGTGGACATTTTGACTATTGACGGAAAGCACTGAAATTAATATTTAATGCAAATGACACATGTATTTCATTTCTAACAAAGATTTATTCAAAAAAATGTTTAAGAAATTTATCTATTGCCAGTCACCAATTAAGTTTTGCTTTGAAGCATAATCGTAAAATTTAAAGTCTTATTGTCAGTACAAAACTAAAATTATTGTTGAATGTATTATGAGATTTAAATTAAACGTCACCTGTCGAATACCTCATAACTAAAATTCATACCTGAAGATAAAAAATATGTTTTCTTTAAAAGCTAATTGATCGCAATGGGTATGTCAAGGACACGAACAAAATTCTTTAACCAATTTCCAAAAATAAAACTATATCACTATTGAACTGAACGAAGTATACGACCACAAAAATAAATAGGAAATATCGCAGTAACTTCTTTCAACTAAATCCGCATAAATCTTCAAATATCGCATGAAGAAAATTCCAAACATCAATCTACCTCCACCGCTTGCATAAAGAAAACTTATTTATGGTCATTACGTGCACCGTAATAGCATAAAAATATCAAAATTTCTTGTAACTGCTTTCTTTTTATAAGATTTTTACATATTTGATCTTCAAGTCAGAAATACTAATTGAAAAAGTTTCTTTGCGGTGGGGCGAAAAAACGGGACTGAAAACAGTTATTTTATTTTTTATTACAGAGTATAAATCATAAAGGATAACATCTTGAATCTGTGCAGAAGTGCATTCGTCCGATGAAAACTACTAAGGCAAATATACTATGTGATATGAGCGACAGTCGCCTTTATGCGAACATGCTCTTGAATCTAAAATGGTCTATTAGATGGATAAGCGCACTCATCAGCCACTTTTATCTCTACGTAAGTAGGCTCATGGAAATTAAGCCTTTGAAACAAATATTCGAACTCAGCAAATGCTGTTTCATTGGTGAAAATATCGCCAAATTGTAGACCAAAGATTAAAAGTAAAATAAATTAATAATTACAAGAACTACGACTGTTAACAACGGCAGTCTCAATTCTTGAATAATATGTTTGATAATTGAAGTATATATAAATCAACCTAAATATCCACATGGTTTAAAAACACCTTTCTGGTGTTTCTCAAAGAGAAAAGTTTCGAACAGGTTTATAGGAATAGTATGGCTATATACATCCCAAGTGTGACTGAATAACTTACAGGACTTGGAAAAATGCTTTTATCCTATTTCGTATTGTGTAGCAAATTTATTTACCTATAATACGGGTACACAACACACGGAATACGGGTACACAACGGGTTCACACAAGAAAATACGGAATATTTGCTAGAGTCTATTGGTAATGTAGATCTGGACCCTCGAGCCCAAATAGAGTTTTATGTGTACACGAAAAAGTTAAGCAATTGCTGTCGAAGCTTTTATCAAACAATCGTCTCTAAACTATCGTAGCCTTTGCCAAACAATCCCATTCTTGCAACATTACTTATTTATTAAAGAAAGAATGCACGCGACTATTTCTAACACTGCCATTTTGTAAATGTTGTAGTTGAGGTGACGATAGTTTTGGCTGATGGAACTACTAATTATTGTCTTACTATCGGATCAAACATACGAATTGCTAAAAACAGAAAATGATTCACATAGTTTTGTTTAGAGTATTTTTGTTTTTGGGAGGGTCTTTTCATCAAGGCGAAGAAATTCTCAGCAGTTTCATGGTAACAATGGTAAATGATGCGATAATTAATACTAATGTAAGTTGTTCGACAAAAATCGATATTGACTTGTTTTAATATATTGCTGATAGAGATATATTACTGAATGTAACCAACGGTGGTTGGCAAATAAAAGCGGCTATCGTCGAATAAAATTATCTACTACCTTGTAAACGATAATTCCATTGAAAGTTTCCTACACTGAAATAATGATATTTTGAGTATCATGTTTATGAATTTGTGTTGATACGTTGCAAAATACAAAATAATAGAAGGCGAGTGTGAAAATAAGTATTTAATTTTTTATTTCCTTGCCAACTGTCAAAAAGCATTAATTCCTTACTAAGACGTACTGCGAAGTGCATACATTATATTGACTAGGAGAGTTTAGGTTGTCTTACTGAACATAATGATAAAAGTGAAATAACCTTGGCAGAAAATAAATATACACTGCATCTGTCAATATACGTGCGTTTCTTAATATGTAATTAAGTGATGATTTTGACGTAGCCTTGTCAATTGATAATGCTGTATCTAATTCGGAATACGTGTTTCATTTTTCTAATGATAATATAGTTATTATCATTAAAGTATAGAGGACTTTATTCTATATTAAAACATATATGGAAAGACTGCTTTAAAATTTATATTAAAAGACAGTGTAAAAGTGAGGAGTTAGCGCAAGTGTTATCATTATAAATATTAAACAAAAGAATTGATTTAAGAAGATTACACAAACGATTGAAGAATATTTATCCAATCAGTACCGAAGCTACCATTTACTATTTATTACAAGTGGTATTCTTAGCCATAAATCTTTTACATTGAAATTAATTACTGAGCTAATGAAACACCGCTATCACTCAAAATTTCTTTCTCCGATATTCCTTTGACGGGAGTAGCAGATCACCGTTGTAAAAACACCTTTTTCAGCAAAAAAAATGTGTCTAGCATCTTTAAAAAGTAGTACTTTGTTATGATTAACCATCGTTTAGAAAACTAACACCTAAAGTCTCGCTATATAAATTAGCTTATTATAATTGACAAAAATGATAAGCTTCCTTATGATAATCTTTGTTTTAAACATTGGTCAATTCAAGAGTTTAAAATTAATTCTTTAGTAGTTAATGTTCCGATATTTGGAAACTAGATTCAGCTTCTATCTTTCACTGGTCAATTATAATCAGCAAAATTGACATATTATTACGCCAAAATAAACCTACAGTACAAATTCTGCCTCTGCAAATTAATTAGAAATATACTCCAATGAGATTATATTGAATTTATTATTCAAATTTACCTAGTTTTTGTCACGTAGAAAACTACAATTTCTGTTTTGCAAACAAAAGTTGTGTGTTCGATATACATTGAACGTTTGTTAGGTGTTACCTGACCTTGGCTAGCAAAGGTTGTTTCTTTGATTCCCTCGTTTCATAGTCATCTTGAGGTCATTTGTAATCCATTGGATTGATGTAGGTTTTATAAGAGGAAGTTCGATCTCAAAAACCTGTATTCGATAATAATTTTTAAAAGTAAATTTTTTTTACTATTGATATTATAATCCGTTAATTAGATTTAAGAAATATTTCTTCCCAAGAATAAGGTTAATTATAGTTTTCGATTTTCTATGATAATGATGAAAGTCTAAATTTTATCTATAAACGATATCAAGAGTTAAACGCAAGAAGAACAGATAGTAAATGAAACTTAAAATTAAATGTTGAATGATTTGGCATCAATTTTGGGGAAATTAATTATTCGCAATTAAATTAAACTCCTTGACGTAGTATTATTTCTCAATATCTCTGAATCTCTGCTGACCTGCACCTGAAGATGTCGTAATACAATAGAATCTAGGTCGTGGTAAAGAATTTTAATAAAATAGAAATAATATTACATCCTCATTCCTTTAATAGGTTTGAATATAAATGCTATTGATATGTATGTGGGTTTAAATACTTTTATGTGAGAAAAACTTTTATATTTTTACATCAAACAATTTCAAGTCACATTATGGAAGAATACCATTTTCACCTCTTTTGATAGTCAAAACCCAAGAGCATTAAAAATATTGTATTTTATGAAGAGAAATTTACTTAAATCATTATGAACCAATTAATATTCAATTTCACAAAAAAATTATATTAGAGAAGGAATACATTTAATTTTAAACGCACATTTCACTAAGATTTCGTTTGATGTCTCATTACTTTAAAAAATATTTTAATTTCTTTCATCGCTGCATTACAATGCAATAGTTAAATTACTTCGCACGTATAATTGGACTAATAATTTCTGCACTATTCATAAACTAGCATCGTGTTCAATTTTTAAAAACAAATACTAGTATACAATGGGTAGTGAGATAACGTAGCGATTCGATAATATATAAATTAATTCAACTATGTTTCGAGAACATATTCAATATAAATGTAATTCTAATGGTACATAAATAATTTATTACTGTTTCCTTTCTACTGTTATAATAAAAACGGTAAATATTACGTTCAAGTTATACGATGTACAAATTGCCGCTTTCGTATATTTAGGAATTAAATTAGATTTCTTGGTAATGTGAAACAACGCAGCCACTAGTTAGGAATTTTTGAGAAGATACAATAACATCACTTTTTAAATGAATGACAATACGACGCACATTCAATTTTGAATGTTTTCAATATTCATGCTTTGCAGTTATTTTGCCAAATGAATGTTACGATACTGTCAAATAAGTAAAATTTAAAGCACATAAAAAAACAGTATGTGAAATGAAAAACTATCTGAAATATTGATTTTATATATGGCGATTTTTCATCAAGTTTCTACAAAAATAAGCAAAATTAATTAAAACAAATTTATAATTATGTTACCATTAGTAAGCGGATTTTGATAGGTAAGGGTTTGCGATTTGAATCCTTGCCAAAAGTGACGCGCTTGTGGTGTACTCCAACTCCAAATATACGTAGAAATGGTTTAGTGAAGAAAATGGATTGTCGACGGTCTTATGACATTATGTTCCTATTCGCCGTTCCTATTTCGCTGTCCAAGTTTCTTTTTCATGCTTTTTTATTTTATTTTTAGACAAATGTATTTATTTATTATGCTATGTGTATAGTGTGTAATTGTACAACTTTTCTAGATTAATTTGAGCGTATTGGCATGTGAATGAAGGCATCATGTTTATTTTGATAGTATTAACTTAAATAATTTCAGTAGTTTTTTTATTCTACTATCGTACCCACATCCATAACCACACGTTCTTAAATACACCAAACTTTTTTTTTATTTTCGGGCGAAATGAGAAGCGAAAGAAACGTTGCACAATCATTCAAAAATTAAAATCCTAATTTTCATGTATTAATATAATATAGACTTATGGATATTAAAAATGCATATAAGTTTTTTTTAACAAATTAGTGAGCCCGTGCGTAAAATAAATGAAATAAATAAAGTAGTGTAATATACAATTTTGAAATGAGTTATAAAGAAATGTTATTTAGTTCGGAATTTATTTTCATTCATTCTATTTCCAGGTAATCGCGACCGTCAAGAGGAATAAAGTTACATATTTTTTTATAAATAATTATAAATTATAATTATTTATAAAGAAATAAAGAACAAAAATATTTGATTTTTGTAAAAGAGTATCAATGTATTGACAATAGTAACAGTAATATAAAAATATTTTATTTTTTGTTTTAATATTTCATAGTAATTTCTCAAATGATTATCGCAAAATTAAGCGTATCACATGAGGCAAAAACTTCTTTCAAGTGTTTCTTACATTACGTATTTATTCCTTGCTTTGTATATAATGTAATTTTCATCCTAATTATTATAGATGTTTAAATTTTTCGAAATCAAATAAATCCTAAATACGCTTTTATGCAGATGCACCACACTATTATACGACGCATTCTTAAGAATTTGTTGAAATTCCCTTCTAGCTTACGAAATATTCAAATTAACTTCAACCAATTTTTTTCAAGTAATTGTTGTCACACTCGTATAATTGATAAAGGTCACATCAGTTAATATGGCAACGAGCTAATTTGTTTTTGTCGAAATTTTGCTAGGATAATTTTGTGTTATTCCGAACTAATATTATTAAAACTAATTTTAGTTACTTGTGTTTTATATCTAAAGACTTTTAAAGAGAACTTTCACTTAAATAATTTATATTAGTCTTGTTATTTTAACAATCAATTGTTAATGCCAGCCACAGGACGTCACCAATCTTGAATGAGAATAAATTGTTCTTCCAATGACGTTAAGACTGACATTGAATTAATCTAAACTTATTCTTCTTATGTGGTTTCACACTCGGGATAGTTGTAAATCATTAACAATATATTGGTAGAGCTTTATTGGGCATATTGAAAATATATACAGGCATGAAATATAAAAGTAAATTGCCATAAGTTTTCAAAGTAGATGCACATCCATTTTAGTTTAGTGTAAATATGTGCAATTAAATAATTGTTATTATTCTTCGTGAGTTGTTTTTAGAAACTAAAATTTTATGGTAAATTAACGTTACTTCGTTTTATGTAAAATTAGTGAGAAAAAACAAATTTCCCTTTAAACTATTAGAAATAAATGTTTTCTAAGCATAGAAAATAGTGCTTTAATGTTTTGGAATTTAATTTATTTAAACACATTCTAACATTATCCATCTGCTTAGAATTATATTAAGTAACAAGTTGACATATAGGATTCTCAAATTTTTGCAACTATAAAATCTTCATGTTTATTTAATTTGATCACTTTTCGACCACTAAGGTGTTAGTTTTGACAAGTTTCTACCCACTTTACTCCAGCTGTTTTCTCGATGTCGTCATTTCAACGTATAAACGTCTTCCTTGGGGCCGTTTCCCATGGTCTTCAATCCGTTATTGCTTTGCAACATGTGCTTTGTTTGTGGAAAATATAATACTAATCATAATAACGCTAGTCTCGTGTGTCTTTAATTTTAATTAGGAATCTATTGAAGAATAAATTTTAGTATTTGCATAATGTCAGGAATCTTTATCTTTCATATTTTTTAGAATATTTGGTTAATATAATTTTTAAAGAGAACTTAATATTCTGATTAATAGAGTTTTGAAAGTAAAAGGATTATATTCTGTCTGTTTAAATAAATGCCGTAATGGGAATAATGGAATAATTTATAAGAATATTAAGTTTCCTCTTAGCATACCAATAAGTTTTGTTGTAAGTATTCGATATCTAGAACACGTAAACATATATAAATAAAAACAAACAGTAAAGTTAAAGCCAAATATATTAAAAAAGTATTTCTTTCAAAATATTTGTTGCCAATGGTAGAATCTAGCGAATAACAATTTGGATCTCTCATAGCGAATAAAAATTTGGTTAAGTTATGACATCAGATTTTCATAAGAAGGCGACCGTTAAAATCGATTCAATAAACATTGTGACAAAAATCATTGTATTTTTGTTACGATTATATCAAGAAAACAGCTGGAGTAATTTGGGTATAAACTGCTCAAAACCGAGAAACATGATATACATTAAGGTAAACTAACACCTTAGTGGTCGAAAATGGCTAAAGAAATAGAAAAGTAATCAAATTAAATAGCCATGAAGATTTTATAATTGCAAAAATGTAAGTATCCTACAATATGTCCACTAGTTACATAATATCATTCTAAGTAGACTGATCGTCTAAGAAGTTATTTAAATAAATTATATTCTAAAATATTAGAGCACTATTTCGTATTAGGAAATCACTCAAGCTTTGGAAGCATTTATTTCAAATATTTATTTTACAAGTTAAAAGTAAATATAATTGATAAGCCTATATAAAATATTAACCTAACAGTGCTAATGGTAGTTAGATGAGAAAACAGAAAAATGTTTGTTAATAAAATTTGCAGATAAAATATAATGTAGTGGAGAAGGGAACATTTTATTTTATTTCCCACTAATTTTAAATAAAATTAATTACCGTTAATTTGCCATAAAATTTTAGCTTCTAAAAATAACTCACGAAGAATAAAAACAGTTAATTGATTGCACATATTTACACTAAACTAAAATGGATTTGTGCCTACTTTGAAAATTTATGACAATTTACTTTTATATTTCATTTCCTTTTCAATTATCAGATCTGATGACTGGCCCGATTCAATGAATCAAATTTCTACGCAAAATATAAAACTACTAGAGGATTAAACTTGTAAACATATATAATTTTAAATTGTGTTATATTCAGCATAAAATTTGTTTATTTTTCATGAGGGAAATTTGTTTTTGTGGCTTGTATTTCCAGCAATCGCTTTTTAACACTACATACTTTTGGTCTATATATATTAAAGCTCTACCAATATATTGTTAATGATTTACAAATATCCCGAGTGTGAAACAACGTAAGATTAAAGTAAGTTTAGATTAATTCAATGTCAGTATTAGCGTCATTGGAAGAACCATTTATTCTCATTCAAGATTGGTGATGACCTGTGGTTGGCATTAACACTTGATTGTTAAAATAACAAGGTTGATATAAATTATTTAGGTGAAAATTTTCTTTAAGTCTTTAGATATAAAACACAAGTAATTAAATTAGTTTTATTAACACTAATTTGGAATAACACAAAATTATCCTAGCAAAATTTCGACAAAGGCAAATTAGCTCGTTGCCATATTATACGGTGTAACTTTTATAAATTATACAAGTGTGACAACAATTACTTAAAAAGATTTGGTTGAAGTTAATTTGAATACATCGTAAGTTAGAAGGGAATTTCAACAAATTCTTAAGAATGCTTCGTGTAATAGATCGGTGCGTCTGCATAAAAGTGAAGCATTTATTTGATTTTGAAAAAATTAAACATCTGAAATTATTAGACTGAAAATTACATTATATACAAGAAATAAATACGCAATGTAATAAAAAACTTGAAACAAGTTTTTGATTCATGTGACATGCTTAATTTTGGGATAATCATTTGAGAAACGACTGCCAAATAATAAAACAAAAAATAATATTTATTTTATATTACTATTGTCAATTATTTTGATACTTTTTACAAAATTCAAATTATTTTCTTTTTTATTTCTTTATGAATGATTATAATTTATAATTATTTATAAAAAAATATGTAACTTTATTCCTCTTGACGGTTGCTATTAGCTAGAAATAGAATGAAAGAAAATAAATACCGAACTAAATGTCATTTCTTTATAACTCATTACAAAACTGCATATTTTACTACTTTAAATATTTATTTTTTTTCACGCATGGACTCATTCCTTTGTTAACAAAGACTTATATGCATTTTTAATATCCATAGGTCTACATTTTATTAATGTATGAAAATTAGAATTTGAATTTTTGAATGATTGTGCAATGTTTCTTTTTATTCTCATATCGCCCGAAAATAAAAAAAACGTTTGGTGTATTTAAGACCGTGTGGATATGGATGTGGGTACGAAAATAGAATTAAAAAAATTACTGAAATACAGAAGTTGTACAATTATGTAGTATAAACATAGCATAATAAGTAAATACATTTGTCTAAAAATCAAATAGAAAAACATAAAAAAGAAACTTGGATAGCGATATATGAACGGCGAATAGGAACACAATGGCATAAGACTGTCGACAATCCATTTTTTTCACTAAACCATGTCTATGTATATTTGGACTTAAAACATATAACCGTTGACGTACAATTTAGTAAATTTTTAAGAAATATATGACAAAAGGTTTATTTATTTAAATCAAATAGAACACATTTATTTCCAAAATAAAATCAAGAAAGAAAAATAACACATACATCGAGAATCAAACTCAAACTTCTTTTGATGCATGTGTACGTCGCGTTCCTTACGTGACTCGATGCTTTACCGCTGTGTCAGTGATTCAATGGTGAAAGCGATGAAATAAAAATATACTTATTAATGCAGCTCATTTCATTCCATCCCAGTCAGCCTAGCTCCGATTTTACTATAGTATATCGAACGTTTGGCCATACTCAGTCTACCGCCGAGTACACCACAAGCGCGTCACTTTTATTAAAACCTAAAATCGCAGACCTTTGCCCGTCAAAAACCGCTCTGATTTCTAATAGTAACATAATTACAATTTTTTTTAAATTAATTTTGTTTCTTCTTGTAGAAACCTGAAAAAAAAATGCATACTTTATGTACAATAGTTATACAGTTTTTCAAGTGCAGCTTTTCATTTCACATACAGTTATTTACGTACTTTAAATTTTACTTATTGACAGTATCATAGCATTTATTTGGCAAAGTGACCGCAAAATATGAATAATGAAGACATTCAACATTGAATGAGCGTCAGATGTTAATGTATCTACTCAAAAATTCCTAAGTAGTGGCCGCGTTGTATCACATTACCAATAACTCTAATTTATTCCCTAAATATACAAAAATGACAATTGGGACATCATATATCTTGAACGTAATTTTTACCGTTTTTGTTTTAACAGTAGAAAGAAAACAATAATAAATTATTTATGTAACATTAGAATTACATTTATATTGAATATGTTCTGGAAACATAGTTGAATTAATTTATGTAATATTATCGAATCGCCACGTTATATCATTGTTCATTGTATACTCCTATTTGTTTTTTAAAAATTAACACAGGATGCTAGTTTTTGAATTGTGCAGAAATTATTAGCCCAATTATACGTGTGACGTAAATTAACAATTGCATTGTAGTGGAGCGACAAAAGAAAATTAAAATATTTTTTAAGTCATGAGACATCAAATGAAATTTTAGTAATATATGAGTTTAAAATTAAACGTATTGTTTCTCTAATGTACGTCTCTAATCTACACACACGCACACGCACGCAGGCGTTCACATGGACGCGCGCACGCAGGTGCAAACACGCACGCTCTCGCATGCACGCGCACACACGCACGCGCGCACACACGCGTACACAAACACACGCATACTCAAACACACGCACACAAACACACACACACATATTGGGTTGACTAATAAATTTTTAACCCCGAATTGTTGTCAACAACTTTTATTGAAAAATGTATATGTTACACTAAATTTAATTTAAGTTCGTACCTTTATTATCTACTACTTGTCGACATGTAGTTGGCAGTGACAATATGCCTTTCTTTTCAATTTTCTGTAACTTTGATTCAAAAAACTGTGTGAGGTCGTTTTGGAGATCTTCTATAATGTCGAATTTTTTGCCGGAAATGCTTAATGCGCAATGCTGAATAAATGGTAATCAGAGGGCGTAATTTCTAGCGAATATGGTGGACGAGCATGGAGAAACCAGCCGAAATCCTCTAATTTATCACGATTACATTATGCAACATGTGGTCTAGCACTATCATTTAGAAAATAAATTCGATCCTGTTGACTATTCAATTTGGTAGGTAATCGGTCCAATTGTTCACTGTAAATATCTGCATTAATTTTAGATCCCTTTCGAAGTAACTTCGTATGAATAATGCTCTTTACATTCAACCAGCAGCTGAGCGTCACCTTTTTGGCACTTATTTCAGGTTTGTATACCGAAACTCCTGTTTCACTGATACCCAGCCATTGACGTTAGGGTGTATGATTAACGTAAGTAACCCACTTCTCATTGCCGGATACTAACTCACTCAGCCAGTCGAAGTAATGCTTCAATGTCAATAACTGTTGACAAGCATCAACTCTGCACTGAATGTGATATGATAACAACTCATGGTATATCCACACAACGTATTTTAAAACGGTTCCCAATTCGTGAAAATATGTTTCTATGGTGCCATGACGGCAATGTAGTTAATCGTCAATTGACGAGTCGTCAATCGAGGATCCTCCTCAGTTAGGCGTCGTAATCGTTGAACGTCAAATTCAAAAGGACGGCCGGTACGGGGTTCGTCCTCAAGATCCCAATCCTCATTCCTGAAGTTTCTGAACTAAATATTTGCCGCCGCGTAAAACATCGTGAACTCGCCCATCCCACGACATATATTATTTATAGCAGTTTTTTCATCGTCACCCAGACGAAATTCGTAAAATAATAGAATCCGTATTTGATATCGATTTAAAACCATTATCTTTTATGTAATTCTCTTAAAGCTTCGGCGCTGTTTGTTGTCAACTGGCTGTATGTATATATATGTACACACATATATATATATATATATATATATATATATATATATATATTTAAATATATCAAACTTGAATACAACACAAATTTACCTATATATTTAGCGGACTTATTGTTGCATGAAACCTTTAGGTAAATATCAAAATTTATTCATAATTTTAAACTAAAATAAATTCATAAGACAACAATTTACAAAGTTTCACAAATTATAATAGAAAATCGTTAAAGAGAAAGCAGAAAAAACACTGGATCACAAAGACTATTTTTTTTAAACATTCTTTATTAGATATGCATCATACAAATTTAATACACAATTAATTCATTTTCATTGATGAAATGCACTTGACTTTATTTTAAAGTAAGTCGTGTGCGGGTTTACTGTACCAATGTTCAGCTCTCAGGTAAATTAAGTTTAGTCATGAAGTTAATTCATGAGGTTTAATACGTTTTAACCTTCTCAGTTCATTGGTAATATCCAAAAGTGGAATAGCTTCTACGTTGGTATGGTTAAGGAGTCGTTTGTCATGTTTAATAGCATATTCTTGAATAACTTCTTTAATTCATTTTATGTCTAAATCATTGTGAAATTCTTGATTGGTTACATAGCGATATGCATTGGTAATTATACTCAAGAACTTTTTGGCTTAGTTGAATTGCATTACGGTTTGACTGCTTGGTACATCCCCAAAGCTGGATACCATACATCCAAATTGGTTTGACGATAGAAAGGTAAATTAGTCGCTTATAATAGAGGTTAAGCTTGTGATGATATCCAACCAACCACAACATTTATCGTTGTTTCAACCTGATTTGCTCAGATTTTACTTTAACGTGATGTTTGCAATTAACTCAGATGGAGTCCAAAATATTTTGCTGTATCTGCTGGCGGGATTTGAATTCCGTTGAGACAAATGTGTAGATTGCTATTTGTTCGTCGCAATGTAAACGTGAATGAATTAAGAATCGTTGAGTTTGATTTTCCAATCAATAAACGTCTATCTGTTAATTTTGTTAAGTATTTCTTGTAAATTTTTGATGGCTTGACTTTATGTGTCTGCAGTTGCTATTACTACCGTATCATCAGCAAAGGTGCCTATGAAGGTTTTTGACGTCAATACGTCTTTAAATTTGATACCATACGGGGCAATCCAAAAAAACTTAATGAAAACAAAATCGGAGGATACAGTTTGGCGTTGCAGTTTCGAATCTATCCTCTACATCAAAAATTAAATTATACCAATGGGTAGCTAAAGGATCAAAGAATCCATTACAATAAGTGAGAACAGTGACGCATCGCGCGCGGTGGAGGGGAAGCACCGCCATGTTGAGGATATTTTGCTTCGTATCGAGACTTGTAATTAGTATAACTTTTGATTCGGAAAAGCTGCGATGTTCGTTTAAGTTTTAATCGTCAGCTGTCGTCAAAATCTATCGATTCTAAATAAAACATTAGTGTAAAGTAGTGACAGTGAATATAAAATATTATCAAATATTAGGTGTTAGAATAAGAAAATATTATCAAAAATATTTTATTTAAAATATATAACCCGTTACAAAGACGTATTCACGTACAATACAGGGCCGTATCCATGGTACAGCCGCACCCCATTTTTATCTGTATTGGGAATATCAGCGATATATAGTAGATAGAGAAGAGGTCCTAAGACACTTCCTTGCGATACAGCTGCCCGGGCAGGATGAAAACCTGAATACGATTCCTCATGCGATACTCTGAACCTTCTGTCAGACAGATAGGATTTTAGTAAATGATAATAGTTTGCCGGTAGCAATTTGCTCATTTTATGAATGAGACCTTCGTGCCATACTTTGTCAAAAGTTTGTGATACATCTAGGAACACTACAGGGCAATATTTTCTTTCCTCGCATGTCTTTTCGACTATGCTTACTACTCTATGGACTTGGTCGATGGTTGAATGTTTATTTCTAAATTCGAACTGGAAATCCGTAATATTCACGATTGATTTAAATCGTTTCAGTAATAATTTCTCAAATAGTTTAGATATTGAGGGTAACAGTGATATTGATCTGTACGATGTTATTTATTCCGCTGGTTAACCAAATTTGTTTAACATGATTGTTTGAAGCATTTCCGAACATTTTTTAAGCAAAAATAAGCATAATACAAGTATATTAGGATTATAATAGCTTTACGAGATAATTTCTTAATTAGACCAGGTAATTAAATGCCAGGTACTTTTTAGGGTTTAGATTTCGATCTATTTCTTGTGCTACTTCTATTGGAGTTACTGGTTTGATTGCTATTACGGATTGATAAATTCGAGTTGGATCAATGCTGGTTTGAATATCATGGGGATGGAATAATGATGCTAGGTGTTAAGTAAAGGCTTCAGCTTTCTCTTCATTTCCTCTTATCCACAGACCGTGTGCATTCTTGATACGTGACACTTGAACAAGGGGTCGTTTGAATCTATGAGTTGCTTTCCACATTGAATAGTCTTTATCCGCGTCAGGACCCGGGCCCTTAGGTAGACATCGTTGCAATTCTGCTTATAATCTTTAATTAACCTATTAACTCAATTGCTCGCCTGATTAAACATCCTTTTGTCAGCTGGACTTCTGGATCTATGCCATACACATCTTGCTATTCGCCTTTCCTTGATTAGATCTCTAATATCGGCAGGATAATTTATTTCTTGTTCTGGTTTATCTCTTAGGATGGGAGTAGCCTTACTGGCTGCTAAGCGTAAATATTCAATAAATTTATATACCTGTTTCTCCAGGTTATCAATAGTGCAGAATCTTGCTTTTAAATCGATCAAGTTGTCAAGGTTATTTCTGAATAGTTGCCAATCAGTATACTTGTTCGCGAGATTCTGTTTTCTTTTTTCTTAATTATTGTTGCACGCAGCGTCAATAGGACAGGATTATGATCAGAAGTTAGATCATCCACGCCTTCTCCTTCAATGTAATTGGATAAAATTCTACATGAGATAAAGAAATTTATCAGGAATTTTACTGCTATCTGT
Source organism: Druceiella hillmani (assembly GCA_039881145.1). Lineage (NCBI taxonomy): Eukaryota > Metazoa > Arthropoda > Insecta > Lepidoptera > Hepialidae > Druceiella > Druceiella hillmani. The sequence continues at coordinate 4,730,622 of JAYKKI010000008.1, forward strand.
AGGCCAATATGTTGGAGTATGTGACGAACGGAATTCACATTTTGTTTCATTAATGGCAGCTAACATTTCATTCCCTTTGCCCGAAGTGATCAGTCGAGATCCCTAACCATTATGTTTTACGTTGAAATCGTCTCAACTAATAAATCTTGGACCAAGTTTTCTGAATATGTTGATATGATGATACTGAGTTTCTGAATATGATGATACTGAATTTTCGAAATATTGTCACGTGGTGGGTAATAGGCACCAGCAATACTTATGTCAACTACATTATGCTGAATAGTAATTATGGTGACTTAAATATGTAGCTCTTTTATTCCTTCGTGCTGAGAATGTTATATTCATTTTCATTAACAAGACTGTACTCCCACGGGCACGTTCGCTAGGATGAGTAGTCCAGTAGACGCTACACTCTTTCATTTTAATGTGGTCATTTTGTGAAAAGTGAGTTTCAGATATTAGTGCGATATCTATGTTTTCAGTGTTCATAATACTTCATGTTCTTGGGCTCGTTGGGTAAGCCCATTTACTTTCCATGTTATTATTCGTAGGAACTGTTTATTCATATTCAGGTTTTTTTAACTTTTTGGTTGGTGGCCTTTAGATTTCCTTAAATTGTTTCACTTCTTTTGCTATCTGGCTAATACTTAGTTTGAGCGTAAGATATTTTTGAAATAGTTGATTCATCTTTTTCAGACCGTTTTATATTCTCGGTTTGCATTTTTGAGCAGCAGAAATTTATGCTCATTTTTCAATGGTAAAGTGCGGATTTGTAAAAGGAACTGTTATGTCTGTCCCCTCTTTCTTTTATTTTGGTTTGGAGATAATTTTTACTTGTTCTATAATCGTTTTCGATTTGACAAGTAATTTTGACATCGTTATTCAATATAGTAATTTTACTCACTTTTTAATTAAATTTAAAACCTTGTGTCTGAGTCTATTAAAGTTTCCTAGATTGGTCACATTAATTGGTGGAGGCAATCGGATTTTTGGTTCTTTTATTTTGTGGTTTTCGAGTTCGGTTGAATTTTTATTATTATTTTTTTTTGATGATTCCTCCCGTCACACTTTCTTCGTGATACCGTTTTTTCTTATTGTTCTTCTTGCTTCAGGCTGTAGTGAATTCTTTTTCCAACTTTTATTCATCCGTGTAACATTCGGGTGCTTTAGATAAACAATTACTTATATTGGGCGCTGTTGATTTTGGAGATGGCAAAGTTTTAATATGCGTTTCAAGTGCATTAACTTTCCGCTGTAACTTATTTATTGTTACGTGTTGTTGTTGACACAAAGCCAACTGTTGTTGGTATGCGGCCACTACTTGTTCATATGAAGTCATATTATTCATGCCGATATAATTTCATAATTTTAGAAGAAAAATGGGTAAGTTTAGAGAACTAAACAAAAAGTAAATAATTAAAAACCAAGACAATAAATATACATAACATAATTTAATTTACATAACATAATTTGGCCCGAAATTTTATTTATCTTGCATAGTTATCTAGAAAATCTAGGCAATAACTTATCGTTGACATGACAGAAAATTTTGTAGCCTATAGTTTGTAGAATCATATTTTTGTAGATAATTCTTTTTATTATGTTACGTTTTTTGTATACTGTAAATTCACATTAATTTTTACTTTTAGATAGACTACAAAATCTTTCATTATACAGATAGAAACATTTCTGCGCAAAGTCTACACATTTACTTAAACTATTCATGACATTACCTATTGGCTTTGACCTTTTTTCTAAATTAAGGTCGGCAGATCCTAAAAGTTTCAGTATTTATGGTTAAGTGTCGTGACGCATACAACTCTATAAATATTAAATATAATTAACAATAGAGAAGCAGTAGAGTAAACAATTTAATTAAAGTACTTAACCGCTTAAATCTCGGGTGCGAGCGGAAACTCAAGACATTAAAAAGAGGAAAATGTACACGCCTTTATTGAATAATGTATCACACTAAAAGTGGTTATGCCACTATTGAATTTCCTCTATTCAATCAGTATATTTAAAAAGAAACTGATTACCACTGTAACTTCATGGGGGCACCTAAATATTGACATTGAAAGCAACCAATGTAATTAACCAACCTACTCTAATTTAAGTGTAGTCAATCTCATTCCGTAAAAACTATAATATTCTCAAAATTTTGAAAAATCCACACAACTACGGTACGTTTATTCAATTCGGAGGAGCTAACTATGTATTTTAGACTAATTTTAATTAACTTACTCTTAGATATATACAATTGGAAATATACTGAGTTCGTACAATAACGACTACATTTTGATAACACTACTAAAATAATTGATTGAACAAAATTAAAACACATTTATTAACACAGTTCTATTTTTGAAGATTATTTTTCCAACCATTGGTAATTTCACGTTTTATAGCCAATACATATGCGCTAATTATATTTAAAATCACACATTACATTTATGTTTATGCAGAGTTTGTCATGATAATCGAAACTACAATGAAATTGTTATGTTCTACTATATAATATTTTCCCATATACTGAGAAAATCTTCTCAAAAGTTTCGTCATCCGAAATTCGCCGAAACATCCTTCTCCGAAATTGACTCGAAACTGGGTTGCAAATGCGCTTAAGGGCGGAATAAATACCTTCAGGCACATAATAAAAAAAACATTCTACGTATAACTTCATAGGTTTGTGTTATACTAAATTCGGATAAGAATATTTTAATATTATATCGACTTAAATAAGTATCAAAATATTTATATAAATTAATTTAGACAATTGCCGATATAAAAATAGCTGCGATGCCAGCGGTCGAAGGAGGTCGGGACATACTGTCGTAAATTATATTTACGATAACCGTGTGTGTATTCTTTGTTGATTTATAAAATAATAAAAAGTGGAGAGTAGACTAATAGCGCAGGCGGGGTAACTATGAACGAGGTAATTACGGAATGATAAAAAAGGGTACTTGATAATCTCTTTGTGTTATTTTGCAACACGTCATAATCAAGCAGTGATCGTGTAATAAAATAATTTCGAAAATTGAATTAGTTTCATGTATTTATGTCCTCGCCGGCAATCACGAACGAATCGAGTGGGGTCATTAATGGGGCCACTTAATTCATTAAATACATCCATCTGACGGAAAATTATCATTCTCTGAACTGTAGGTATATATATATATATATATACATTAATATATACATATATATATATATATATATATATATATATATATATATGTATATTGTATTTCATTTGTATTTTATTGCCTCGAAATTAGAAGTGGAAGATAATGCATATCCTTTACTACATAAGAGAAAAAATTGGAGGAACATATTATAAAAAAGCCAACTTTTTATATGGATTGACCCTTCAGTCGATTAATAAAATCAAACTAAATTTTCATCCGGCTTGATCCTTGAATTTATGAAAAAGTCACTTTCAAATTTGCTGAACAAAACCACAAATTTTTTAAGACATCCCAAATGGTAGGTAAACACTGTTACTATGAATTTATAAAAGAACACCCAGATATTTCAACAAAAAAGCCAGAGTTTGTTAGTTTAAAAATAATATATACATTTAATGAAAGAGAAATAAATATGTTTTAATGCCAGTCTCGTGAATCTCAGATAAGTTATTGCATAATAATCTATATGTTCAATTGAATTCAAAAATCGTAGTCGCCAAGAGCCAGAAATAAGTTGGGATGGTAACCAGTGAAGAAAAGGGCGCAAAGATAATAGTTGTCACTCGGTAAATTATGTTCTTCCATGTTTTTTTTTAAAAGAAAATGCATGAATAATCAAATAATGCGGGGAAGTAACGCTGGTATTATTGGTGTCGTCAGTGTCTCAGGTTGGGTCAACGAAATATTATATTCGTGATAGCTAAGTCACTTTACAGGGTTCTCATGGTTTTCACAATTAATTGCTATCAGCTTTGTCACCAGAGTTGGATTGTACTATTATCGATTCCACAGCACACTTCATTACAAACTCAAGAGAATTGATCTTTTTATAGCCACAGAACGAAGATATTGGACTTTCACAAAAGCTTTTAATTTTTTCAATAATATCTAAAAACCTGCAAGCGGATGCCGATAAGTTGGGATTTAGCTATTAGATCCCACATTATTTGACTATTTGTTTCAAATCCATATGGTTGAGCCTTGAGATTTACTTGATGTTATTCAGAGGTATAGGTACCAGAGTTTGCATTTGTTCGATTAAGAATTTGTTACTTGTAATTATTCGATTCAGGTTTTGCTACTCAACCCACTTTGCCCCAAAATTAATCTAAAGAATTAGAAATTTTACTTGAAAATTTTCAGAGAGCCAAAACTCTTGAGGCATTTATAATGAATCAGCCTTTGCCTTAATCAAATGTAGACCTGCCACCTGATGAGGCTATAAAATACGACCACTATCAGAACACATACCTAAAATCCCATTAAATCAGTCAATATTGCTATAGAACAATGCCTTTGTGTCTAACTTGCTAAAAATAAAAATCAGAGAATTTTTATGAAAGACACGTTTAATTATAACCAGCATTCTATTCATTATTACCATAACTCCTATGAAAGTTACATTTTAAAAGCGCAAGAAAAAAAAGAAGAAAGGATTAAAAAGCCAGTACCAGTACTAGAAGTAAAAAGGGAGTGAGGAACCAGAAGCAGTTCTAGATTAATCATGTACCAAAAAAGTAGAAAACTAGAGTTGATGAGGAAAACGATTATTATTGTTTGGTTTGCGCTGAATTATATTATAATCCGCCCACGGAAGATTGGATCATGTATTATAAATATTAGTCTTGAACCAGGGATGAAAGTACATTCAGAGACTTTTTGGATAATTTTTTTATTTAATTATTTCCATTAATATCATATTCATAATTACCTCACGGTGTCCGTAATTACCCCACACTATGATCGGAATTAACCCACGTACGTTGAGTAATTCCTAACAACAATATTTTGTTTTTACCTTAAATTTGATTGAATTACTCGATTTTATTAAAATAATTAGTTAGACTGAATGATATGCAAAGATATGATTCGTTTCTTATACTGATTTTATTTTATTTTCATCGGCGCTAAGGCGTTCGTACTTAACCAATTCACCCTCTGATGTCCCACCCCGATTGAACAATGTCTCTTTTCCAGCCTTTAAAAAATGAGGTACGTATGTATTATGTGGCCTAAAGCACCTCTGTATTTGGTACAATAATATCACTAGCTTGGTATGTATAGTTTCCGTATATGGAGTTAAGTGTCGTTGTAGTTTTGGCGCGAATCAATCACAAACTTGGAGAAACCACCTTTGGCTTGTCCGTTGCGCGTGGTCCTCCGCAAAAGCAGGAGTATTTTGGGGTTTCAACGTTACTTAAGTAATATGACCTATTAATTTATCGATTTTATCGAATAATAACCTCAAGTAGAGTTGTGGCGTTGTTCCTGTAATATAAAATTCATTTAATAGACTAGTTTTACAACGAAAACGACTTCAATGTACATATGATTTTGGTTCTCAAATTCTTTTGTTTTAGTTATATAATTATGTAAGTAATTACAAAATATAAACTCATAATATGCCTTCCATTGTATTGAGTTAATAATTTTTTTATTAATTAATCAATATGTATTATAAATTATACAATCAATATTTCATTGAATATATAATTTTATTTTGTCATATATTTTTCATGATATTAAATAAAATGCTACCTGTTGGTAAAAAACCAAAATGTCTGGCATATTTCCACGAAGTTTTAAATAAAAATAGAACTCATTATGCACTTCTGAAAATACCAATAGGTCAAACCACACGACGATAATAAACTTTTCTGAAGACCAAACACCAGATAACAATACTAAGTACGGTGAACCTTTAGCAATATCTCCAAATTTTAAACAAGATCCAAATTATTGTGTTTTATCACTTCCAAACTCATCATCCATTCTAAATTATAACGATGCTGCAAACTGGAGGTACTGCTTAACAATCCCCCAAATGATGACTTCTCTGGCACTGATTCAGGCGACGAGTTTAAAATGTTATCTAGTTCTTATACCTTTCGTGTAGTACTTCCAGTTGTTGGTCTGATTTCAGAAACCATCAGTCACCAACAATTTGCTGATGAGTGAGGAAATGCAAGACAACAGGAAGAGACAAGTCTTTATGCACTTTAGTGGAGAGTGAAGCACTTTAGTGGAGAGTGAAGCATGTTCTGGTAGACCATCAACAGGAAAAAAAAAGACCACGGATCAGGTGGAATAGATCATCATTAACTCAGGGGATGCAGAATCGTCGAATCGCGATTATAGAACTAGAAAATTCAGCAAACATCATTAAATTTTTTTATTAAGCGCGGTATATTTTCTCACAACACAATTTTAAACATAAAGAAAAAATTGTAATTTCGATAATATATCATTGCCTCACTTATTTTTGCCGAGGGCACTCATTATTTATAAAACGTATCGAAATACATGATATTTACTTACCTAAGACTCTATTATTAATGTAAATTTTGAAGCGAAAATACTTATAATTGTTATGTTCTTTAAGTTGACCCGCTTTATAAAAATAACCTATCAATCACGAATCACGTAGAATTCATACTGCGACAAATTTAAATACTTATACATATTTAGGTGTATGTAGCATTTCCATTAAACTCTTTACAAATAATATTTTTTCACAACGTAAATATACCTACTATGGCTTTCACTGGTGTGAAACTGTAGTGTATATAACGAAGTTGTAATATATATATAATCGCTTTAGTTTTCCCGCATCCTTTCCCGTGCTTCGAAAAATGACATTTTTTTTTCATAATATTAACTTCAATAGTTTGGGATATAGGAGAAGGGAATATTTAAAATCTCTACGTCAAGCCGTTTCAAAATTTGAAAACGTGCAGATTAAATTTTTAAATTTAATGAAATTATAAAGTATATATTTCCAAACTATAAGTTAAAAATTATAGGATTCTAATCCATGGTATTTTGGAAAAATTTCTTCTAAATCCATCCTAGCCATTGACAAAAGCATTGAGTACAATACATTTGACTGAATAAGCAATATGTGTGTGTGTGTGCATGTGCATGTGCGTGTACATGTGCTCGAGGGTGTGCGCGAGGGTGTGCGCGTGGGCGTGCGCGTGTGCCTGTGTGTGTTTGTGTGCATGGGGTATATCGTTATTTTTTTTTGATGTTGCGATTGGGCCACAGAATACCGGGAACATTGTACATTGTGGCATACTGGGCAGAGAAGCCATCCAAAATATGTAAAAATGCATCACGTTTGCGTCTCCTACCTTTCTGTCTTCCAAATTGTGTGCAAGAAATCTCAAAAATTCATATAATTAGTCCTTTAAACTTAATGACAACAAGTTAGTTTCATTTTGATATCTCATATCATTTAAAAAGAAATTGTAATTTTATTCATAACCCTGTAAAACACGTACTCGATAATATATTACACAACGAAAAATAATATTTGTAAATAGTTTAGTATAAACAATATACCCTCTTAAATGTTATAGTTTTATATTTACATGGATCTAAACGATATACTCATGGTACGAGATCTAATCGTATTCAATTTGTTTTCCTACCATATCACATAACTCAAATAAATGTATTGAACTTATGCAATACTCTTTTACGTGTAAAGTATCAATTATTGGATTAAATATATGTTGGCAAGTGGTTAATCACAAAAAAATAAATGAGTAACAATACAAAAGTAATTATAAGCTTTGTAGTATATTTATCATGTTCAATAAAGGAAGCTAAATGTATGCTTAAAGAGAAAAATATAGGTAGTTTATATTATTTAGTTTATTTGAAACTAATATTGACTATAAACAAAGCATACAGATTACGCAAGACAACAAGACAAACAAGAGTCCTGAGTTGGTACAAAGCTAAGAATAACATTCACCAGTAATAGCAAAAAAAGAAAACTAAATATGAAAAATCTGCCAAGCACGAGTAGAACGTGTACTGGAAGTATTCCGTACACAGTGCTCCCATTTACTTATTTAAAAATATAAATTTTTTACAATTTAAATATATGGTTTACTTTATCTTTCAAAGCGTAAAAATATGAAACCTATTTAAAACTTTGCAAAATTTAAGCGAATCACTATAGTTTTCCTGTAATCTTCTAATTCATTTACCAACCTGGTTTTTTCATGGACTCTGCTGTTTTGGAAATAAAGGGAAGATACCGTATTTGTTCATATATATTGGAATGTCTTTTTTAAATATATATTTTGAAAATATTTCTATTTTATCCATAATGAGCCCTTTTAAATTATATCCTTTATAGCATATAAAATTATTAGGACTTTTATTAACCCCGCTTTAATTGGCACATGCATATTTTAAGTAACATTAGCTAGTACAAAATACGTGAATTAATAAGGTGTGTACCACTATCTTTCCGTGTAACATTTTTTGAGAAAAACGCAAATATGTAGAGCTACTTTATCTGTCATAAGTGTAAAGACGTATTGAATATTTAAAAAAATTATTACATCTCAAATAATTGATATAGTTTTCCCGAAACTTTTGTGTTTCGAAAAACCCATATTTTTTTCATAATTTTTGGGTAAGTAGTTTTGGAAATGAAATGTTGACGCTGATACATTTTTGCATATTTTTCAGTATATATTTTTAGCATGTTGCCGGAAATTAGGCCGAGTCGGCGAAATTTTAATAAAAAACAACTCAGCGTATTTTAAGACTTTTACCTTGCGTTTGGTAGATTTGAAATAAAAACGGGGTGAATATAAACAACGAAAATATTTGTCTTATTGCTACTTTTGCCTTTAATTATTTAAACACAAAGGACTCGGATCAATAAATGAAATAAAGCCTTGAATATGATTTTTAAAAGTAAATTGTTAGAAACCTATTCGGAACTTGTAATAGTGTCTTAGCACACAATTTACCTAAATTTATTTGCTCTTTTTAATTTTATTTCTTCCATCCGGCTTGGAAATGTAGCATATATTTAAGAAATATTTTTTCTGACTACCTATACTAAACGAGAATTATTTATACAATGAGTATACTGATATGATGTTATGAGTACCGCAAAATGGAAAGCTGGGACTTGGAAAGAATATTTCGTCCCTTGGCCATGTAATTTAATTAAAAAATATCAATATGGTTGCGATGCTGAAGAAAAAACGGGTGTAATAAAAGTCCATTTTGAATTTATTATAAATATCTTACCATTTCAAGTCACGAAATATTTTGTTTATATTTTAAAGCGATTGTAATTGTTGAATATTTATTAATTTACGTAATACTTTAAATTATGAAAATAATTGTTTTTGAAACCCTTCTGCCTAGCTTTTTCGAACAATATAATACTCTCCCTAAATATAAAATTTAAACAAATGTGGACTTAATCTGCACACCTAAAATTTTCAAATGAATATATTTAAGTTTTAATTATTGTTGCTTGTGCGGGTTAACATGCAAATTTCTATGTTAAGCTGTTTTAAAAAAAAAACGATTACATTGGACGGATAGAACAGATATGCGAGTGATCTTACAAGGGTTCCGTTAAACGTTGTTCGAAAATCGTGTTATACGTTAAACATTTTATAATGGACAACGATGTCTGTCCTAACACGCCTGCCTGAATTCGGGTTACTTAACCAAGTAAATCTTATGATTGTGCGATAATGAACGAGTTAGTATTTGTAGTAAAAGAGGATATCGCACACGTTCAACTGAAATTTTTATCGTTTTGAAGTTTCATAAGTACATCATGGTAAATTTTTATGAAATTGTAAAATCACCTGCAGACAAAATATTACTAATATGTCAAAATATTCATGAGAAGCTACCAAATAACGTTTATTTAACATTGAACATTGAATATATATATGTATATATATATATATATATATATATATATATATACATATATATATATATATATATATATATATATACATATATATATTTATATATATATATATATATATATATATATATATATATATATATATATATATATAATATTAATATAATATTAGCGTATTCACCAATAACTATTGCATTTGTTTTCATGCGGTTTTTATCATAATGCAGGCTATCTAATTTTGAAAGCTTTTTGCGTTTAAAATATTTATGTATTTATTGAAGTTAAGAAGATTAATTACTATCAAGGAACGCATCCTAGTATAGAGTAAAGCAGGAAACGCTTTGAATGTCGATTGCAAAGGCGCTCATTGGGTCGTGGAGAGGAAGTCATTCTATAACTAAAATCAAGGTCACATTTTTTTCGCAAGTGAAGCTACGAGGAAAAGCTAGTGCTTAATAAGGTTGAACTGTACCATTAGAAGTAATTGAAAGTAACCATTAAGAGATAAACTTTTTAAGGATAATATAATATTGCGACGTTGTAATACTCCCCAGCATTTTTATGAATTTTCTAGCTGGAAAAACTATAATAGAATGATATTTCAGTTGATGTTATCTAGCGCAGATAGCAGCTTTGTGTGTGTATATATATATATATATATATATATATATATATGTATATATTCATATATTATCATATATATTAAATTACATTTATTTTATGCATTTAAATAAGCAAATAATGTATCAGGGTGGTCTGTTGACCATTGCCTTCATATCAATAGATATTTTTCTATTTTCATGTGTTGTAGGGATTCATTTATTGTAGTTTTTGAAGAAATTTTGAATAAATCAAATATTTCCAGTCAATGATTGCAATTAAATGTTTGTAAATCGTCGTCTTTTGTACTATAGTCTTGTTTTAAATGTTTGTTATAAAAGAAATCGACATGGTCTTTTATTTATATTCAATCTTGGATCAATTTCGTTAAATAAAGGAAATTATTATTCTTATTAAATTTTTATCAATTTTCTAGTTGATGTATTTTTTAAAAATTTTAATTTTTGCTCCTATGACGTTTAATACTTTCCAATGATAAAAGTCGCTAATTAGTAATTTTTGAAATCATTAGAAATATTAAAATACTGGTACCATTTCGAAGAGATGATATATTTTCGTAGACAAATTTACATAAATCATCTTTCCTAAAAATGCACTATATGACACGTTAATGATTTCATTGTATACTCTCAAAAATACTTATAATTTGACAGTTTTACCCTACCCTAATATTAATTTTACTCAGACAAAAATATCATTCTGTGACATTAAAATTCTGTTTTTGACATGAAAATACTTTAAAATACAACAATACAAATTATTTTTGATTCTATTTATATATCATTGTAAATGAAATATTTTCCACAACGTAAATAAATTGCCGATATAGTAATAGTAATAAAAAAAAATTCATAACGCTCGTGTAATTACTAATTCATCCCACCCATATTAAAGTGGGTTGAAAATTTAAATTTTCTTCAAGACAAGAAAATATATTTTATGAAATGTGACATCTGGAAAGTCGACCTTTTGTCGTTTAATTTTCATACGCGATACGATCATCACACATAATGATTCATGGGTGATGATCGTATCGCGTATGAAAGTTATTTAAAAAAAAAGAAAAATAACCATTGATACTTTCAACTAAATTCAAGGCTTCATATCATATAAGGCGGATGAAAGATGCGGGGATACAATGAACGATGTGTTAACAAATGAAACATAATATATCTGCTAGTTTATATTGTACTGGCTATAGTATTAATAACTAAAGACACATGATGACAATTTCTTGTTTTGATAAGAATTTATTAAATATTTATCCAGAATAACTATTACGAGTTCATGTGATTACGGCGTCAAAAGAAAGTTGATCTTTTACATTACAGAAGCCATTTTTAGGCGTGATAGTTTATTAGTTTTTCTTTTTTATATTATCGTCTTCTTTTATGCTTTAATACAAAAATAGGAAAGTCAAAGTTATAAAAAAATTTGACAAAGGAAATACCCTTCAATTCAAATTATTGAGTGTTTTGAAACAGCTGACGTAACATTAGATGATTTTTGCCCCTTTATTCTATTTTCGCGACTATATTGTTTATCATTATTTTAGTAAATCGTAACGAATTGTGAATTTTAAAAATTTCCTATTTACATACGCTCATGTTTGAATATATTCTATATGACTTCAATGGTTTTTAAATGAATTAACGTTTTATATATTCTAACTTCTATATCAATTTTATGGCCAATCCTTATTATTTATGGAACTGTACAATCAAGGAAAATCTGAAGATGAGAGATAGTTTATTAAGGAAGATGACAGATAGTTTATTAATTTCCTGAAACAATTTCGTGTGAACAGATGAAATTATATACTTAGAACGCAAATATAACATTACTCTTCAAAGGTTATATACAAAAATCTCGTATTTTTCAAAAGAAGAAATATTAGAAATCTGACTTAAATTGACCAGTTAATTGATGCATATATTTTAACGTATTTTTTAATGAAATTCAACTGAACAGTGTCCTGCAAAAGCAAACAAACAAAGTTACCCTTTTCACATAGCTGAAATACAAGTGAAAGAGTGTTGGAAATGGTACATGCAGATGTATGCGGCCCAATGGAAGTGAAGTCTATCGGACTATCCAAGTACTTCTTGCGTTTTGTGGATGACTACGGTAGGATGTCATTTGTATATTTCTTGAAAAATAAAAGTGAATTATATAAACGTTTTAAATAGTTTAAGTTGATGGTTGGTAAACAGATGAATGCCAGTATCAAAGTTGTAAGATCTGATAATGGAATAGATTTTTGTTCAAATGAAATGACAAATTTTTTGGAACAATCTGGTATTTTACATCAGCGTACAAAACTATATATGCCGGAACAAAATGGTTTATGTGAACGGTTTATATTAACTTATGGAAGTAATAAAGGATGAAATGTCAGTCGATTCTAAAATAGCATACCGCGTTTTATTAACTAATCTACTTAAATTCATAATATTACATACAATAAAATATGTAGGAGTGTCTTTGTTTCGGTCACGAATTTTGTTATGAAAAAAGTTCCAAAAATACTTGAATTTAGACTAGAGCGTTCAAATAAAATAGGGATTGTGAAAGTATACTATTCAATTTATATTTATTAGAAAAAATAAAATCAAAATTCATCGTAAAAATATATTTCAAAATATATAATAAAGAAAAAAATTATCTACTTAGAACTGGTTTCACTGATAGTCTTCCTATTTTAAGCACGAATTTGTTTTACAAGTTTGTTAGTAACTTCTACACTTAATAAAAGATGCATTACGTTTACGAGTTGAAAACCAATGCAGCTACTATATTTTTATATTTGTTGAATAGCGAATACGTACGTACTTTAAAAAGTCCAAATAAAGAGTTACGGATGAATATTAAATAACCATATCAAAAAATTAATACAAACACAAACATTCAAGTATTTCAGTTTAAACTAGGGAAGTATGCAATAATCTTGCAGTGGAGATGAGAGTAAATGATAAAAGATCTTATATCACATTATTATCGTAAACCACGACAAAATGCCTTTATGACCAAAATAATTAATGAAGAAATATAATTCACCGAATTTTACCCACAGCTCTCCGTAGCTGATAAGAAGGTTAATTCAGCATAAATGTACTGAAAGTATAGTTCTCATTGAACAATGCAAGAGGAAGAGCTCGTAAATATTTCAAGCTTCATTGAGCACTTTATATAAGGAGGTCCGAAAAACGCAATAAAACTCGTGTTAAATATATCTAGGTAGAGACTTCTACACATCTGTCCCCTATTAATGACGTACTAAATTTAACATCTTTTCAAAAATGTCTCTTAAATTGTAATTACATATATCTGTTAACATACTTGTTAAATATTAATAGAACTCACACTAGGTTGGATACTCTATTTAGTTTATATAAACATTTAAGCCTTCTCATATATGCTGCAGAAATGAGATTTTAGTAAACTCTTAGTTTTGTTACTTCTTATTATTAAAACATAAATCAAGCAAACATTTCTTTTGTTGACGAAAATATGTCGTAATTTTGGCAAAAATACTTAATTTTATTTCTCTTTAGTATTTTTCATTTCAACAGATGATACGAAAAATAATAGAGAAGAATTATAATTTATAAGTAATAGCATTTTGAGATATATAGTTATTGCATTAAAAAAAATTGTGTTCTAAGTGTGCGACGTATGTAATCTAAATGGAAAATAAGTTAAAAAAGGTAAAGTATTTGAAAGTAACCATTAAATTCTGTCATTTAATTCCACAATCAATACCTGGCAATATTTACTGATTCATTTGAACATCGGGATGCCAAAATAAACAAAAGGTAGATCTTCTTATAAATATATACATACATATATATATATATATATATATATATATATATATATATATATATATATATAAATATATGTATATATATATAAATATATATATATATATATATATATATATATATATATATAAGGGCAGAAAAAATGTCATATTTAACAAAAAACCAAAAGGATATCAATTAGATATTTTATTTCCAGTATCCGAAACACATATAGGAGTAATACTGATACATTTAAAAAAAAAATTAAAACGGGTATTCTTTCGGATGTTTGAGTTGCAGTATCATAGGTTGTAATCACAACTAAGCTAGGCACGAGTAAATGTTCTTCGTTTAACGTTTTTAAAAATTAAACACAAAACAATAATGAAATCCTTGTACAATTCTGACTCCAATTTTTTCAAAATTTTAAATATGAGCACAGGCTAAGCTCTGCTCTTCTAGCTGTTCAACTTTTCTGAAGATCTTTTGATCTTCTCAAAAACTGAAGGTTCAGAAGTATTATGGACGAAATTTTTTTTTGTTATATTTTTTGTATTGTATACACAAATATTACAAACAGTTACATTTTTATGTATTGTATACCATTTTTTTATAATATTTTGTTAAAAATATTTTCGTGTTCACACATTTACCATTACCCAAATTTATTTCTAAATGTTCTATAACTTAAGATGTGTTGTTCTAATAATACAATAAGCATATGGTAATCAACATCAGAAAAGTAATTGAATAAACTTACATTAATCACCTTAATTAAATAATAATTATATAAATCACGGTAAATAAACTGGAATCTAGGTCTTTAAATTAAACCACACAATGGCAGCTTGAAATATTTATGTTTACGCATGAGAAAGAAAAGACATAAAGAAACTGATTTGCGATTGTCGGTATTGTATCACTTACGAACCCAAATCTTTTGAAATTCCCAATGTAAAAAAACTAAATTAACATTAAATTTGGTTACTTAAGTATCTCTATAATGACCGAAGTTTAGTAATAACAATCTTTAATTTGGATTTTTTTTTATTCTCTACATAACATATCAACAAAGAATTTCTCATGAAATTCTTCTAATAATACATGTTAGTGTTGCTGGTAGATACAGATATAAAATAGAATGCTAGTTTTTGTCAGATCGTCTTATCCGACTGTATATAAAAATATATATTTTTACTCACCTTGGTGAAAACAGAATAAGAAGTTACTGAATATAAATACAAATATTTAATAATGGAAATGTTGAAACTAAACACGTAATATAACCATGATTATTAGTTACTAATAAACATGAGTTTTGAGTAGTTATTGTATACGAAATATACTTAGTACAAATGGTGGTAAGGGTTTTTATGGTTCATAACCTCTGTCCATATGTCACAAAACAAGGAATGTAACCTAACCTTAATGAAGTCAAAATATCTATGGTAATCGGAGACGCTAGAATATTGCACTTCAAATGTTTTCTTGTGCATGTTAATTGTGTAAATATTTTTCCTATAGTCATGGTAGCTGTAAAGAGATAGACCGAAATTCTGAAAAAAATCGAGATGTTGGACGATTTTAATCCAAACATATACTTGAGTTGGAATCACGACTCAACAGATGGACGATACACAGCAGGGGTATTTTTATTTATATTTATCTTGTCCTAGTGTAATACTTCAATTTGTGACTTCAGGGTGATATTCTCTGTAGTAAGAATTTCTTCGTTATTGCCTAATTTAGTTCTTATAAAGGTGCTAATAAACAACCCTTTTTAAAAAATACAAACTACTCCTTAAGGAAATAATAATTACGAAACTATTTAAATGAAACTAACTTAAAAAAAGGAAAAGAAAAGGATCTAGTAATAAATAATTAAATATATCGCTTGAACAATAAAAAAACTTGTCCGGTCTGGAATACAATTAGTATAGTTATCTAATTCGAAGAGAGAAGTGCGCTAATTTAAACCTATAAAAGCCTATAAGGTATGAGTAGAACTCAAAGGATTTCGTACGAACTTAGGGTAGTTTTAATAATCTATTCTTAATTATTAATTTAATTTTTCACCATGTAAACCTATTATTTAGTATGTCTTTCGTAGACACAAAAACATGGAAAATCCCTGTTTTTTATCATATTAACTCTCGGCACTCGGCAATTTGAAGATAGAATGAAATATATTTTTTGTGATCATTTTCTACAATATCTATGTACTTATCTTATAAACAATTAAGAGATAAGATTATTAACGATACTTTAAAATATTTGTATATTAAAATTTTTGAAAAAATGTTGTTACTCCAAGTATACCGGATAACTATAGTAACAATTATCTTAAAACTCATTACATTAACGACATTTTCACGCTTGTAAAATATATATTAGGCAATATATTTACATCGTAAAAAATAATATGAATATTTGTCAATAGTTTCATAGAAATTTTACGTACTCTCGTAGACACCTAGATTTATATGTATCTACTAAAAAAAGGTTTTATTTATAATTAGAGTTCACTCCTTATAAAGGGATTTTCATTTATCGCGTCTGGCATGAAGTTTTTTGAGGAGTAAAATAAGAAATTCGGAACCTTCACAAAGTTTGGATGTAAGAGGCAATCTCTGAAACTACTCATCCGATTTTAAAATTTTTTTACCAGTATTTAGAAAGCGCCTTCACAATGGATATAGGTTGAATATTATCCTTTATAACAATTCCATGGAGACCAGTTTTGCAACGTAAGTCAACGAAAAAACAGTCGCGCGAATGCGTTTATGAACGCTGCCTTAAGAGCAAGAGATATGTTGCTGAAAGATATTGATATTTATATTTATGTACAGTGTTACCTATTTCATACATTCCAAGACAATCGTTATTACTAGGTAAACTCTAGTAGTGCGTCGGAGCTGGCACGCACAATGTTTTTTTTACTTTAAGTAGTAAATTCATTTTTTAATCAATAAGCAGAAATATCATTCAACATTAGCTTTAGGCTGTTTAGACTGCATAAAAATATGACTTAGTTCTTCAGCTTTTTATATTGTAAACAAAATTAAAAAAAACACTCAAAAACCTTTAAGCAGAGTTCTACGCAATCAAAAACATAGATAGACAAATATAATTTATTAAATGTGGGTTAAGAAGTTTTAGTCAATTATATTGTAATAATTTTTCTTCAGTTGTCGTGAATGCCAATAATTTTAACAACAATTTTGTTCCAATATTTAAATTAATTTTAGCCAGATGATGGACTCTTTTCTCCTCTCTCTCTTCTCTCTAAAGCTATAATGGATTACAATCATTAGTCCAAGATTAAATAAAAATACGCCAGAACTGGGTACTTACGAGAACCATCTCTGTGAGCAATAAACACATAATGTATGAATGATCTTAATATAATATATAAGATTATTATTCTGTTTTATTTAGATTACTTTTACATTAATCAATATTTTTATATTTGGGTAACCGAGCTGCAAACTTTTTTAGCTTTAAAAAAAATAAAACGGGCCAATTGCTTGTCGAAGTATGCATAAGTTAGGGTCCTTAATTGTTTATACCTCTTAGCTGTTGATGCAATTTCTATGGTATTAATTTTCTGGAGAGTTTTAATGAAATGCTATTTTTCGAACATGGTTGAAACTGAAAAATATTGAATGAGTCTGGGTCATATTTTGAAAAACTTTTCCAATAATACTCGTTGGGGAATCATCATCTTAATTGAAGAAATATGTAAAAAGAAAATTTGCCTCATTTTACGTATATGAAGATATTTATTAAACATATTTTATATATTTTGCTACATTGTAATTGCGATCAGCATATATAAAATATTCAAAATTTCATCTACTTCGGTCTGAACTAGAAACTTCGAGGCTGTAGTTTTCAGACAGGTGGACAGACGAATTGACATGATATAAATGTAAGAGTTTTTTTGTTTCACTACGAAACACCAAAAATATAAAGTTTACGAGATATGGTGTGGGTACATTTTAGAATACTACAAACTTTTTCTTATTTCAGGATAAACAAATATTTTATCCTCATTACTATTATAGGTCTAAGGATAAAGAAAAGTTTTTAATATTAAAAAAAACCATTTTTACTTTATTTACAAGATCATATATTTAGAAAATACTTGAAACGCATACAAAAATTTTAAAAAATTCTGAAAACTGATGAAAAAATTCAATTTGGTACAGTTGTAATTCGTTACGCAGGTGAATACATAGGCTATTTTTTATTATTTGTTCATATGAAACAGGCCTCAATGTTTTCCTATTAAATAATAAAAATTTTGGACTACCACAAGTCAGTAGATGGCATAATGTATATAAAAAATTAAATGTTGGTATAAAGTATGCTTAAAGAAAATTACACAATTACAAACATTGTACCTGGCAAGAGTCGACAGATCACACAACATACAAATTAAATGACGCCAAAAGTCTGATCAATAAAAAAACACCTTTTGTATATAACGTGAAAACTTTTATTTAGTTATGTTTAAAACAATAATAATGATAATAGAAATGAAATTAGAATGTTCCAAATACGAATAGTATTTTTGTAATTTGATTTTAGTTTTATCAAAAAAATGAAGTTATTTCGTCATATTGCAATATTAATATCAATGTTATTTTATGATTTTGTTCTGTATTTCGCTTCAGGGTCTCGTTGCAATGTCCAGTAGTAATCCACCAGCATACGTAGACTCCACTTGCCCTGATATCGTTTTTCTATTGTAGAAATGTCTTGGAAGAATCTTTCATCCTGTTCATCGCTGATGGCGCCCGAAATTTTAAGGAAAGAAAATTAAATGTGAATGTAGTATAATAAATGTATTTTCAACAAAATATTACAGAACAAAGCCTTAGAAGCAGATAACAGCTCCGCGACAATATTTTTGTAGTCATTTGATCGGTGATTTCGGAGAAAATTTGAAGCCACTTTCATGAAAGATTTCCATTTCCCAAGCTGATTTTTCCAAAACGCTAAGATTTTCTTTAAATATGTCGTCTTTCGTCAATTTTATAATTTAAGGATCAACAAGTATGCCCTCTTTAATTTTTAGAACACTCAATTTAGGATTTTTTTCTTTCAAATACAAAAATCACCACTCCTCTCCATAGCTTTCACAAAGTTTTTCATGAGCCCAAGTTTTATATGTAAAGATGGTAAAAATATATTATCAGGTTGCACTAATGGAGGATTTTTAATATTTGTTTCCTAGGAGTAAGAGTTTGTCCCACTCAAAAATAAAACAACAGTATTTTGTATAACTTAGTTGTAATTCTAAAATTAGGGCAATAACCTCCAAATCTCCAGTAACTTTCAATTTGTGGTCGTTTTACTGAATTTTTACACGATAAATTTAATGTTTTTATAAGACTTTCATGATAGAAACCTCACCTAACCGTATAGAGAGCAGTTTATTACCGATATGTAAACAAACAGCCTTTAAACTTACTTTTCATCCATCGATAAACAAACCCCACTCTACTGCTTTATATTCTATGCTTAAGGCAGTCATTATGGCATATACATTATTACAAAATACCAGCTGATAAACATGTAAAACATCATTTTAGCTCTTCATCTCGATTCCGAAAGTAACAGACCTTTGTTTTTTATTGTAATAAATTCCATCCCTTTAATTGAGAGCCCAACATTACGTAGCAAATTATCGAGATCTCCTTGAGATAGTAGATTACTTTTTATTTTAATTTGAATACCTTTGATGAAGGTATTCAAATTAAAATTTTCTGATTGTTATTTTTGTAAGACAAAGACGAGTAGTTCGTTGGTATCATCCAAATCATAGGAATTGAAAAAGGCATAGATCGAGATCTTTTTGCCCATTCAGTAAGAAAGCCCACACATGTAATACAACAGATATGTGGAACCCACGTTTTGTCTTGTTGTCCGATGGCAAAGCCAAAATTCTGTTCATATAACTAAGCTGTTAAGGGCGTCAAATTTTTTCGCCGAGTTTTAAAATTAACATCGCCACAAATGTAACAAAACTTGTCAGGATCATTTTTAGACTTTCTTAACATTATTTAAAAATCGATTAACTCGGAAAACATAAAACACAACTACGGTCCTCAAATAAATAAATACTCTGAACGTGAAAATGTAGCTTAAACTAGAACCTAGACCTGATCAAATTAAAATAATTTGATCAGGTCTAGTTTTTATGTTATTTTTTGACAAAATTGTTATATAGCCATGACATTCGTCAATATTTATAATTTTAGAATCAAATGTACCAAGAGTTTGTATTTCTTTTACCTACATTAAATCATTAGTCAATGCTTTCATCGGTTTACTTCATAGATAACGAATAAACATAAATATGATAATGGTGTAAAATTATACAAGGAATTAAAAGAGATATTTCTAAAGATTTCAACAGTCAGTTCAGGAAGAAGCTGAGTGAGATATAGTTTCACAACCACCGTAGAAAGCCTCCTAATAATAATTATAAAATAGCGATACAGTAGTACAACTTAGAGATAGCATGAAAGTTGTTTCAAAATTCCCGCAGTCAATGAGATTATAGTAATTGGCCTGTAATTATGAACAATACGTTTTTAAAAAGAGATATAGCATTGCGCTCCTGAGATAGTATTTTCTCTGGAGTAGCTGACATATAAATTTATGGTACTTTAAATATTTTCACATATTTTTGAATGGTACCCCACATATAAATCCCGCAATGAGGCAGTTAAGGAGAAATGACGAATCGTCGTGAAATTTGTAAAATGGAAATTTTGCTATTGTACTAAAGTTTTTTTGTATTATATTATGTATTTATTTTGACACTGAAATTAAAATGAAAATTAAAACTACCAGGAATAAGAAATATGAACAATATAAACATGTTACGATAAAAAGCTGAGTTCAAGATTCTTGCACAATTTAATTACGAAGGAAAAATAATATAAGCATACCGCATAGAAATAAAATATATGTAATTTGTTTATATTGTTTTTTAAATGACTTTTATTTTTTTTTATCTTCTTCATATTACTTATGCAAGTCATATTTTTTGTATTTCAACAACCTTTGCAAATGTTGTGATGAATTATGGGATTAAAACATGGTTATCATTATTTAAAAAAATAAAAGAATATTTTCGAGAAACAAGACATAAATGAAGATACTTTTCTGCGGGGAATGTTATAAACATCTGTGACTTTCTCTAAGACATCGAGGGATATGATTCCAAAACTGGTTTATCACAATTTTAGGCTAAATAGTTCTAGATCTATTCTCCAAAATATTTACTTAATATGTGTCTGCCCTCCCCCCATCTTCCCCCTCCTATCTTTGAAGCTACTATGCGGATATGCTTTTAACAAAAAAAATTAACTGACTTCAATTAATTATTGAATAAAAAAGTTTTATGTTAGATTACTTCGTATTACTAGCAAAAATAAATAAATAAATTATATTAAATAAACTAAAAAATAATCAACCCATTTACCAAATAATCAATCGAATTAACTTTTTAAGATACTTTCAATATTAATGTTATATTTAGTTTCAAATAATACAGCTTGGTTCTAACTTGCTTTATACTAAAGTCATATATAATAAATTAAGTGAATATATCGAAAGACCCTGGCATTAAATAAAACATATCCAAGCCTCCAAAATAATTTTTCCCCTACATCCGTCAAATGATCACTAAAATTTCACTCCTAGATCAACTACTTCAACATATCGACATAGAAAAAAACGCTAATATTGCCTTCAAACCCGAGAGGAGCGCATACCGGACCGTAGCTCATCGTATAACTTTGCTTGAAATGAGACGCAGACTGCTCGCACGCTCCACTCGAAAACTGCAGCAATATCATGCTTCAACTTGAAATCTGCTATATCTCTACTAAAAAAAATATTCATGTTACTTGCAAATAGGAGGTAGTGATTTGTAATGATAAAGAATAATAATTAATAAAGAATATTCAGAAGTAAAAAACAAAATTAAAATAAGAATTAGATAAAAAATTACCCACTCGTAGGTATTCTGTTCGCTAGGTACGATGACATGAAATGTAAGAATTGAAGAGAGAATCCTGCTTCATCAAGGCGGTTTAATAGGACAGCATTTTACATTTTTTCCTCTGGTACGATATCTGGTAGTCGAAATACACAATATCAACTTTAAATCCGAGATCAAATTGATAGGATACATAACCGATGAAACACGCGAGACTCACAACTGTCAAACGTTCAGTACGAAATCCACGTTTTTCGTAATAAATTTGTTTTATAGCTCGAATAGATGCTTCGATGTAACGCAAAGTCGAATAATTTAGTCGGTGCGAGAATATCGATACTGTGCGTGTATGGAATCCTCAGATATGAATTCTACTCCTACTTAATAAGTTCTCTGATTTGCTGAGAAGAATTAAGAATTTTGAGAAGGGCATATAGTGACATAATAATTACTTAACACACGAAAAATATATTAATATTATGGTGTTCATTTTCTTTGCCGCTGTAGTATACAAAGGTAATTTGTTTTGAAAACGCATTCAGAAAATTTCATTATAAGAATTGTGACTGCTTTAAAACAATGTATGAGAACATACCGTTTTTTGACTAATGAAATATTGTTAACTTTGTAATTGACTAGCACATATTATCAACTGCAACTTTATACATTCTCATCTACAATATATAACTTAATCCAATTTTGATAAGTATTCAATACGAAAAATGCTAAAATATAAGTATATGAAAAAATACGTAAATTGATTATGAAATTTGAGCTTGAATTTTACCACAATAAACATAGATGAGCTTTTTTCATTAATAGTAGTAGTTTTGGAACTTATTTCAAAAATATAGAATGTTCTTCCTGAAAGAACAATAATCTCAGTCACCGATAATAGAGACTCGAGTTTGATGAATCGTTCCACTAAAACGAACTGCCGAAAACTACAAATGTTTTTCAGAATAAGAGAAATAATTTACATGAAGCGTTACAAATTAATGTATTTATTGACATTTTGGCCAATATTTTTTAAAAAACTAACAGATTATTATTTATATTTTTTTCCTAGTTTATTAAAATATATCTGATTTATAAAATTAAACATTCTTAATGTATTATTTTAATTTAACAGGATTGTAATATAGGACAGCAATAGAACAAACATAGGTTTTCGTTATTGAAGAATAGAACTGTAACTTCTACATTCGAATAATGAAATGTTGCGTTGTAATTTTTATAGAAAAATCATATATTTTCCTAACGTTTAGTACTAAGCTCTCGTATGACTGACTAAAGAGTGTTCAATAAACCAAACGTAAATGTCAAGATGGCCACATCTTACATGTAGAGCTATTGTAATTTTTTAAAATGAAAACAGCTACGAAATGAGATAATAAAATTAACTAGAATTGTTTTAAATAATCTGGTGCAAATCAAGGTGCAAGACTTAAACATTTTTCAAAACTAAAATAGCAAAATCCTTCCAAAGAAAAAGTTTAATTTCGTAAGCATTACCTTTGTCAATAGAACATTAATTTAACTTACTTTTTTGAAACAAGCAAGCAGGCATGCAAAAGTTTATTACAGTGTAGTCAACTGAGTATAATTTTTTCTGCGGTACCGGATGTACTGCAGAAAGAATTATAGTTTGTAAATAAGCCAATTTACATGCACTTATTTACACTTCTCAAACAATACCCTTAATAAACTATATTTTATTTCACGTATAGAAGACAAGCAAAAGTATTACGATGTTCATATTTATAGGGTATTAGACTATTGACAATAAGTGAAACGTTTAAGAGGGTTTTAGGGATGTGTGCCTCTAAAATGGAAATCTTATAAAATTATTCACGTATCCGTAGGTTTATTCATCTATCGAGTTGTTATTTACAGAAATAATTTGATACAGAAACTTTAAATGTTGATATACGGAATGCTAACTCACACATATCTATGGTTAGTGCTTTAATAATTTTGCTTTTAATAGCATAGAATATTGTGAGGGAAAAATAAATCACAGGGATTTTTTTTTAATTAGCATATCATGTGGGCATGTAATTCTAAATGTCTACATTTTATTGTCAGAAAACCTCTGATGTAGAATTTTTAAATATTGATAAAATATTTTAACGCGCATATATTTGATTAGCTGATTAATGTAACCCTTGTCTATTTCGTTAGGTAACACCCAAAAATAATCATATGGAAATTTTTGGGAGGGCAGATACACTACGCGCCAAAATTAAAGGATCTTCTAAAATTTTAAACAAAAAATTTTATTTTTTAATGGCTGTATATCAACAATCATAGACTTAATAAACTATGAATAGACGAAGAAAGCATACGAGTGAAAACATATCATTTTAGACATTACCGCGAGTGAAAAAGAGATGACAATACGTGCATAATTAAAACAATTTTGACATATGTAATTTCCGATAAATCTTGCTTCGTTAGCGTATCGTCATAATTTAGTTTTCGTGTATTTTTTACTAATATTTCCAGAATATTATTTTAGAATAAGCAATTGTCACAAAAATGGTTTTGTCACAAAAATGGTTTCTTGATAAATGCTGGACTGTGAGGCTGGACGTATATTAATAATCGAAACAACAAGATATTGCACAGATAAATGCCATTTACATACTTAATTTTTTATCACTTATTTACCACTAAATTAATGTTTAACTACATTATCTGATGTACATATCATACTAAATATGTTCTATTTTACGTATTATTGTTTGTTTTTAAATTTAAGAAATAAAATAGTGAAATATTATGTCTGTAAAAATATAATTTGTTTGTAGGGCCCGATAATATTTTGTAAATAAGTCATATTGATATTTTTCTAAAGTAAAAATACACGTAGATTATGATGTAAATTTTTAGATGAATTGGTAGATGAAATGAAACGAAAGAAATTATTTATTTAACTTAGAATGTAACCGCTTAAATATATAGGTGACCGAAAAATGGTGGGGTTCAAATCAGACATTCAGTAATACCATGATTTTTTTGAACTTGTCACAATTTGAGAATTCATAACCCACTGTGCTATTTATTACCCTCGTTAATGACGTATTTCATATTTTTAATTCCAGCAATTTACTTCTTTCTGGTTTTAAAAGATCTTCATGCTTAATTAACCAAGACATTTTCGACAAAATCGACTAAGTACACAAATATTTTAAAAATTTCAAATTTTATGATGGTACCATTATCATAAACTCTAGAAAATATTTAGTTGTATCCTACATATTTTAAAAGAATTTGAATTGAGCGAAAATTTCCTAAATGACAATTCAGGTGATGATGAAGACATGTCCTCGGTGTTATTAGACAAACATCCTAATACTTCTGAAGTCTTATCTCCATTTATTAAATTGGTTGTCGAATATACCGGTATATTTGTGTTAAAAAAATATACATTGTGAAGTTTACATAGATTTATTAGTGCAAACTAATGAGTAATTTATAAGTCGTAAATATTTCTCCAAACATGCTAACGGTTATTGAATTATCCATAAACAGATGTATTTGTCATAGGCTTAAAATATACATATTATTTTAAAGGCCATTTAAAGGCTAATTTCAGCTTCGATAAGACAGCTTTTAATAAAACAGTTTATGGAATCATAAGATTTATTTAAATTAACAAATTTTTTGACAGTTTAATTAATCATTCATAGGAGCAAGACCTTTTCAGTAGCCACATAAATCTATTAATAAAATGTACAATTGAAAATTATTTGAAAATAATGTTTAAAACATTTGTCAAAAGGAAATTTGGGAAACCATTTGAACAGGATTATTTTATTTAAAGGCTAATCAGTTTTGTAATAAATAACAAAATGAATATTTAGGCTAGTAGAAATACTTTTATAAGTTTTATTGCTATAATGTTATTATATGAGGAACTCGTAACGAAAATTCCTTTTTTTTTATTGAATTGTATAATTTTGTATCATAGTTGAATTATAACATGCAGTTTCAGTAGTGTCATTGTATGAGGATATCGTGTTCACGGCGAAGTTCGCTCGTTGACCCAGCCACTAATAAACATTCAAAATTAGCGCATGCGCAGCCAATGAAGAGAGATCACCGAGTATCTCCAGCGATATCCGAATTCCACATCTGGCCTACGCACTAAAGCTGAGCCGTCGAACGAAGTGATCCGATACGGATCTTTCGGTGTAGGCCAAAAATACGTTGCGCTGGTGAAATGGATGGCAGTTTATGGATGGATATTTATGGCTGCAAATGCGTGAAATGCGTCCATTTCTTTCATCTCATACTTAACATGATCCCGGAATCATTGGCAAATTATATTAAAAAAGATAACTCAATGAATCGAACAGCTTACGCAAAGTGGAACTATGGTTCCTTTTGAAGACTACATTTTTTACCGAATGTGTATTTTAAGGTTCACCTGAAAACCGCTCGCGACACTTGACTAACCGGATTCTGTAACGCCTTATACGAAAGCTACAATTATAAAACCAAAATACGCGTGGCTTTAAATAAAAGTTGACGTTCTTTCCAATGAACGCATTGGTTGACCATTACGATGTGATCGCTATAATTGAGACTTGTTTGGAAGACTCTGCGCACGGGGGTGAATTGCGCCAGGCGACCGAGCAACGTGCAGCGGTAGTGTGCTGCTAGATGCGCGGCGAACCATCACTTTACAGTGCGTGTATGAGTGGCTGTGGGCTAAATTGTCTATCAATGAAAATATCAGTAAATACCCCGGGTATGCCATTATGTATGTTTTTATTGTATACATCCCACCCTCTAATTACAAAGAAATTTGTGGTAATTTTTTTCTACATATCTCTAATATTTATGGACATCTTTAACAAATTTATATAATTGGTTATTTCAATATTATAGCTGTTCTGACAGTAGTTTAATTTTTATTCAAAATGTTTTGTCCTTTTGCTTGCGTATAAATTTTATAAATACCCTTAAGGCTATAGGAAAAATGCTTAGTTTGGTACTATCAGATGATGGTGGTGTAACCGTGAAATCAAGCGCCGTCCTTTTCTACGCGAGGATGAATATCACTTGGCGTCCCTGAGGCTAGCTTTGAAATATACTTAATTTATTGAACTATATCCAATTATATTGTCTGAAATAACATGGACATAATTGAAAGATTTTTATATAACTCGCTTCGACTGCGTCCACACACTGGCAGCCATGATTATAAATTATATTAATACGGAAGCATAGCACCACATCATTTCTCGTTGTCACGGTAGCCGCAGAAGTGGGCAAGGGCAGGTGTTATAAGAAATGAAAGTAATCGTGTTCATTTATGAAACTCACAATGATGAGTGAGACAAATGTAAAAGATATTCCTGAAGCTCCATTATAGCCGACACACACACATTTATAAATAAATATATGTGTATGTGAGTGTGCATGCGTGTGTGTGTTTACGCGTATATATATATATATATATATATATATATACTATATCAACTGATGTTCATCCTTTATGATGGAAAATTACTTGGGTAACACCTGTAACTAAGGATGGCACCGCATCTGAAGTATTTAACTTTGGGCCAATTGCGATCCTCTTTGCGTCGGATAAACAATTCATATTCGTATTACAATATATTTATTCAACAACAGCATCGATTTCATATTAAATGCTCGCGGTTTTAATCTACTAAGAGCTGGAATCAACCTTGGGATGAATCTCGAGTCTTCAATATTCTCTATTCTGATAAATAAAATTGGTAATTGAAAAAAATTGTACACTCAATTATTGAAAGTACGAAAGATGGAAAGTTAGTGCAGCGTGATATCTATGCCGTTTTAGAGTGTGAATGAGTGTGTATGAATGCACCATTGGCGAGACGCCTTCATGTCGTCGTTTAGACGTATTAATCTATGAGTTAAATTCTATTGGAGGCTGACTTTTGTTGTCATTTGGCGGATATAGAGAAAAAAACCGTTCAGGAGATTTGGATTTATATAGAGTAATTTTAGGATCTCTTGATGTATTTTCACAATTAACGTATTAGATCTGACTTCAATGCGAAGTAAGTTAAGTTAAAAGACATCTCTATTAGTTTGAAGCCAGTTCTATTATTGTGACTCTATTATTTATTTCTACATGAGAATTAACAGAGCTTGATGATTAAAGTTAAACAAAAAATGTTTCTGTCATTTCTTCTGTTTCTTGTTTTGCGTGAGAAAATATGACTACTTCCTTTTTCTGTTTCCCACAATTTTTCTTGATCATACCAGGTTATCATACAATGCACTACAGAAGAGAAGTTTCTCTGATAAAATTTTGCTTTATAATTGTTAAATAGAAAGATTTTATGCTCTAATTTACGAAACAAACTATTGATTTTAACTACATTTACCTTTTAATTACTTGTACTCGCGCAGTCATAATATTTTTGCTAAAGCGGCATTTAGAACTGAATGACAGGGAAATTCTGAATTATCACAATGAATTTCTTTAATTCAATGATTTTCTGTTATCGTCATTGAAGCGCATTGGTATAAAACTGTAGTCTTTCCATAAATATGAATAAAAGAATAATAAATAATCCTTTAATTATGGCGTGTAGTCTATAATATTCCAATATTTTTGCTTTTTATCTATAGTTTGTTAAAGGAGCTAGTTATGAGGATTTTAAAACTATTTTAAGAGTTTTTCCTCTTTCTGCTAAACTGTTAAAGTCGAACTTAGAAAAAGTAGAATTTACCAATTTCTAAAAGAATTAGTCATTAGAAGTTTACCAGAAAACTGTGGCATCAGACAATACGTATCGAACAACAGAGTAATTTATAGTAATACAATTTATGTAAGACAGTTTTGAAGATATTATTGAAAATACCTACACAAAACCCTGTTTTTCCAAACTGCTAAAATCAAAAGTATAAGAAAAGTGTTATTGGAAGTTTATCAAATATTTAGTAAAAATTATGGCAATAATGCTAAATTTCATAGGTTTTGAGATATTTACGATAATTACACGAAAGGTACATATTTATAGATATTTATAGATTGAAAAGTCATATTATTATTTACAAATAGTTTAACAGAAATTCTACGTACATCTAAAATTCAATATATACGAGTTCTACTTGTGCTTACCAGATTTTTATATTTAATAACAATATTTTCATAAGACAGCAACGAAATATCAAAGACTAATTATACCAATGTAAAAAATTTACGTTTACTTCAAGTCCATTTGACTTCTTTTGGTTACATGAGACCTAGGGGATATAATCAAACATTTTACTACAAAATACCAGGTTTTTAGTAATATTCAGTTAAATTCAATTAAGTAATTTTAGATTACGGTACATTTCGAGAGACAAGTAAATAAATAAACCCAAATACGCTTCCGAAAACATTTTATGGAATATAAATTTATTAAAATTACTAAAATTTATTAAAATTTTACGCTGTACTATTTTAATAACTAAAAGTTATTAAAATTGTGAACAAAAAAAATAAAAGGAAAGTAAATCAAAACTTATTCCAACTTTTTTTTATTTTATTAACACAGCAACAACAAATAATGGTGGAATCGCTTGTTTCGGTTAAAACATTATTTTAAAAGAAAATTGTTAATAATAGTAACAAATTGCTTGAAAAATGTTTTTAATATAACGTAGATACTAAATATATTATGACAAATAATGACTATTTTATTTCTATCACAGTAGGAGGGAAAAGAAAAATTATCAGAATAATCCGTCAAGAACAATTCGTAACTTCATTGACACAGGTATACAACTCGTAACTTCATTCAAGGCTGATTTTAAAATTTAATCAAAGTATCAAACTCATCCTCTCTTTCACGTTATATTACACATTTTGTAGAAAATAAACTCTTAAGTGTTACGGAACATATACATGTTGAACAATTACATAGCGATCGTTGTATAAACCTGACCTGACGTAATTGATATACGCAAAAACAGAAACAAACAAGGGAATAATTGAAAGCAAAAAAACCCGTAAATATTACAATTAGTACTAGTGTTAGTTCATGGTAATCTTTTAAACTAATCTATTTTTTCATCTTGCTTTCTAACAAAAGCCATAAATTTTTCGCAACAACCTCATACATTTTTACGGCATGAGGTTATTGAGAAAAGGATTAAAATTATAAAATGTAAAGAATAATGTCTGCAATTCACAAGAAAGTCTTTTGAATATGCGTCATCGTAAGTTAGTAGCGCCATTTTAAATTTTTGTAACATAATATCTTTGTGGAATGTTTCAGAATAGAGCGCTCTGTAGTGTATATGAAATAATTGTTCAGTTGTATAATTTAGTAAACATGTTGAGAAAAAGAAGAACACCCAGGACGAGGGTTCCATGAACCCTTACGGATTTGTGTAGACTTAAAGATATAAATTATTTATATTAAATAATTTACAAATATTAACATCATTTATTACAATTAAATATGCCGCATAGTATATTTTATGTAGTATATTTTAGCATAAAAATATCGTGGATATCTCGAAAATTATTTAGAGTCATTACTGTAGTTTTCCAATAAACTTTAATGACACTTCGAGTAAATCTGTTTAATTCACAAAAAGTTAAGTTTCGATATAGAGAGGAAGTGTCAAATTCTTAAATAAGTAGTTTTGAAATCTTTTTTGATCGGTTCGGCTTTTTGATTTGATCGGCTTATAAACTTTATTTCCGACACGATACAAGCAATTAACATAAATTTTTCCTCATTTACACAAATTTTCCCAAATGAAAAAGGTTATCATAGATGGATAAACCGACGAATATTAACGTTATTTTATAATGATTTAATTTTTTCAATTTCAGGTAGAGATTCCTTAAATTTTAATAGCAGTTTGCCTGCCCTTCATTGGTCTCAATTCGCGTGGAATATACGTGCCAGGCGCTACTCGCTGCTGGCCGTATTACTAAAAGCATTAGCGGGCAGACTTGGAACCTAAGAATTCTGACTAATATGAAATTCATAATTAAAAGAAATAAGACGAAGCATGTCTGTATGAACATAAAAAATAATAAAAACGGTCAAGTGCGATTGGAATTGCACACGAAGGTACAACCAAACCATATTAAACTTATAAGTTTGTAATTCTCAAAGACAATGTGAAAAATAAAGTTATTGCTGCGGCTTATAACGAAAATATCCTATATCTCAAAAACTACACAACATATCTCCTTCAAACCAATTTAATTTACACTACCAAATTAATTTACACTACCACATTTTTTTCGAAATTTTACACATATTAGTCGAAAAATTAGAGGGAGAGGGGTCACACTTTTCAAAAGTTTTGAAGCGCATATCTATTCATAAAATATCTTCATCAACTAATGACTTAAACAAAAAACTTATTTTGGAACCTCCATATAATTTTTAAGACCTATCTAACGATACTACGTGAAATAGCAAACAAATAATAATAACTTTTATGCTTTAATTTTACTGCTTATTTTTTCTTATTAAAAAAACATTTTGGTCCAAATGCAAATTAAATGCACACTCCGTTAATTACCAGTGATATGTTGATAAATTAAATTCTATTCGCCGTTCAAATCTCAAAGGGAAATAAAAAGGAAATATTATTAATAAAGATGCTCTCTCGAAACATTAAATTTGACCTTTAAGACCAGATAGTCGCACGCTGTCCTTAACGGTCATACACGTTACATATAGATGATTTTCAAATATTTTGACTTGACAAGCTCGTCAAGAGATATCTGAACAAATACATTAATTATATAATTTTAGTGTGAAAACTTCCAACAAGTTTACAAGATTTCAATTACCTGCCACGGATGCAACGGGTAATTGAATATGATAATTGAAGTCCTTAAGTACTTGCAAATAAATAACTAAATAAATAACATGTTAATTTAGTTTAAAATATTATTTAGTCTCACAACAAACGATAATTATTATTTTTTTAAATATTCCATTTTCTTTATTGGATATATAATTTAAACATGCTTGGGTGAGTGGGTTGTTGTTAATATACCACGTATTAATCACAAAAAAAGTATTTGTTTTCTTTGGATTTATCGTTTTGTTAACAGAATGTAAATTTACAGCTTATTTACTTAACTTTGTAGCAGTCAATTCAGACGATGAGACTAATACTCTCCCTTGATCGAATAGAAATATCTAACTTTATATATATATATATATATATATATATTTACATATATAACAAGCTAACTAAATTAGCCTTTAAATTAAGAGCCTAGCCTTTCTACTAAACAGCACCGCTCAACAAGCAACCTGAATGGTATTTAGCCATTAAATCGAACAGCTGGGCAAATGACTTTGTCCGATAACGTATAACGACTTGCCTAGCTGAGACATTTAAATTTAGTTCCATTTTCTGTCACCTGACGCTGAAATTCAAACTGTCAATATGGCGTCGACAAGCGGGGATAGTACTTGTGTTTCTCATAATTAATATACCTTAGAATGCAAGACTATGAAAGTGTGTAGTGACAAAAATAATGTAAATTTAGCTGTTACTATCTCAAACAGTTTGAGTTTTAAAAAAAGTGTTGACCGAATACTAGTTGAATGAAAAAAGAGCAATTTTATTGTAATAATTTTACATCACAGTTGATATATGAATGTTACTTTTGTTTTATCTTCTTTATAGGATTTCAACTTGGGCATAAGAAAGGATCTTACAGGTTATAAACAAAGTAATAAAAGCTCAGGTGATTATGAGTCCTGGAAAACAAAGACAGTTATGGATTCTTACTGGATGAGCAAGTATAATATAACTACAAGTGAAGACTATTATGTTTTTAAAAGACTTTCACCCACTGCTTCCTCAGTGCGTATTTTACCTAAATGTATTTTGATGTTCTACCAAAAAAACATAAATCTTTCGAACATGATGGGCGAGATATAATTTTATAAGACATACAAATTAGGTACTATTTCCCAAAAAAAAACTCTAGACATTTTTGTATATCTTTGCCATATATGTAAAAAAAGAGAAAAGTCTCAGGAAAAGGCATTGTGACGAAACTATAGGATTTTATGTACTGTCCCGATGGAGAGATTAAGTGGTTTTTAAACTATTAAGAAAACGCAACGAAATTTTTAAATCTGGACCCGCTTAAAATAAAAAAGTTTTGAATTTACTTCTGAGCCGATGAAGTTTTTTTTAATATTCCGGAACCCTACATTTTACAATCAGTCAATGGTCGTGAGTTCTGTGCAAATAAAATAAAATAATTATATGTAATATGAACTGAGTGCAAAATGGTTCACGGAAATCCCCGTTATCCTCAAACCCAAAGCAGCATCGTGAGAAGTAACCAAAATATCGAAAATATGCTCCGAGCGTATGAGAATGAAAACAAAATCCACAAATTGGTCTGTCCGCTATTTCTTCGTCAATATTTTAAAAATGCTTAATTCCATCGAATAGTTGTCCATGTAAAGTCTCCTACACAAGTTATCTAGAAACAAAGGACAATTGAAAACTTTTATAGAGCAAGAACCAGCTGAAACTGTGTGCAGTGATAACTTTAATATATAAATCAACTATTATTACTACTACGTACTTTAATATTTTGTAATAGGTAATTAAAGATTTTAATTATTATAAATTTTTTAAGATTACAACTATTGTTGTTTCACATTCCTACCTTCCATTTTCATATATTTTTCATATATATACATTGTTAAAACATTAGGTTATGCCTTGAAATTGTTTACTTAAATAAACCATTACCAATGTCAGATTTTTCATCTTTTATTTTTCGTCACATGGTAACCCTATTCTATGAAAGGCCTAAGCATCAACCAGCCAATTCTTTAAGTGTTATATTAAACGTATTGGCTGAATGTCATTCAGGCCACTGGAATGCCGCCGTTTAGTGAAAAGTTGACTTAAAATTGTCAAACAGACTTAAAGTTGCTGACTTAAAGTTATAAAAATTTAGGGAGTTATTTTTTTAATAATAATAAAAGTAACTTCAAATTTCTGGGGCAAAGGAGTTGTTTCTATAAATAAAAATAAAATTAGTTTTGACGTATACTAAAAGTGACTTTTCATCAACTTTTTATCACACCCCCTCTCAACCAGATTAAACAAAATAAAATTTTTCGGTCACCCATTTTTTATATCAGAACTAGGTGTGAACAAGTGATTCCTGTAAAAATGCTACTTTTCTAGTCGACAGCGTGTTTATTTTCTAAGAAAATAACTGCCATATATAGACAAACTGACGAACAGAAAATGAAGTTAAAAACTACTTTAAAAGAAAAAAAAGAAATCTACTGAGATCACTCACGTAGGTCTGTCCGTCTTTTTATTTTTTACAGTGGTTTTACTCTGTAACCATTTGATATAGAAATTAAAAAATGTTCGTAGTGACCAAGCCACATAGTTCAATGAGTAACGCACAAAAATAATCACTGGAAAATTTAATGGTGGGGAATAAAATACACGACTTTTATTAATTTCTTGTATAGTATATTAAAGAAATACGTATATTATTATCTTAACATTCTTAGTTTGAGGGCGGTTCAAATGATTCCTATCTGTTGTAAATTTCAATATGTCGCTAATTCGACATATTAACTGAATTGGTGGACTTTTGCAATGAGGATAGCGGTAGAAACAGTTACAGTTAAAGAGTAGAATAACATGTAGATTATATAAAATTAATAAAAAAATAATTGTCAAGGAGAAAATTTCAATTACGTGAAATAGTTTAGTTTCATTATATAAACGTTATTTGTATATTATGTAATTAGTATCTTTATAACTTTTATTGTCGCATTACGTGGTGATCTATCAATTATTTGATGGAATGACGAACTTTCATTATGATAGTGGACAAAGTAACATACTATGAACATATTAGCAGATTTATTACCTTACATCCAGGAACGTAACATTTCCACCTCTCGGTTACTCATTCGACATTACCTAACATTTAAAAATATAGAGGGCTCTATGGCACTCCGATCGTAATATAACAAAATGTTTGTAATGCAAGTAATGAACTTTTATTCATTATAACTCTGCAATATGAGTGGCATGACAAACTATAAAAATATTTTTAAAGTTCAAATTTCAGTTTGCATTTATCTTGGATGCTAATGGCGGAAACCGTAGAAATACTGTCGCATGGCCTTGGTAATTCATCAAGCGTTTATATTCAATACCTCATGCTCGTTGCCATAGAAATTCGTTTGGCCGTTGATGAACACGGATGTTACAAAATAGAAGATCAAGATGCATATATTCTGCCAAAAAAGCAAAATACATCACTGCACCATAAGTGCGATTTCGAGTTTCTCAAAACATTCCTATCGGTATTGTTATATTAACAAATATGTTAGCCAAAAATAAGGGTTCGGTGTTTCAATAAAGTAATTATAGATAAAGAAACTGGTTAATAGTGAAACGTCAAATAATATGAAACAGTGACAAGTGCCTTTTTTCTTTTTGGTTTTTAGGGTAGTAATAAATCATAGATAATTTAATTAGGTTTCACTTCATATTTTAACATCCTCCCTTTAAGTGCAAACCTATTGCCTTGGAACAGTCATCAGTCTTCTTCTATAAGGGGGCTTTCGTCACAATGTCAGCAACGATATCCTTTGTTCCAGTATGGTTACTTCAGTTCCTATATTGGTAACTTTCTCTGAAAGAAAATGATTTCTTATATCAATATGTTTACTGCCTAAACAATAAATATTAATATTTGCAAACATGACGGTACTTTGTCACAATATATGACAGAGGGTGAAATGTGATGTTTCAATGTAATTCATTTTTCAAATATCGCAACCACATTGCCTTCTGTAGCACAGTAGCTAATACGGTATACTCTGCTTCTATGGTTGATAAGATAACAGTATTTTGGCGCTCGGAATGCTATATTCTGCAGCTCAATAAAAAAATGTGCCCAGAGCAGGATCTCAAATTGTTAATATCTAAAGTTTAGTCTGAATCACAGTAAGTAAACGCTCTGTTTTCTTCTTTATTCTGACTAAGTTTTAATCTATATTCTTTAGTTAGTTTTATATACCGCAGCACTCTCTTAACTGCTAGGCAATGTTGTAGTTCGGGTTTATTATTGAAGCTACTCAGTTTATTTACTACGAAACATATACCAGGTCTCGTGCCCTGGGATAAGTAAGACAAGCTTTCCATCGCTTCTTGATATGGTATTTTAGAAATTATATTTTTTTCTTCTCTTGCATTTATTAATTTTGTACTGGGATCACGAAGTATACAAACTGAAAAGCATTGAGTCATTAAGCGTCTCTAAAGAATTCATTCAACACAGGTGATCTGATAAAGGCAGACCTAATTTCTATGAATTTTTTTCTTTATCTTCCAACCGATAAAATTTTGCACTAGACCAAGGCATTTTATATTAAATTGGCTTCTGAGCTGATATTTTATTTCTTTCCTTTATGAATATTATTATAATAAAATAGAAAGTCTCCAATAAAGATTAATTTAAATAAAATATTTTCATGATCAATCTTGAAGTATATACAAGGTTCCACAAATGAGCATTTGAATTCTAAGTACTTTAGTAATTATAAGTAATGTACATTGGATCACATGAAATGGAATGAATTGAATGGAAAGAAGACACATATTCTGCATACGCTTTTTGTCTCTGTACATGTACAGCGACGCTTCATAGTCAGCATACCTGGGTTTCACATATAGTACTACAGAACCTGAAAAAAAGACGTAATGAGCATAATATTAGTATCAATTTAATCGAATTTCTCTGTCTATTTATTTTGAATATAATAATATTTATTAAAGTGACCAAAGATATTATGACTATAAAATCGTGGATCTTTTATGACTTCTTTATTTTTAAATTTTTTTTTGGTAATTTTGAAGTATTTTAACAAATATTTTGTTTCACATTTGACTTAGTATAGTAGATTACAGAATGTGAAGTCTTGATATGCTGGGCAAGTTTGTTTTTTTTTATGATCAGCAGCAATCGATATTCCAAAGCTCTCCATAGCCATAATCATTGGTTTTCAGATATCAGGAACATCAGCGAGTAATAAAATACCAAGCTACTACTTGTCTCTCACTACAAAATTTATATTCCTGAATTTGTGAACTGCTGTCATTATCTTGTTCACATAGTCCATAATACTGGAATTGTTATCTAGCATTGTGGTAATCAGATCTCGTAACAAAGCTAGTTTCCTACTTAAACCGGAATCACCATGTACCTTTTCAAGTTTTCCACAAATTTGTTTCGCTGTGGTCGCTTCTTATACCTGGACATAATTTATTGGGTCCATTTGAAATATCATCTTCGACTGTCTTTTTGTATCCTTTTTACCATCATATAGTTTGAACTAAATTCAATTTTATCCCATGATTCCTCGTTTTCCAAAAACATTTTTCTGAGAATTTCCAACTTTAGTAGTTATCTCGACAAGTTAACATCTCGATTATTTGCGTTAATATTAGTTATGCCATGTTTAATAATTGTATTGACTTTTGCTGTTAAAGTAATAAAAAGTATAACCACGCTATGGCCGATACTACTCGTGAGGTTACATCCAAATCAAGCCAAATAAATTGTGTTCTTTTTCGATAAAACACAAATTTCTGCCGCACTGGGCCATAACATATTATCTTAATAAATAATTAAGTAAAAAATAACGACTAAGTGTTTCAATAAAAAAGTAT
This sequence comes from Druceiella hillmani, assembly GCA_039881145.1. Classification (NCBI taxonomy): domain Eukaryota; kingdom Metazoa; phylum Arthropoda; class Insecta; order Lepidoptera; family Hepialidae; genus Druceiella; species Druceiella hillmani. The sequence continues at coordinate 4,768,686 of JAYKKI010000008.1, forward strand.
ACATAAATAAATTACCTAACATTGAAACGTCAAAGAATAAGAAACAGTGACAAGTGTATATTTTTCTTTTTAGTTTACAGGTCAGTAACAAATAATAGTTGATTTAGTTATTGAAACAGGTCTATCTGACGGTGTTAGGTTGCATTTAATGTTTTAACAGATGTCGTTGAGCCATAACAACGCATAACAATAGATTTCTGATGACGATAATCGACAAGAAATCGTTCTAATGTTAAATAGCCCGAGGCGGTACCGACGGAAAATTTTACCGCCAAATCGAGATTCGGATGCGTGAAAAATAATATTAGGTGTTTTAATAAAATAATTATAGATAAATAACCTAGCAAAGAGTGAAACATGAAATAGTGCGAAACAGTGACAAGTATCTTTTTATCTCTTTGATTTAAAATTTAACTATCCGTTATTTGTCATAATTTTAATTATTTTTCATCTGTCATATTTTTAATTAGGTTATATATATATAATTAATAATTTAATTATCGTTACAGGTCTCTCTAAGGTGTTAGGTTACACTTACTACTTTAACATATATCGTCGGGCCACTACCCGCAACACCTCGTGGTGGGCGATTTCTGGTCACAATTATCGACAAGAAGTCGTTCTAGTAGTAAATAGCACGAGGCGGTATCCAGGGTCAATATTACTACCAAATTCGTAGCGAAAGTACTCTATGAGAACTGAATACCGAGATTCTGATGCCCTTGGACTATAACCAGTTAAGGATGCCATTTTGAGAGTCGAATATTTGCCAATGTTTTGTAATTAAAAATATATTCTGTTATTATATATATATATACATATATATATATATATATATATATATATATATATATATATATATATATATATATATGTGTGTGTGTGTGTGTGTGTGCGTGTGCGTGTGTGTATGTGTGTGTGTGTGTGTGTGTGTATTTTCTGTTGTATTATATATTAAATGAAAATGTTGCTTTAATCAACTATTTCTCAAAATGACAACTTCAAAAATTTTACTGGAAAAATTTGGAAAGCATTAATACTGGGAAACTTGATTAACATGCTCAAAACTGCTAGTTCAATAATTTTAAATAAACGTTATTTAAACTTCGTTTTAAAAGACTTCAACTGCATACAAAATACTTCGAAGTAATTTGGGTAACGGGAATTCTGATTTTCTGCCGCAGTCTTGTAATAATAAATCTTTCGCACAAAATACTTTAATTAGAAGGACTAGATGAAACATTTACACATAACAGGCATACCTGGGTCTCACAGTCCACATTTACACATAACATTTACACATAACAGGCATACCTGGGTTTCCAGTGCGCCAGAAATTTGTGTTTTATCGAAAAAGACAAGTTTCAAAAGTTCCTGCCTCTTACTAGTGGTAGTCTAGTTACAATCAGAGGATGTTCTAATCATTTATGAATTTATTGACTACATTGTACTAGCACTCTCTGATTTTAATTTGCAAACACGGTGTTAATACGATCGCATAATTTTAATGCGTATTTTATCAGGTGATCAGGCTAGTTAACCAGAATGTACGATGATTTTATTTTTCACGTAAATCTTTATTAAGGCGGCAATAGCTATTGAAGGCCTTAATAGTATTTAGCCACCAACAACCTGAAAGATAAAAGAAAGTATAATCACAGGGGCAAATTTCTTTATTCTAATTTAATTTTTTCATACCATGGACCCTAAGTCTGACTTTCACACAAACTACGAAAACCAGCCTTTTTGTGACCCCGTAAAAATAAATATTAACCATATAAGAGGTAAGTAGTTTAAAAATCGAAAAAAGACCATGTATATAAAGGTGTACAAAACTTACTGATAATTAAAAATAAGAAAAATAATAATTCCTAAAAATACCACGTTTTCTTGTGACTTTCTTATACCATCACATGTGCGATATTATGTGTACCTCTAAAAGATTAGGTTGTCAACTTATAAACACGCCCCTTTTTTCTACCTATTTCTGGAATGTTATAGAAGCTTCTATAATATTTCTAGTAGGGTATGAAAAAAGTGCGGCATTCGAACTTCTGTTCAGTTTGCAATTGAGTAATCGGCGAGTAAAGAATATATGAAAAATGGAAATATTTCGAAGTATCTTTAGAGAGTTTTTTCTTCATGAATGTCGTTTAGGGCGAAAAACCAGCGAATCATCACAGATTATAAGAATCGATTGATAAAGTTATGCCCTCTTACGACGTAGCCGAACATTGGTTTCAAAGGTTCAAAAAAGGAAATTTTGACCTGTCCGATATACTTCATCTAAAGCGATCTCCTACTATAGATTTAGAAAAATGTAAAGGCTTTATTGAAACAGAACCCAGATTACGTTCGCGTTGTTCAGCAGAGATATTTTCAAGCTTTTATATTGCAATGGACTTCACAGCTAAAATTCATTTTGAACATTTGAACAAATTCATTGCTAAACTTTTTTTAAATCAAAGTAAAGTTTATTTTTTACGTGACAATCTTCGACCCCACGTAGCAAAATTAACGCGTGAAAAACTACTTTCACTTGGATGGAGTATACTGCTTCACCCTCTGCACTCTCCATATCTCTCGCCATCTAATTACCATCTGTTTCTCTTGCTGTCTTATAATCTACGTGATGGAAAATTTAAAGACGAAAGTTAAATCAAAATCGAACTTCACCGGTTTTTCAATCAAAGACCCAAAGATTTCTATAACGACGAAAATTTAGCTCTGCCTACACATTGGCGACAAATGTTAAATACTAACGGTGCTAATATAAATGCTATAAAATTTGTAACGTTTGTAAACAAAGATTTAGAAGTTACCAAGTATATAAGTTGCCAATCTAATAAGAAAATCAAAATGTTCTAGCCTTGCCTGGTGAAGCGAGAAAATGTGGAATTAATATTAAATTTCTCAAATTAAAAAAAAATTTCTTACAGATAGTAAGAAAAGCATTTTCAAAAATTTTTATTTCTTCGTTTGAGTTTGTAGGTAAACATATTATGTTTAATACTGACTTTTGGTAACTAAGTAATCAATAATGTTTTTTTTTTCATTTTAAAAATATACACTCTAAGAAACGGCTATATATATTGAAACTATCGGAGTCTTGTAATGATAAACTTTTATTCTGATCATATTTAGTATCATGAATTATATTAAGTGCAAGAATGATATAATCTTAGTATTATTGGTGGAATATCGAGATGAAATAAAACTGTACTTGTATGTTTAAAATAGCTACCGTTTGATTGATATAATGCCAGCAACAGTTTCTTGGTTTATTTCCATTTTCACCTGATATTTCCGTATTGCTTCTAAAACAAAATTCCCACAAAGTATGCACCGCAAACAGTAGCAAACTTTAAATATGAACCTATTCTCTTTCTTTCTATAATAAATTTGTGAGATAAGTCGCAATAGAAAAGAAAATTATAAATACTAATAATAAAAACTAAAAGGAAACTTACGTTTGCTGTTATTTAGCCTTTATTAAGGGATCACCCTTCGATTTGTGCCTGTAAATTTAAAAACGGTTTATAAACATGTGGGAACTAAATTATAAATAAGAATATAATAAAAAACAGGTGCCTTCTCTAATAGTTTCTAGACTTGCTGGCTTCCTCCGCCTGTCTTCCTAATGGATCTAGAAATGCTTCTATAATCTAGTAAGCTATATAGTCTTGTCAATTGTGCATTTTTTCCCACCGCCTACAAAACAATGGAGTTCTACATTGAGTTATTTATTCTTTGGAAACTCTTTCAAACTAATGTTAAATCTGTACATTTACATCAGACTTTCCTTTATACAACAGAATATATTTTTAATTACAAAAGATTGGCAAATATTCGACTCTCAAAATAACATATTTAATTGGTCATAGTCCAAGGGCATCAGACTCTCGGTATTCAGTTCTCATAGAGTACTTTCGCTACGGATTTGGTAGTAATATTGACCCTGGATGGTCCGACGATATCTATTAAAGTATTACGTGTAACCTAACACCTTAGAGAGACCTGTAACAATAATTAAATTATCTGTTAATTCTTACTGACAAATAAATCAAAGAGAAAAAAGGACACTTGTCACTGTTACGTACTCTTTGATGGTTCACTCTTAGCTAGCTTATTTATCTATAATTATTTTATTAAAACACTTAATTATTATTTTTCTCGTATCTGAATCTCGATATTCATTTCTTATACAGTACTTTTGCTACGGACTTGGCGGTAAAATTTTCCGTCGGTACCGCCTCAGGCTATTTAATATTAGAACGATTTCTTGTCGATTATCGTCATCAGAAATCTATCGTTATGCGTTGTTATGGCCCGATGATATCTGATAAAATATTAAATGCAACCTAACACCGTCAGATAGACCTGTTTCAATAACTAAATAATCTTTTATTTGTTATTGACCTGTAAACTAAAAGGAAAAAAATACACTTGTCACAGTTTCTTATTCTCTGACGTTTCACTGTTAGCTAATTTATTTATGTATAATTATTTTATTGAAACACTTAGTCATTATTTTTTACTAAATTATTTATTAAGATAACAAGTTATGGCCCAATGGGCTAAAAATTTGTGTTTTATCGAAAAAGAACACAATTGATTTGGCTTGGTTTGGATGTAACCTCACGAGTAGTATCGGCCGTAGCGTGGTTATATTTTTTATTTCTTTAACAGCAAAAGTCAATACAATTATTGAATATGGCATAACTAATATTAACGCAAATAATCGAGAAGTTAACTGGTCGAGATAACTACTAAAGTTGGAAATTATCAGAAATATATTTTTGGAAAACGAGGAATCATGGGATAAAATTGAATTTAGTTCAAACTATATAACGGTAAAAAGGATACAAAAACACAGTCGAAGATGATATTTTAAATGGACCCAATAAATTATGTCCAGGTATAAGAAGTGACCACAACGAAACAAATTTGTGGATAACTTGAAAAGGTACATGGTGATTCCGGTTTAAGTAGGAAACTAGCTTTGTTACGAGATCTGATTACCACAATGCTGGATAACAATTCCAGTATTATGGACTATATGAACAAGGTAATGACAGCAGTTGACAAGCTCAGGAATATAAATTTTGTAGTGGAAGACAAGTGGCTTGGTACTTTATTACTCGCTGATATTCCTGATATCTGCAAACCAATGATTATGGCTATGGAGAGCTTTGGAATGTCGATTGCTGCTGATTATAAAAAAAAACAAACTTGCATATCATATCAAGACTTCACATTCTGTAATCTACTATGCTAAGTCAAATGTGCAATAAAAGATCTGTGAAAATATTTCAAAATTACAAAAAAAAATTTAAAAATAAAGAAGTCATAAAAGATTAAATTATTTCTATAGACAATTAAATTATTTTGCACAGATAATGAAAGACAATACATTAAAAATAATCTTGTATTGTTTTTAAAAAGGTAGTTTAATGTTGTATATATTAAACTAGAATCCCGTGTAAGGCTGAACAAAACAGCTTAGCACTTATAGGATGAGCTAAATATTAAATTATGAATTCCAGATTACGAAAAGAATTTCGGGCTGAAGCAGTTTTTATAGCAGCCTATTAATTAAGCTGTTAGAAAATGATAGCAGGTACCAAAAGGAAAAAGACAAAAATGTTATTTCGAATGTATTAAAATTATATTTCTTAGTTATTGTAAAACGATAAAAGGGTATAGATTATATTACGCAAAACAGAAAACAGATACAAAGAAAACAAAAGCAGAAATGTCATTTTTCTTGAGCATCCGATTTAAATAACTGCGTAACTGTGCCAATCATGAACTTGAATTTAAAATGGAAGTACCAAATTCACCAAATACTACAGTTAATGATGCTATAGGAAACTACTACTCTAATGGTCATAGTGATGATGACTACAAGCCTAATAAACTGTTGGTAATATATTACCCAGCAATATGAATTGGTCAAAAAATAAAACTACTACATACTTTTGTCATGATGAGAGCCCGATTAGTAAAGATAGTAGTCTGAGTTTGTTGAAGAACCCATTACAGGTTCAAATTCAAAAGAGTGGATAAATGCAATAAATAATGGATATGTATGACTCTTTCAAAATAACACATGGACACTATAAAGTCTTGCAGAAAATAAAATAACAATTTCTGTTGCATGTAGGTATATAAAATTAAATTTGATGCTGATGGCCAGGTTATGCAATAAAAAGAGAGACTATTTAGAAAAGGTTTTATTCGAATGAAAGGAATAAAATATAATGAAGTATTTGTTCCGGTTTGCTTGATACACACCAATCAGATATTTACTTACTACGGCTGTTAATTTATAAATTTCGCAAATGGATATTGTTACTATATTTCTATAAAGACACATATACACTGAAATATTTATGACCCACCGCCAACTTAGGCACATGGAGGTAAAGTATTATTGATCGAAACAGGCGAGCCGTCGGTTCAATTTGAAGTTACATCCGTGTTAAAGAACTTAGAATTGAAAAGCTCATTTATGGAACCTTGTATATACTGCAAGATTGATCGTGAAAATATTTTATTTAAATTAATCTCTATTGGAGGCTTTCTATTTTTTGATAATAATATTCATAAGGAAAATAAATAATATATCAGCACAGAAGCCCATTTAATATAAAATGCTTTGGTCTATGATTTATTACTGCCCTGTAAACGAAAAGAAGAAAAGGCACTTGTCACTGCTACATATTATTTGACGTTTATCTATAATTACTTTATTAAAACACTGAACCGTTATTTTTGGCTAAAATATTTATTAATATAACAATACCGTTATCAAAATCGTACTTATGGTGTGGTGATGTATTTTGCTTTTTTGGCAGAACATATATGCGCCTTGATGTATTTTATGACATCCGTGTTCATCAACGGCCAAAAGAATTTCTACGGCAACGAGCGTGAGGTATTGAATATAAATGCTTGATGAATTACCAAGGCCATGACAGTATTTCTACGGCTTCCGCCAATAGCATTCCATATAACTGCAAATTGGAATTTGAACTTTAAAAATATTTTTATAATTTGTCATGCCACTCATATCGCAGAGTTATAATGAATAAGAGTTCATTGCCTGCATTACGAAAATTTTGTTATATTATGGTTGGAGTGCCATAGAGCCCTCGATATTTTTAAATGCTAGGTAATGTCGAATGAGTAGCCGAGAGGTGGAAAATAATTTACGTTTCTGGATGTAAGTTATTTCTGGATGTTTGTTAATTGGTTCATAGTATTTTATTTTGTCATGATGAAAGTTCGTTATTGCATCAAGTAATTGATAGATTAACTTATCGTGCCATTTTGGTTCTAATCCAGAAATATACTGAAAAGAAACGGGAATTCCTGAATCGAGACTGATCCTGGAATTATTAAAAATTCGTTTTTCTTAACAAAGTTTATAAATCTCGGTTAAACATTACAAATGAGGGATTTTAAATCCACTCAATTCATCGCGTCAGGCAGTTATAGTCAACATATGTTTGGAGTCAAAATTTCCAGAAAAACTTGAAAATCTACAAAGAGTCAATTTCAAACCAAAGAATGTGCATGTGTCAAGAACAAAGTACTTTGTGCTTATAAATATCCTCAAAATTGATCTATAGCATCTAGAATTATAGTAATTTTATTACATTTTTTATCACGATGCTACAGGGTTAAATTTTTAATTGCATTCTTAATAATTTATATTTCTAGAATCTGATACTATGTTCATTCTTAAGACAATATACTTTCTTATTTAAATTTTTCTATTGGTAGTTTAGAAAGTTCTTTCATATTTTGGTCTATTTAATTTGCACTTGATTTAGCCTAGAGGTTAGCTCTAAACATTTAATATTGGGTTATTGTAACAGTCATAATAAGAAGTATTATTGTATGTACAAATTACTAGTATCTTAAAAATAACTTTAAGAATGGTATCAAGACTCAGATATTAACAAATATTAAAGTAAATTATATACTTATTAATATTGTCTTACTGTTATTGTTACACTTTTTCATATTGTGATTTATTCCACTTCATAACTTCATCAAAGGCCATAGTTTAATTGGTTTCTTTGGGCGGGTGTTTTCAGGACACGTTGTTAATTAATTTAAGACATAATTACATTATCCATTAGAAATATTAACGGAGATGCACAGTAGTAAAGAAGTACGAAAAAAATATATAACTAGGGTGCTACAAGTTTAATTCCACTGTCCAAATCAATTATTTATTGCAATTATACGTATAAATCATTATTTAAATGGTTTCTATATGCGTTCTATGTAAAAGAGCGTTTTATTTTTTCCATAGAAACTTTGATGAAATAAATACATAATTTTTTCATTAGTTTGTTCTCTGTTTTAGCAAATGTTATTTTTTTCATGCAAACTGAACCCTCTTTATAGTTAATTTCAGCTCTTCGTAACAATCATCCACACAAACTATTGTAATCCTTTAGCCTTTTACGAAATGAATTTCTATATCCAAAAAGAATTTGTTGCCTAAATTTCTGACTTATAGCTTCAGTAATTCCGGCTCTACGTTTGCCAAATATGCGATCAGAGATTTACATTTTTTATAAGTTGTAAATTGGATACAGCATTCAATCGTTAATGTGGTCAGATTATATGTCAACTCACTGGTCGATTGTTTGCTTAATTATAGCCACAAAGCCAAGAAGTCAAGAAAGTCAAGGGTCAGAAAGCCAAGAAGTTTGAATTATTATAAACTAAACTTGAGGATCGAGTCATTTATCATATGCAAAAATTATAGTTATTATTTAACTTACCATATATGAGAACTGTCGTCGTTTTTTTCCATTATAATGCAGGTGTGTCAATAAAATTTCAATACTGTTTTGTGATTTGTCAAAGAATATATTTACATCAGCAGAAAAAATATCTTAATGCATATATATTCTTTTGTATAAAAAACGGGCGGTTTTGATTTCGACATAATATTATTTATTAAGAGGTTGTATTAATTATAATTGTTACTGGCAGGTATATTATATTCTGGCACATAAAAGCGAACATTCTAAATTTGAAATTTATTCTTTTTGAATGTAAATTCTCTTTCACTCACAAAAACGTATTTTTTGGCGGTAAATGAAATCCAACTCTTATTAAGTTCTTTTTCATTTATTACGTTTTTGATTTTAACGAATGAATTTTAATTAAATTTCTGCTGTTTGCTGCATTAGTTTACTTTTGTTTGTTGTTCTCAGTATGGTTGAAAAAACGATAACAGCTAGTAAAATTATTGCGTTGGTTGAAGAAAGCTGTAGCCAATGTTATATGTCTCAGCAGTATAATGCAAGCCGTTCCACCATCCGAAGAACCTGGCAACGGTACCAAGAAACGAGCTCCGTCAGTAGAAGGCCCGGTTCTAGAAGAAAACGGTGCACTGAGCCACGGGATGACCGCTTCATAGTCAGTCAAGCGCTACCAAATCGTCAAGTTACGTACGTGGATCTCAAACAGAACCCCGAGGACGTCAGGGGTACACGATTAAACCTATGGACAGTCAGAAGGAGACTTCAGGTTGTCAATATACGTAGCTATTGCCCAGCTAGGGGCCCTACATTGCTTCGTGAGCATCGAGTTGCCAGATTAAGATTCGCTCAACATTTTTCGTCTTGGACTCAACGAGACTGGAATAATGTTTTACTCTCCAATGAAGCTCGTATATCGATTAGTGGTGAGAATCAACGTCGGCGAGTCTTACGAAGACCTAGAGGACGCATCGCAGAAGTGTTCTTTGAGGAAATCACCCCTTACGCTCCGTAATGTTTTGGGCTGGTAATAATTCAGATGACCGTACCGACTTAGTTTTTATTGAAATTGGCACACTTAATGTGCAAAGGTACATAACAGAGGTTCTTATTCCTCACGCCCAACCCGTATTAACAGCAGTTGGAGGCGAGTCCATTGACGACAACGCTCGCGCCTAACGCTCTAGAGACGTTGATGCGTATTAAAATGTGATCGTCGCTGAATGGGAACGTATTCCTTTGGAAATGTAAAAAACATGGTCGAAAGCATGCCTAGCAGATTAAACGCATTGATTTTTGCTAAAGGAGGCCATACTAGTTACTAAATTTTCAAATTTTATGTTAAATTAATAAAAAATGTTCAAAAATAAACTTTAGCCATTTTTAACGTACCAGTACGAAAACGCTCGTCTGTGGACTTTACACCGTTTATTCGCATTATTAATGACTGAAGTAGGTAAAAACGATATCTCAATAATAAATAACAATATTCTCATCATACCGCCATATAAAATGCATCAAATAATAATAAAATAACTCTGATGTGGTTTATTTCTACAAGTGCCCGTTTTTTTGCAAAAGAGTTTATAATATTTGTTTATTCTACTCTAAATTACTTTTTTAAAACTATTAGTGAAAGTGAAATTAATAGACATTTCGTTGATTAAACACATATTTACCTAAATTTCTTAAGTACTTTTCACATAAATGTAAAAACTTCAAATAAATTTGCATGGCAATTTTTATAACGCATAATAGTATAAATACAACGCAAATAAAAGTTCCGAAAACGCTTGATATATTTCTTTCTAGTTGATTTACAGCCTGCTATTATGAACAGGTAAAATATTTTTCATTTCGTCTATGTTCCATGTAAGTAGGATAGGTGCAGAGATATTAATGAAACAAATTACAGATTGTGTGTAGACAGTCATTCGGCCACTCTCTTATCACTAACCAGTGGTACTTCAAACCTATATTATGAATCTTAAAGGATAAATCAGAGATATTTGTTAATGCTACTGCCGATAACACAAAGTAAATGTTATCAAGTACATAATAAATCGGCACCAAGTGACTTACTCACAAAAATATTGTTCTAAATAAATGGCTGTGTGAAAAATTATGCAGTGTATTTAATAAAAGACGTAACCAAAAATATAATAAAACATAAAAACAAACGTAATGGTAAAACATATACATATATTCCTCTGCCGCGTCGAAAGTGAAAAGGACCTAAATTAAATTAACAGCTACTTTCAAACCAGAGATAAACATGTGTTTCAAAATTGCTTTTATCATCGTATGTTTTATGTTTATAGAATAGGTATAACCTTTTAATACGATTATATCGAACGAGCGTATTTCCCTTCTTTTGCTCAAAAACGGACTATTGGCTTGATGATTATATATTGCTTGTATGCAGGCTGCAGGTTTTTGTTATATCAATATTTAATGTTTTTGACACAAGTATTATAATAATATTCAATGTTCTTAACACAAATAATAATAATTAATGTTTTTAACATTAAAGTTTTTTAATAAAACGTCTAATAAAATCAGAAACGGAAACGATTCTAATTTTATGAAACTATTTTAGAAAAGTAAACAACGAAAAATTTAATATTTTTACCACAGTTCCAACATAAGTCTCCAAAAAAAATTCTTTATGAAAATAAGCCCAGATTTTCCTTTTCGTTCTTGAAGATATCGACAATGGACAATATTATGTCATTAATGATTTTAATCTACTTACTACAATATCTTTATTGGAAATTGGTTCAATTTATTAAATGTAATATGTTGTATGTAAATATATATTAATTACATTTTATTGATTATGTGATAATACAGTCTTTTGCATTATACTATCCCAACTTTTGGCGGACAATATATCGGACCATAAAAAGTGAAATTACGTGTAAATTAAAGATAGCTTAATATACACGAGAATATTGCATAGATAAGGATAAAGGTATTTGACTGGATTATTGTTCTAGATAGGAAGGTGCAGTATGGATCTCACGTTTTACAGAAGTTTTCTTAGGATTAAATATTTATATTGATGCTGCTATACTTTTCGTTTTATTATCTCAAAGCCCAACAGGACTCTCGATACTGTCTTGAATTGAATCTAACTCTTCTAAATATATTCCAAGTCGATATTGAAATTTAAATGGGCAATATTGCGAATGATATCAAGAATTTTATTTATTTATTATTGCAAATATTTAATAATTTACAGACAATCAGATATGCACAATTTAAAGTCGTTACCCATATTTGTTTCTGTATATGGTTTAAGATAAATTAATTGGAATATATTAAGCGTTCTGCCGAAGTATTTTTGCACAAATGACTACCCTTTAAATTAATGTCTTCGGCTATTGTTATTTGTTTATATTACTAAGCTTTTGGCTAATTGCATGCAATTAAAATTTCCATGAAAAAAAGTTAATTACTTAATTTTCTAGTCCGCTGTAAATATGAACCTACATGACAAATATTTATCCATCAGGTATGGCTACATTTTTGTAAATACCTTGACCTGTGTTACACAAATAATTTATCACTGAACACAATTACCGATGAAACGATTCCCGAAACATAATCATCAATTGTATGTTCGTGATATGTCACAAAGTACTGAGTCTGTTTTGAAAAGCTATTTCACATTTTTTAGGAGTATCTAGGTAGATATAAGAAAAAATTGAAATCTAAAAATTAAATATATTTAATATTATTCCAATATAGTTTCCAAAACTGGTGTACTTTTAATTTTTTATGCTTAAATTATTTTAGATACCTGTTAGCTCATTTTGACAATGACAAGGTTAATATATAAATTTCTATGGAAACTGAGAATTAATAAATTTAATCTAGTTAATTCTCGTTTATGTCCATATACTATTACTGGGACGGATCGTATAATTTAATACGTCACGAAATAGAAACAGAATTTAAATTCGTAATTTTACATTAGCTGAAAGCTTAACCTCGCATCAAACGATTTTAATTTTTTGCCCATTAAAACTTAATTGCATAATTTGTGTGTTTATTGTTAATTTTAGTAAAAATAATAAAGTGAGTTGCTCTTTATTCGGCATAATCGAAGAAAATTATATTTAAGTACGAATTACGGTGTATGTAACAAAAGTAAAAATATTTAACTTTACAATGGCGATAAAATAAGCTTAATTTTAAGTTGGCTATGTTTTCTTTGAAAGTTTTGGCTGGTATATCATCTGGCCGGTTTAGATACGTATATTTTCCTTAGATCTAAGAAAATGTTTCGTATTTTAAAAACTAACATCGATTTAGGTAGTTAAATTTATATAAATCTTCAATTACATTTCATAATACAAATTAGGCCATAAAATAATACCCAGAAAAAAATACAAAATGCGTTCAAGGGTTACTTAAAACGATTTCACACAAGTTTTATGTATTTTTAATATCTGTAAATATTTCTCCTGATTATTCTGAGTTGTGGAATTAAAATATTATACAATAATTATTCGAATACTATCCAAACAGGACAAAATATACCTGAAGGGAAGTAGACATTGGAGTATAATTAATTTTTGGGATTTGAATTTATAGGTAATTTTGTGATACACTCATTTAATTAGATCCACGGTATTATATTAGTATGATGCCACGGAGTATCATAAATACCTCAAGTTTGATTTTGGAGAGAGATTTAGAATTTGGTTAAAGTCGTAATGACAATTCTAAATTAAATTTCATTAAATTTTGCACAGTTATAATGCAAAATTTGTCACTCTTATTCTATTGGATACACACACGCCACACGTCATAATCGTCTTTTTGGGAGAAGATTTAGTCGAGTAAAACATTGCGTTAACTGAATTTATATTAACTGATAATGCACATAAAGAATACATATTTGGAGATACGAAATATTTCAATTTAGCAAGTAAAAATCTGTAGGATAATATTTTAAGGAAAACGTAAAATATTTATTATATAATGGAATCATATAAAAATAAATTTTCGAAGTTTTATACCCCTATTTTTTCTTTTTTCTTTCAATTCAAATAAAAATACAACTCTTCATTCTAATCTAGAAATACTTTGTAATTAACTCACAATGTAACCGTAAGAAGTTTGTAAGTTCTAAAAAGACTTTTAGTTATATACGGTTTCAATAAGTTAATTAAAAAGAAACTTAACACATATTTAAGAAAGAAACTTGTTACAATTTAGATGTCTTAGAAACATACATATGTGGAGGTTAGCAAAAGTCCACTCACGAGATTTTATAAAAAAAATGTAACAAGCAGGATCATATTGAATATATTTGGCGTTAATTTTGTAGAAATTCATTTTTCACAATTAAATGAAACTATGTGATGTAGTATTATTTCTACTTTCTTTAATTTCTTTACCACGACCTAGGTTTCGTTGTATTACAACATCTTCAGGTGGGTGAGCAAAGATTAACTCTTAAGAACTTACAACAACATTTATATATTTCTCAACAAACAATAGCGGAAGCCGGGTTTGTGCGGGTTTTGCCACTGTTTACGTTAGTGAATTTATTGTAGGGGAGCGGTGTAGTTTTTATCATACTTTCGGAAGTTATACAATATTCAAAAAATTTAATGAAGGTAATAAATTAAATTGATGTTATTCTATGAGGTTATACAATGCAAATATTCCGGTGTATATAATAAAATTAAATGAATATTATTCTCAGTAAAATATTTATACAATAGCAAGGATATCTGATAGAACAATCTTATACCACTAATTATACAAATCTCCTGTTTTATTTATTTATTTATATATTTATATATATTTATCTATTTATTAATTTTTTATTTTATATTATATTAAATTATATATGTATATTTTTTTTGTTTTATTTATTTATCCATTTTTATATTTTTTTCCTCTTTTTTTTCTTTCTTTTTTATTATTATTTATATTTAAATGTGTAGCCGGGCTGAAACGATTAGAAGTGTATTGCAGTCTCAATGTTGTCTATATTATGTCTAGAAGATATTAAGTATGGGTGACGATATTTTATAAAGTTGGTCGTTTAATATATTAACGTCTCTTTTATGTCTTTTTATTTGTAATGTTTTTAGGATATTAAGTTTATTGCCTTTTGTATTTATTTATAATATATAGGGAGCATTGTCGGTATGAGGGTCATGGTTATTTTCAATGAGGTGTTTTGCGAAGTGTTTGCTTTGCAGAGGATTCATTTCAAACAAATATACTTTAATGTGAAATGCAAAGAGCAGTAAAATGCATATTTCCTTCAATAAATAATCTCATCTAATTGAATTATTTTTCTCAAAAACCGCTTGACGTAATGACTTTAAATTAGGCATGGTAATGAAACAAATAAATCCGTACATACTTCAATAGCTTATAGTCAAATATATTCATATCGAAATTTTCTTGTTATGAATAAGGACACAATTTTTTTTAAAATGCCATATAGACAGTACCCCCAGTTTATAAACACTAGTTATTAGGGTATTATATCTTCAGAGATATTCAAATTATGGTTTTTGATAAATATTCTCATAAAATTTAATATTTCGGTTGGTTTAGCTACTGAAGTGGAAGTGTTAAAAACATATATTTTTAAAAATTTCACAATCCTATCGGCACGGGTTAATGTAGAAAGACAAAATTTTATTTGAATTAATTTAAGTAGTTTAAAAAGAATTAGGATGTATGCGTTTCGATATATATATATATATATATATATATATATATATATATATATATATATTTATATGTATATATATATATATATATATTTATATGTATATATATATATATATATATATATATATATATATATATATATATATATATATAAACATAAAGACAATATAGACAGGTTATGATATTAGGATAGGGGCAGTTAAAATGATAGAAGAAAATGTAAAGATACAATGAATTTAGAACTGCACATATTACGACTTTAAGTGGAAGTTTGACGAATACCTCGGACTTTCCTACAAATCTTTCTTCAATTATTTTACAAATATCTAAAGTTATGTAGGAAATTAATGAACGCTACAAATTAATTAAAGAATCAATATAATAAATTATATTATTAATAAATTTACAGCATTCTACTCAACAGTCAACATGTTATTCATAGGATTTAAGCAGTAAACATTTTAGGCGACCAACTGATCTAAATTATAAACGCAAAAAAAAGAATTCTATTAATATAGAAACAAAGTCGATGAATTATTTCTGTGACAGTTTTATACAATGAACTATACAAAATCCAAAAAAGTGATGAAAAAATTCTGAAATGGAAAGAAGGCTTAGGAACATTCACTTGCAACGACATGTGCTCTCACCTAACATACCCGTTCGGATTACTTATTCTCTAAAGCTGCTTCGTTCTATGGACTTACGCACGATTCACTGATTGAAATATGGGTATTTACTTACGAATGCTTATTATTTATTACCAATAGTACCATGATTATTGATGCCATATATTTTGTATGAAACCAAAAATGGCGATGGCGAAATTCTTAACATGATATTTATTCACTATATTTAATTTTTCCCTCATTTGTCCTAATTCATATATGTTATTAATTCCCATATATTATTATTCATATATTTTGGTGTCTTCTAAACTAGGTGTAGGCTATGACACAACATACAATAGATTTTGCTGTATATTTATTTAAATATTGTGGGTGCCATTTTAATTAGTTTTTAATATCGTTTGGCCTAGGTTACTCACGGTAATATATCGGTTTTAACAATACAGCAAATCAGATTTACATTAATATTTTACAATTGAAATATTAGAATTTTTTTTTAAGTTTTATTGAAATAAATATACCTCGTCTTAGCTTACTTATCGGGAAAATTTAAATATTGAATAAAATTTATAAAACGAGTTATTAATTAAGAATGAAGAACAATATTGCAAATTAGTAAATTTTACAATAATTATAACAATTGCTAATAACGTTATTTTAATAGGTTTGTAAAATAGTTCAAAAATCGGAAAATGATGAAACTCTCAAAAGAGCTTAGGATAACGTTAAAATATGAAAAAAAACACTAATCGTCGAATTGAAAGAGATCAGGTCACATATTATTATTAGGTAAACATCAGAGAATGTTGATTCGTGGTTAAAATATTTAAAACTGTAAATTTTTCTAAATCAAATTTAAGATGTAGGAATATGTGGTGAAAAAATCGTAACACTTAAGTGAAATCAATAAAAATTTTAAGACGTTGTGAATGAAATTATTGTTTTTGTCGCTGTGATGTTTTTGTATTTACCTAATAAACCACACTTTCATTTAAACCACAAATATTCGCTAAATTTTTTAAATTCCGAACAAAAGAATCAAGATTTCTTACAAACTTTGGCAAATGTATTTAATATGATCCGCAAATATATATGCGATTGTCCATACAGACGCCAAGATCTCCCATAGATGTTTTTCCAAGTTAGGTCCATCTAGACAGGAAATTATTTTGCATAATGGAAGAAAGTTATAATTTATTAAAAATAATTGTATTTTATTAAGATTTAAATTAATTTAAATTTCTAGACCATCAGTATAGTATTTATGTTTTTAGGGATGATTATTGCTTCAGTATGTTGAATATTTAAAATTGCAGAGAAATTCAAAATTTAACTTCAAATGTTACTTGTAACCTCCTAGCTGGAATCATTTTATGCGTTCAGAGAAAATTTGTATTAATTGAAAGCCAAAACAGAAAAATATTTTCGAATATAATTGAATAAAATTTTTGATGATTTCTCTTAAAGCTGTGATCTGGGATTTTTTTACTAATTCTATGAAAAACAATGTGGAATGCAAATAACTTCAAATGTCTTCACTGTCTATGTAGAAGTTATTTTTGAGGGATGATTTCTGCATCTTTAGACTTGAGAATCAGCGTGGAAATCAGAATTTTACTTTAAATATCACTCAACTGCTAAATGCTGCAATAACGACATTTATTCATAGGAAAATTTCGTTGACTGATCATAAAAATAGACATTTAGTTTTGAATTTAACTACTAGAAATATTTGATGACTTCTATTATAGCTAGAGTCTGGGATTTGTTATTAATTTTATGAGAAAACAAATGGGAATTGAAAAATCATCAACAGTGAAAAAATGGTCTCTTGTAGGGAAGGAATCTGCAAAGTCCAAGTAGAACTCACAATATGAAGTTTCCGGCACTTAAAAATAATTAAGAGTACTTTGCGTTTCAAGACAGTATATCTTTCAGTGGCGTAAAAATATTTTGAATGCCTCAAAATTTATGCGATTAGCAATTATCGCTCTAATTTTCCCGTACATCTTAAACTATTATAGTAATTTCTTTTAGTTTTTGTAGGTATTTTAATAAATTTTTTGGAATTGTTTTATAAAAAACCTTAAAAAGAAGTTTTGTAATTTTATAAGTGGATTTTTTTGTGACATGTAAATGATCTCATAAGAGTTCTGTTTTTTTTTTATCTTGACATATAGTACCCTAAAAATTGTATTACAATTTTTATTTAAGTTAAACGAGGTCATATTTTAGTAGACGGTGCTCTTATTACAAGTACACGGCTCTAGTAAAATTTTCGATCGGAGAGCTTTTCATAGTATTCATGGAAATCTTAATTCCTCACTTAGGTTTTCATTGATAGAATCATACAATTATATTTAAAGAATAAAAACTTATAAAGAATTAAATAAGTACAAAATAGGAAAAAGCAATGAGATGTAACCAGAGTAAAAAATATAAAAAAAGTATTGAAAGGGAGCGTAATTTCCGAGGATCATTCGATAAGTTCTTGGAAAAAAATAGATTGACTAATTATTTTGGATAGATCTTTTTATTTTTCAACTTTATCTCCTTTCCCATATATAACCAAAATTATCTTCTTTCCCATATGCAAGAATTTCTCCAACTTTTTAAACAGTTTAAAAAGTAAGATTCCGAAAGGTCTTTAAAATAGGTATCTGTTTGGGCGATGGCCGTTCTTTCGACATAAACCGTTATCCGCCGAGCCATTTATTCAAGTTTAGAAATAAAAAAGTAATTTGGGTTTAAATACAGTCAATGCAGAGAATGTGGTAATAATTCGAGGTAAAATTCCATAATTTTGACCATCAAAACATCAAAATTTCAAAATAACCCGTGCACAGTCTTAATGGAAGAGGATTTTTTTCTTTTTCAAATGAAGATGTTTTTTTTTTATTTTTTGGCTCAACCGACTCAATAATGATGCATATTATACTCCAGTTATTGTTTATCTTATTTCCAAATCATCGGTGTAGATGATTTGACTCGTATCCCAAAAAACCACTTTGCCGGTCCATTCACCATCTTCGCTTTTTTCGGAACACGTTCGCCTTCAAAAATCTACTGTCTTGAATGTACCTTTGCCTCTAGAGTATAGTGATGTTTCCGTATTTTATCCAATATTATGTACCAATGCAGGAACTTGTAAGGATTACGACGGAAAAGAGCACGCGATTATATTTATTACCTGCTAAAGGCAAGCACGACACCCATTTTGGCGATATTTTTTTACACGCAACTTTTTACATTCATGTAAAATTGAAAACACTGTCAATTGCGATGTAGGCATATTGTGCACTTTGATTCGTCGGTTACTCAAAACTTTATCATGTATTTTTTCAATAATTTCAGGGGTAGTCATTTCCATAGGACGCCCCAACCGATGTTTATATTTTGTAGAGGTACGGCCACATTTAAACTCATTCACCCAATTGTAAACAGTTATGAAGACAGAAACAGACTTACCACGAACTTCTTCCAACTCAATTTTAATATCTTTCGGTTTTAAGACTTTTAAGTATGAATGTATAATCATCGCTCGAAACTCACTTTTTTTTGTTGTTTCAATCTACAACAAATTTGAAAGTATGTGATGGATATAACTGAGACTTTCACAGCTGTCATGTAAGTGATTATACTTACTAAAAACAATTTAGAATTATAAGCGTAATTTCTTAAATTTTCCACGTAGTTAGTGATAAACCTATATAAAAGTTATTAAAATAATGTATATAGACGATTGGTTTGAAAACCTTGAGTATCTATTACTACTTTTTAATTATACACAATAATAATATTAGAAAAATCAAAGATAAAGAAAATATTTATTGAAATTATGGATAGTTGCATTTATCGAAATATTCCACTGTTTTGCATTAAAATCATACTATAGGAAATGTATCATCACCTTGCTATACACGTAACGCAATGTATCATAAAAATATTGTTTTAATTAAGTGCACGTTGTATTTTAAAGTCAAATCACTCTATTTTCTTTTTCTTAATTAATTGCGATGAAACAATAGAATCTGTCCGTCAACAGAATCTACCAGACTTAGATCTATCAGTGAAAACTTCATCGAAATCTCTTCAGCTATTTCTACGTGATACGTGAACAAATAAACAAGATCAAATACAGACAAAAAGTATATAAGGAATATTTTTAATAAAAAATAAATAATGATAAATAATTTTTTTTATCAATTCCTTCAATATATACATAGAACATTTCTAAAGTTGAATTATATGTATAAATAGACATATACATTAAAGTAGATAACGTCCAAATTTATACAGCCTGATATTTAACTAAGCAAGATAATTTTTAAGTCAGAAATATTCGTATATATGAAATATCCGATAATCTCAAATATCAAGTTTATTTCTCGGTATGCCTAGAATTTTACCATGATAGTTTTTTGTTTTTATTTTGTGAATGTAAGTCATTAGCCTCTCAGACGCATAGTTTGTTTGAGGTTATACATCAAAAATATCTTGTAGATTAAATTTTGTAAGCAAATAGATCAGTAAAAATTTCATAATATTTTTGAACATGAGTTTCGTCGTGGAATTAAAGCAGCACAGATCGTTCGAAATATCAGCAAAGTGTTTAGAAAAAATATCGTTAATTATTGCACAGTGTATCAGTAATTAGAATAATTACAATCTGGCGATTGATGGGAAAATTTATTCTGGGATTTATTCTGGCCGATATTCAAAATGCATAGTAGAAAGCATAGTAGATAAGAATGGACTGAAAATTATAGTGGAGACGAATACATATAACCTACGAGTGAATTATTACCGAGACTTGACGTTACTAATACAATAATATTCAACAATTTGAAATAAATCGGTAAGTTTAAGAAAATGGATAAATGGGTTCTGCACGAATTTAGCGAGCGTCAGAAGACAAATTGTTTTGAAGCTTGTCTTTCTTCGCTGTCACAATAGATCAGATTGTTACATCTGAAGAAAAATAGATTGAATTGGACAATTTTAGCCATTTGAAAACACAATATAAAACCAAATATTCTCTAAAAAAAAAGCTAAGCTTGTCCGTTTGGTGGACCAACGCTTGTTTTATCAACTACAGTTTCATGAAATCTTAATCGATCAATCAATAATAGCTGATGCTTATTGTAACTAATCAGTCAAAATGATGAAGGAACTAGCTATTAAGAAGCCTAGATTGGTTAATAGAGATAGACTAATTCTCTCCCAGGACAATGCTCGGCCACATGTCTCACAAACAACGATATTCAAATTATAGGGGTAATAAATGTTACCTCTGACTTAATACCGCTTAATACCGTCTTTAACAACCCTTATAGATTACTTCTTACAAAGAAAACTATGTGATTGCCTATAAGTTGAAGAAGACGCTATCGTCATTAACAAGCCACAATTAAGATGATCAAATTGTATCGATAGTTTAAGACCATGACTATTTTGATTAATTTTACTACGTTTTCCTTAAAATATAAAAAAACAAACTTTCAAATTAAAATCGTAGGGTTCATACTCAATGATCTAATAAATACAAATATGTATTGATAATATATTCAAATTTTAACAAAAGCAAGCTTATAACACATAATGAACAATTTTGTATGAAATTCAGCCGGCAACGAAGTCTACTATCGTGTTTTTGTCCAAATTTGGTTTGCTTTCTAAAGCAATCCAAATCTCCTCCCTCACTATTTCACATTTCAGCTAGTTAGGCCAAAGAATGATATTACTGCGTACTGACTAGGCACTTAGTTATTGTAGCACTAATGTAATATAAATTAATTTTTAAAAATGTAAAATTCGTATACCTTCTGATTAAGTAGATCGATTGCGATGGAATAATATATTAATTACTAGAAAGTTAATTCAGAAGAAAATTTTAAAAATCTAGTAATAAATAGATTAACTACTAGATTTTTAAAATTTTCTTCTGAATTTAGTTTGGTATTTTTACGCGAGTGAGGGCAAACGAAAACGAAAACTTAAAAACACACCAAATAGACAATTCCAAGTACAATATGTTCTATTATAACTTTTACTACAAATTTTATATAATTAATAAAAAATACAAAGTAAATATTATCTTTTTATATCAAGATAGGACCAATCTTTACGAAGGATATAAAGTTACTGAAGACATTTACGTTCAGATATATATTTATTTTTAAGGAAAAATAATAACGTAGATTCCTAAAATGTACAATACAGTTAATCAATAATAAAAAGTTTCAATAAATGTACAAATGTACAATGTAAGCATAATTCACTCGATCGAAGTCGCTTCTTCTATATTAATGCATTTATCGTATTTAGCTTCAACCCTCAAAGAAGTTATATTGAATATTAATTTGACAAAAATAAGTTTTTTTGAACATAACAGATTCATAACTATTATGCAAATATGTCGTTAAAAAAAGTAATCGATGATCATGTTTTGTCATGACCTTTAAATTGAAATTGTAAATATAAGTTCTTGGGATGGCCGATCATTTTGGCAAAATCTATGCAAACTTTGCGTTCTTCGTGTTTCTACTCAAATACAGAACCTCAACATTCAGATAAAATGACTATTCGCATACAGAACCTCAACAATCGATGAGATATGAGTAAAGTATTTTAAAAATGTTTTTATTCAGAGACCACAGATAGTAAATTCATGTAAATTGCAATGATCATGATTATGTATCAATATCAACATTAAAAACAAAATTTATTTGGTATGCTTATTCAAATGATAATACTCAAATGATAATACACCATGCATGTTCAATTATTAATAAAATGACCCATCATAAAACATTGTGTGAAAATGGCTGAGACTAAGACATTGAAGGTATTTAAAAAAACGTAATTTAAATTTCGCTTAATTTCTATCTGATGATATAAAAATTAATTCCTTTACTATAACTATAACATAATAAATATTTATGATCGATAAAATTCTGACTAAATAATTATTATAGGAACACAATTATCATTTTACGATAAACGCTTTACCGAATTCAATTGTATTGTTTAAATTTATTTCGTTCAACAATGATAAATATCTTTATATGATTTGGTATGCTTGAAATTTTAATAATTACTTGCAGCTTATATTTCTTTTCTTTTTCTAAATTTATTGTACACAATCATATATGCACAATCATATAATATTATCGTCTATTTGTTTACAGTATAAAATATTAATTGGCCATGAGATAAAGTCACCTATATCATTTGGAGACCTTGCGAAGTAATATTATTTTATGTTTATGAGTGTAAAACAAAACTTTACCATGTTTTTAAAGAAGGCAATATATTGTTTCCTTTTTCTCTTAAGGGATATAATTTTTTTCATTTTTTTTAGAGACTCAGAATTTTAAGTTATGGGTTAAAAGTTTCAGCACACTTAAAATAAAATCAAGAATTATTTCCCAGGTATTACTGTTTTGTTTAGTCGCTGACAGATTACGAAAAATATCTAATTTAAAAAAATTAACAAACACTAGTTTTTAGAGAAATTTTTTCATTTCTATTCTCAAGCGTCATATTTTTTCAAAGCCCAGCATCAGCAACATTCAGCATAATGACTAACATAAAACAAAACCGACTGGAATTTTGCCCCGTATACGCTACTGGTATTTATTGTCAGACCTAATGTTTTGATACTTATCACCCATCTACAGCACACGTACATATGTATGCAGGCACGCTCGCCCAATCGCCTACCTGCAATTAAAATATGATCCATGGACCATAAGAATCTTAATAGATGAAGACGAATCTATGCGGAGATTTGAAGTGCTACTGAGATTTCCATGAATTAAATTTAAACCATTATATACTGTTTTGTAACCTCTATTTGCGTAAACTTTTTTTTCTTTATTTAATGTTATCGATTTTTTTTTAAAAAATATTGCTTTAATAAGTTTGTTAAACTAATATCTATTTAATACAAAACTTTGAAATGTTTTAGCTATATATTAAAGTTATTCACAAAACAAATATTTTGGAGTGCTTAACAAAGTAATATAAGATAATAATATTGTTTCTGAATTTCTTGTCTTTCTGTGAGGCTGTTGATTTATTCACGTATCAGGAAAGAAAGTCTGCACGGATTTCTATGAAATTTTCACTGGTAAATTCTATTGACTGACAAATTCTATAATCTCATCGCAACTAACAACTAAAAATAAAATATAGTAATTTGTCTTTCAAATACAAAGCACACTCACTTGAAAAACTTTAGTTTTATAATTATTATAAGAAATAGCGTTACGTGTATTATTCTTGCAGTTAACCTAATTGTATTATCTGAATATTCATTCGAAGTAAGTCGTAGGCATAGGTGATGTAATAATTCTTAAAGTATGATTGATTTTGATGGAATGCATTGGAATATTTTAATAAATGAAGCTTTCACAATTTCAGTAAGTGTTTTCTTTTCCTTTGAGTTTTAATAATACTATTATGGCATCAAATTGAAGAAAAGCAATATACATTAAAAGATATTAAAGGTATATAATATTCTTTTTATAAATTGCATTAAAACATTTGTTCCAAAAATTTTATATTTTTATACTTTGGTTACATTTATTTTTCTTATTTTATCCTTATTTAACTCTTTTTTCAATTTTTTTAAATATCTTAGCAGAATTACACGTTTTTCATGATTTCATGAAATACTATATAAAGCTCTTCGATATCGTAAATATTTTTAAAAATGGTTAATAATCTGTTGCATTTGGTCCACAAAGAAAAAAATATTTTATTTCCCGTCTATGGCTTATACCTTCTCATTTTGTGTGTGTGTGTTTTCGGTTAAAGAATGCCTCATATTATATGTTTATTTTGAAGAGCAGCGTTGAAATACAGAGAACCCCTCGGCAGCAAAAACGCATATAAGATAGTATTAATTACAATTAATGGTTTCAATTCTAATTATAATATAAAAAAATTAAACGAGACATACAGTAAATCCAAAATAAAGCATCCGGGAATATTTAGATTTAAATATAGACATACAAACAACATATGTCAGTCATTTGAGATCACTTTAAATGTAATGTAAATCTCTTAATTATAGTATCAGTCTGTATGTGTACTAGTACTGAAATATACCTAAATATACTATAGAAAAAGGATTTTCGTTTTTGGTTGAAGAATTTTCTTTACTTTAAATTTGTAATGTTCATCATCGACGTAAATAAACGTTCAGTTACGCTATATTCAACACTCTAAGGAAATATTATTATTGAGACGTTTTATCTACTTGACTTAAAATTATATTGCTTCATAGAAAGTTACAAAGAAATGGAAAAACGGTAAACAAATAAGAATATTCCAAGTTTTAACAAGTTTCGATGTTGAATTTAATCGTTGAGAATGGGGAATGAAATAATTCTATTCCGTTTTCTATGACTTAGAAATTTTAAACGAGTCCAAAGGTTTACATTTTCTAAGAAACTTTAACGAGTGTCACCTTAAATTACAAATTTTGCTTTGGAATTACTATTTGCGATTTCCGCAGCCATTACTAACAAGGCGGTAAGCTGTTTATAAAGAAGTAATAATTCCTTAAGTCAATTCCTAAATGAATGCTTTTTAAATTTTACTATGTTTCCATTGTTTAAATAACATAAAGCTATTCATTTATTTACTATTAAAAAAATAGAAAAAAAAATTTTTTAAACAGAACCTCACAAATTTATTTATTTCTCATCGCATAGCCAAACCATTATGTATAAGTTCTCAAAATATAAATGTTCTGTAAAAAACAAAACTATGTTAGACAATTTTATATCGAATAATTTTAACCGCTTCATTATTTTAGTAAAGAGTTTCACTATTATAACTAATAACTTTTACGTCATAGTATCATAGAAT
This sequence comes from Druceiella hillmani, assembly GCA_039881145.1. Taxonomy (NCBI): domain Eukaryota; kingdom Metazoa; phylum Arthropoda; class Insecta; order Lepidoptera; family Hepialidae; genus Druceiella; species Druceiella hillmani. The sequence continues at coordinate 4,794,700 of JAYKKI010000008.1, forward strand.
TCTTAATTAATAAACAATTCTTTTCTTCAGATTCGGTCAGATTAATTTTATCACTTAATATTTAATTTTAGTATTAATATCACATAATTATTGATTCGGAAACTAACACAAGGTAGGTTCTACAATTTAAAATGTTTATATACTTAGGTCTGCATTACTTTGGAGCTGTAAAAAATCAAGCTTCGAAGTCAACACAATAAAAGTACAGCCATTTATGACGCATATTTAGGCACTTGCAAGTAAATCAAAACCTGTAGAGTATTTTCCGTTGACTTGAATTACTAAATTTGGCAAGAGCAAAGTTTCACAGCACAAGTAAAAGAAAAAATTCAAAAATAGGTAATTTGTTGTTATATTTTGAAATATGTCCGATGTTTTTACGCCGATGAAAAGTATGACAACAATGGTAATGGTTAACGCATAAGTGTTTACATTCGATTAGTTTCGTGATAACACCAGTTTTAAAATATAGATGATGATATTCGATGTCATTATTAATGTATTAAATGTTACTAAAACCGAAGGATCGATCTAGTACAGATCTGCTGAAATGAAGAGTCTTTAAATCTCACGTGAGAAAAATAACGCTATTCATTTTTTTTAAAGCGAAAGAGCACGCACACACACATATGTTTATATATATATATATATATATATTTATATATATGTATATATATATATATATATATATTTATATATATATATATATATATATATATATGTATATATGTATATATATATATATATATATATATATATATATATATAATATATGTAAATGGCAATGTGATTTTATACAAAAATACTTGAAAACGTCCTTATTCAGTAAAAATAATTTCATTCAGGTTTGCTCCTGAGACAATAGTATAAAAAATGCTTTCCACGGTACAGTTGAGTGCTACGATGTCGATAGGCAAATACGGCTAGCAGTTTGGGCTTGCAACCCAAGCCTGGGAGTTCACAGATTTAATCATTTAGGATCATCGAAGCTAAAGGTGAACCCAGTTCTGTTTCCTTTTATTAAATGACTTGTATGATTATTGGTAATTGGATTTACTTTTCCTGTCAACTTTACAATTTATAATTACTTTTTATTATACCAGATAAATTATAAATTGTATAGAAAATAATATAATGGTGTAAAAGTGTGAAAATAAAATTGTAAATTAATAAAATTTTCTTTATTCAGGCGATAATGGTTATATTAATCCAATAATATTCTTATTTTGATAGCGAGTAAACTTTTGAAAGTTGCAAAAAGTTAATTTCTGTTAATTTCAATAAACCATATGTTTAAATATAATATTACTCTAATAGTATTGAAAACATATTGTTCATTATACCATATAAGAATATATATTTGTTGTCAGATTTAATATTAAATACACGCGTAACGAAAAAGTGCATACCCAGATAATTCTACCTATTAAACTGAGAAGAAAATATTGGGGATCTACATGAAAATTTTCAATCGTTTCCGAATGAATGTCACTATGAAAGCAAATTTTTTTTTGGAGGAACAAGCTTCATATTATTCTTAACTTGATTACACTTGGTCTCACAAAAAATCAAATCCAAGTTAAAAAGTATAATATTACTATAATTCTGGACGCAAGATCTACTTTGGAGACATTTATTGGTACAGAGTATTCTCTTCTTGACACATCCTTTGGTTTAACATAGGCTCTTCGTACGTATGCAAAAGCATTTCGGGAAGCCTGGACTTTCAGATATAGATTGACAAGTAACTGCTTGACGCAATGATACGGGTGGATCTGAAATCATTATATTGTTATTTTTAGCCTATGTTTATAGACTCTGTAAACAGAAATAAATTCTTAATCATACTGAAACTAGTTCAAATTTTGAGAACCTACTTTAAATAATGATACTAAAAATATCAGTTTCTTCCAGTATTGTTTTTGGGTCAGAACCAAATAAGGCACGATAGAGGATCTACCAATTAAATGATGGAGTGTTGAATTTTTATGATAACGGACAATGTAGTATATTGTGAATCAACTCACAGATTTACCATCTAGCATCCAACAACCCAACATATTTTTCAACTCTCGCTTACCATTCGACGCTACCTTGCATTTAAAAATATCAAGAGGCCTATGAATGATTTTACACTCTTCACAAGTTTTTCTGTGACGTGGGCACTGTACTTCTTTTTCATTATACTTACCTCCATAATATGAGTGGTACACTAAAGTATAAAAATATTTTTAACAATTTAAGTATTACTATGCAGCTATCTAGTATTTCAATGGTAAAAAGTGTAAGAATGGTAAGAATTAAAGTATTTTGATTTTATGACTATTTTTGGTAATGGTCGTTTCATTTCACATTTCAAATATAACTTAAAAAACCACCAGTCCCATAGCTTTATAAACTTGCCTTATATATGTGTTATGTATTAAAATATATGTATCAAAATAATCTCGATTGAGTATTCAGATGGTAAGATTATCAATGTATGTCTTCTTTAACATAAAGAAATATTTGTCTGGAACTTCGATTTCGTCATATTTCAAGATTCAGTAATCCGAAAATTCATATGGTCTATTAAATTACCCTACTTTTTGATAAGATCTGTAACCTAAAAAATAATAAGTATTAATAATAATCGCAAGAACCTAAGAATACAATCCCAACTTAAGAAAATGCGAGATAACTACAATCGTTATTCACAATTAGCAAGAGATAGAAACTTATACATTGCGTTCAGTTCAAGATTTTTTAACTCCTTATTTAGATTTTCCATAACCAGCATAAAAATATTGCAACTTCTATTTGTAAGTAAGTTAAAAGGCAAGTTTGTGTTTAGATATCCTGATATTATCCCTTGCTAGCTGTACCTGTGGCTACGTTTACCTATGGACTTCCGAGAAATATTATTAATTGTGAGATTAATACAGGTAATACTATTTTTTATTATAATTATGGAATAAATTTTGTCAAGTCAGTACTATTGAAATTGTTTTAAAAGTACACCTTGTATTGAGATGTCAAATAGCATGATTTTTAGTTAGTCGATTGCAATAAAATATGACCTGTATTTTATCCCAGATCGAACAGAATTAACCATTAAAAACTTTAAAGAAATCATTTTAGTTATTTTTGCGTGATGCGCGAATAAATAAATAGGTTTACAGATAAACGAGCAAACTTTTAAAACATAATCTTTTGCCTTCTATTACTTTTGTTATGTACCTCCTCAATATTTATTTCTGAATACTTTTAATAAACAGGCACGCCAATTACATTTGTAGGCAATGAAGTACGTAAGAGTCGAATCTATATAGCCTAATACTGAATCTAATATAATAATAAAACTATAAATATTAACGATGGATTCAAATTTTAAATAAACTGATAAACAAAGTAAATTTGTAAGAAATACACACAGCATTTATACGTGGAAGGCAATCGATAACGATGCTCGTCTGATGCTTCTGTCCATATTCGGATTGGTTAGAAGCACCTATACTTTCCACACCATCCTGCTAAAATCTCATTACGCGATTTAAAATACACATAGTACCATCTATTGATGTACGTAGGTACAGAATACACGTGTGTAATTTGTACGTATCGGGTAGCAAGGAATTTCTTTATTGTTGTTACACTGATGCAATTTAAATTAATTTGGACACCGTTAGCCGGTCAAGCGTTCGAAGCATGTAAGGTTTGTATTAAAAACGCAGCCTCACGCGCTCACCTGTCACATAACGCACCCATCGCTCTATTAACTAACGCATCTAACCAACCTATCAGCAAGCACCGTGGATGCGTGACCCTCTGTACGCCATTCTTTATGAGACGCTTTACGCACGGATAGTGAAGTTATTGACATCTAAATAACTTATGGCTATAATTTAAGGTCAAAACAAGACGAATACAGCTGAACTTAAAATGCAACAGCATAACGCGATAAACGCACTCAAGCCATCAACTCCCGTGTAGCTGTATTTTGAGCATCGAGCTATATTCGTTCTTTAAGACCTCTCGACTTGCAAGCGTACATTGCGAGTCGAGAGATCTTAACACAACAACGCGGTTAAAAGGCCCTTGCATTCACCATACCATGACCCTGCCAAGTGCTAAAGCCAATAAGCAAAATAGTCATATTTAAACTACCATATTGATAGGCTAGTCGTCTCTATCGACCACCTGACACTCATCTACACACTCAGCGAGGACGACGAAACACTCATTGCACAAGTTAAAAACTCATCCGATACCTTATCTGTCGCCCCTCTATCCTCAATACTCAAGTCAACGCGCTACCTATATACAATTCCGGTGCCGGTACGCTTTGCTTGAGGAGGTATAATGTAGCTGTACTCACTTATTAAACGGCGACGGCCACATAATGGTAAAAAGCAAGATCATTCGGTAAAGACTATCAATTAACAGAATTTGAGATAATTCAAAATATTAATAAAACATAACACAATTTCAGTTAAAACAACTAAATAATAGAATTGGAGGACGACTTCAGCAAGTAGTTAACGATGTCTAACTCCACGCTGAGTGACAAATTGGCCGACCATTGCCGAAAAGTGACGGAGGCACGGCACACAATCAACTAGTATACGGGGAGCTTCACATGCTACGATGGTCAATGAGCAAAAGGAGCTAACGCGCTAGGTGCGGGTCCATTTTTAGAATTTCAGTGCGGATATGGGGCTTTTCGCAGTATGGTTTGTCTCGCTTGCTGTATGAAAATGCTTGTCGCAATTCAAAATCAATTCAGTTGTCTGAAATTCTATAATTCTACAACATATTTCTATTCAAGTTAACTACTCGCCTTAGCATTCGCTTCAAGCTTACCACAAATACAAAATTGAAAATACATTGAAAAAGATTACGCATAAAAGACGAGCAAGAACATTATATGTCTTCATGCTTCTGTTCGAATTCGAGTTGCTTCCTCAAGCACATACCCCTCATTTCGTACCCCGGTATTTTTACAAGTAGAAGGACCGTTCTTATATTTACAATGTTGATTATTCGATTCACGATGATACTTCGCCACAGAGATCTGTATGTGTGTGTGTTTTAATTAAAAGTTAAGACTGTGAATTCTAATCTTTTATTTACTTAAACCCATGGAAGTTTTATAACGCTGATATGGACAGAGTAACGTTTTATTCCTGGATGTGAATATAACAATTATGAATTTGAAAATATAATACAGACTGAAATATTACTGTATAGATTTTTAATTGTACCACGACTGGAGAAAAAAAATTACTGTAATGGTCATAGCGAAAATGGATAAGGGAGCAAATTTAATTGTTTTTTTTTTAAATAAGGAAAGGAAATAAATTACTATAACTTTTCGTATTAGAAAAATATTAAAATACAACAAATTAACATAATAAATTTATGTAGAAGCTATTTTGCTTTGAATATGAAGAGATTTCACTTAACAAAAATACATCATATGTACATACGTAAAACAAATAGATTTTCATTCTAAACACTCTCGCAGATTGTTTAAAACCATTGCATTCAAAGTTCTATAGCTAATGGTTTTAAAATTATGACCTGGTGGTCATAATTTTAAATGTAATTTATGTTTACATACGTGGATATTTATGTATACATACGTGGTTGTGGGGAATTTTTATCGCCGCCATGGCGCGTTGGGTTTATTACACGTTTATGGGCTTTGATGGCGCGGCGCACCTCGGGGTGCCGATTTGTATTCCCAACGGCTCGCCGGAAGGGACTGAAGTGATGTTTGTAATCGCATAGATAAATGCCATAGAACAATGATGGCTAACAATGACATTAGTATGAGAAGCTACGCAGTACGATCCCCAACACGCCTCCCAAATTTGAAGTTTAGGATCATTACCTCAAGTGATACGCACATTGGGAGAGGTCTATGTCCACTAGTGGACGGAGACAGGTTATTGATTATGACATGTATAGTCGAAAGATATTCTCTTCTTATTTGAGATTTAGAACTTCCATATTTTGCATTATTTCTCATTTTTTACAAACACAAAACAAAAACACAAAATTTTTAACTTTATAAAAACTATAAAAATTATATGTAATGGTAAATCACTTTGTGGCCTATTTTTTTACTTTTTTGTGAGTGATATTTGAATAAACCATTATATTATGTGCATCAAGATAAAAGAGTAAAAAATTAGCGAGTACGTACTATATGAAATAATTAAAGGTTCCTTGAAGATCCAGTGCTTCAATAAAACCGTCTATTTATCTTAAACCTGTAGGTGCTGCTTAGTAGAAAAAACATACCTCTGACTATAGTATTGCGGTATATAAATACGTCGAATGAGGTTATTTCAGTACAAGCACATTATGTTTCAAAATAATTATTTTATCAACATTGTTATTATGGAAAAACTAAGTTCTTATAAATTTCAATGTAGCACCAGATCCAAATTTTCTATGCTAACAACGGTATCCAAAATATTTTTGTAGTTTATTTATTGGAATAAATTTCTGCATTGACATCCCCCCGCTCCACATTCCAACACACTATTCCTACATTCCGCTCGGGTTGCCTCAGAAACCCTCCAGAAATCCTAACATCTTCCATAATAAAATAAAAGGAACTTTCTAAGGTCTCCTAATTGTTCAAATTTAGTCTTACCATTAAACGCTTTCATCCAATAGGGTTAGAGATATAGGCAGCATACTGTAAACGTTCACACGACTATAATATAAAGACTAAGAAAAATCGTCCTTTAGAAGATACTTTACAAGATTTATTTTTTTACTATCGGCCATTATAAATATGGCATGGATTTTAATTTATCTACATCATTCATACTTACTATCTCAATGGTTTTAGTCATAATGTGACAGAAAGATGGATCACATAAAAATTCTCGCGTTTTGTCCGTGCTCAAATAAACGGGTACTCAAATTTAATATCAATAAGTTTTTCCGAAGCGCATGTATTTTTTGGTAATAAAATATTAATTTTTTTTTAGATGGTTCGTGGAAGAAATTATGTTCTAAAATAATGAAAATTTATAGCACCACATTCAGTTCAATTCATATGTCACTTAATTTGTATTATTACTTTGGTAAATAACACGTTTTCATAGTAGATTCCATGTGATATCAATGGCAATGTTATATGGGAAATGGATGGATACATGAGTAATTTTTTAAGATTCTTGTTTGCTTTTGACGTTCAAACTCTAGAAATTAAATCATGGGAAACATTTACGAATCTTGAGAAAACAAGGACGAAACAAGACAAGAAACCACGTATGTGTGAATATACGATTCTGAGTTCATAGTAATAATGATGTTAATTTGACAAGAATCATTGCTTATTATAAGGGTAGCACTGACCTAACAAAAAATTAATTCAAATTTCGAATGTCGAAAATAAATTCTTTGGTAATTTGCTAAGTTATTTTGCTAGTATTTATTATTTCTTTTATAAAGTAGAGGTAGTTCAAATGCTGTTTATATTAATAACGTTAAGATGAACTTAAACGTAGAAAAATTTCGGACTATGATTTTTCATCACTTCCTTTATTGTCCGAATTAACGAAAAAGTTACGATAGGTGATGAAATTCTCTTCTATATTTAAAACCCTCTTGATTGTCTACAACTGATAATACTAGTTGAAGATTGTGCCAATCTCAATGATGATCAGCGTGAGAGAATTTACTCTACAGCAACAGCTGAAGATGGCATTAATATTTTACAGTACCATGTTTGGACAAGAAAAGCACTCACTGTCGCATGGATTGACGTTGCGAAATGTTAGAAAATTTTTACGAAGGTCATTTAGGTGCTGTATTCTGCATCTTCACGGCAAAAAAGTTAGGTATAATATTACAAATCGAAAATAAGAGGCAAACTGCACAGATGGAGTTTCCTTGTCTACAAAGGTGAAGAATGGACGAAATGCTGAAAAAGATGTGGATGCCACGCTCTTAGGGTTATTATTCAACGATTGTCCAGTAAAATAAAAGAAGATTTATGACAAATTTGTATACCTACAACAATGGTTTGCCCCAGAACAACATCCTCGTAGTAGAATCCTTCTTCACGACAACCATTGAGTATGCAGAGAATATTTAAGCTGAATAATGACCGAATATTTGACCAAGTCAGTTATGAAAATTATGGGTCATCCGCTATGCAACCCCGATTGCACACCATCCAATTTCATAGGAGGAATACGATTCCTGGACGTCGAAGTAGCCGTATACCCCTTCGGAAAGGGAGTGAGAATAATTTGTTTTTTATGGAGCATTCACACACAAAAATACTAGATATATAAAATGAAACATAAGAAAGGAAACAACAAAGAAAACATAAAATATCTATAGAAGATGATAATACTGTTTATTGGTGATGGTTTATTGATTGGATTATTTGATTGGTTTATTGGTGGTGATAGCGCAAAGATATATGGGACTGTTAAAAATCCTGGCTTGTGAAACTTCTAAATATAACTTCATATGTAATACATTTGAAAGTTGACGTATGGTAAAAATATTTACAAAGGTACATCTGTTATATTTTATGCGAGTTTTTAATTAATTATGGCATATAGCAGTAAAGTTACATGATTACACAGCGTGGAAAAATAATCTGTAATTATGAGCCTATTATTGGATGAATATTATTATTACTTAAAATTATCTATCTGAAATAATGGGTTTCCAATTATGTTCCAAGAATATGAACTTAATTCCAAAAGAAGGTATTATTTGGTGTCAATTTTGGTCCGACAGAATGAAATATTCTTATTTTTCCAAAGACGAACGATGAAAAGCTATGACTGCTAAGAAAAATATTTATTTTTCCTCAACTGGATGATATAGACCTTATTAGCGTATGGTCCGACAAGATGGTGCTACATGCCATACAGTTCACGTAGCAATCAGCATGTTTCAAAAAGGTCCTTCATCATCTCACGTGGTATCAATATACTTGGCTGCCAAGGTTTTGTAATTTAACTTTCTAAGATTACTTTTTGTTATGTTTTAGTTAGTCTCAAATTATTTTTAAAAACTACAAATAATTGATCTCGCGATAAATAACATAATTCATGAAATTTTATTTATTTCATGTAAAACAATTGTTGATAATTGCATATCACGGGCAAACGTCACAAAACATGGCTTCAGCGATCATTTAAAATCTGCTTTTGAGAATGTGATCAATTTCAAATAATCTATGTATCTCTATAATCTATAATCTATCTATGGTTAAATTTAAAAATAGGTCATTCTCATTGGAAACCCTTTATATGGTACATGCCTAAATGAATAAAATTCACACGAAATGGAGGCTGAAGTACTGTTTACAAAAACCACATTTCATATTAACGTTACATGTTTACTTTTTTGATGAAAAACCTTCATTTTGCCAAGTTTACTTTAAAGTCTGGAATATAAAATATAATATTTTTAATACCAGAGAATCAACTGAACCTTCATCTGTATTTCAGCTACATTACATGCTATGGATTTTTACATCTTTAAAAAAATAGCTTCTTACAACTTATTTCTTTCCAAAATTAATAACAAAAAAAAAATTATTAAGATATAAAACGTAGTTTCCCTCTTTCATCTCGTTCGCCGAAGACTATCAAAGTCGTCACTATCTATTGTATCTTTCATAAAGACGCACGTTGAAGAATCCCTTTAAAAACTAGATCAGTACTAATATTTCATATATGATCATGTAACAGCTGCGTTTGTGAATTAAAATCAGAAAGTGACAGAACAATGTAGTCAAAAGTTTGTTTAATAGAAATCTTCAAATTATTACACATGCAAACATTTAACAATGAAATCATTAATGACAAGAATAACCTCTGACTAAAATTAGTGAGAATACGATGAAGCAACTTTGAGCACTTGTCATAAGATCCTTTTGTTCAGATAAACTAGATCATTAACAAGTCCTAATCATTTAAATAAAAAAATGTATTTTCCAAAATATATGAATTTTTGTTTTCTTTTATTATCGAGAATAGTGCACTAAATCGTCTCTCTGTTCATATATTTGTATATATATTTATATATATATATATATATATATATATATATATATATATGTATATATATATATATATATACATATATATATATACACCCACACAAATGTATGAATGTGCAACAATTTAAGGATATCTATTAAACTATTTCTGTTATATTACCTAACATACATTTCATACACGCACGCACGGACACATCCATATCTGCACAACAGTGTGCGGAAACCTCGTAGTGCTGGTTTTACTTCTATTTAACACTTTTATTTCATCTTGATATGATAATTCCAATGAATTTTTGATTTTTTCGGTATTTATTTTTTTTTAAATTTTTATTTCAATAAAATGATGAACCTAATGCGTTAGCATCTAGTAGAGGTCAATGAAAATAAGAAGGTTGGAGTCTCTGTATCTGTGTATGTACGTACATGGGTGCGACATGCGTTTTAAAAGGCCTATAAAATTTGAAAAGAGCATCCGATTAATTATATTGATATATAGACTTTTTTATTTTATAGTGTTCAGCGGAACGAATAATAACAATAAATGGGGAAGCCATTTGAGTTACGTCACCACTTTGTCTTAAAAAAAGCTAAAGAAAATATGATCAGATTGGAAAGGAACAAATGGCAGGTTCTTCATATAGATCTATAAATAATACCTATTACTTGTAGTTCTAATCGAAAAAAAAACATTTAGGGAAATAAAGACAAAAAACTAAATTTTTTGTTCGCGAGATATTGCTTAATCACTGACTTTTTATAAAAGTCGTGAAAAGTTGGTATCAATTGTTTTAGAATAAAATTGGACCGCTTTCTCTTGATCAAGAACCGATTTTTTTAAAAATTATATTTAAAACGTTTACAAATGTCATATGAAAGTCCTCTTTGGATTACTGAACTTCAAATCTTTAGTCGTTTGGAACACTACATTCATTTGCAAAAGTATTCATGAAAAAATCTATGTTCTAAGAAATAACCTAAAGCTAATAGTTGCATCTACGTAAACAATTTTGTTTGTATAACTACTTACTTTAATGTCCACCCCTGTCTATATATAGTCAAGTACTAGATATAGGATTTAAAGGTAGACAGACTTAAAAAATTCTTTTAAGCTTTAATCAAATTGTTGTTGAAACTGAGTAAGAGCACATTACATAGCACGGCGAATATTTTTTGGATCACAATGGCATCAGAAATAGTTGTATTAATATTTTGATTGATTACCATTTATGTCATTTGATTAGAGAACTAATTTATTTTCAAAATAGATTTACGAATTATCTCTTTCTGTTACTGTAGTGATATTTATTTAAAAATCAATTTTCCACAAAATTAACGGAATCGACAGATTTATTAGCATTTATATTCTTTAAATTATCAATAAATTTGTGATTTATCTAACAAATGAACAACAATAAAAAATTTTCAACTGCATGTCGGAATCGCGTCCCAAAGGTTCCGTATCGTACATAATCAATTAATCATTTAACTTTCTTTTGCATATTGTAATCTATAGCACTTTATAGTAACTAAAATTTATTAAGATTTATGGAGAGTTAAATTTATTCAAAATATATACAATCTATTGATACAGTTTCGAGAGATAAAAGAGGAGGATATACTTTTTGCGTACATTTTTTCTGATGTGTAATAAATTTTACAGGCTAAAATAAAAATGAAATTAGTTTTAAGACATTTTAGGAATGACTTTTCATGAACTTTTCATCACTTTTTATTGAGTGTGACAGTCAATCTGATCAGAACTAGGTGTGAGATGGCAATTCACATCACGATGTTACTTTTTATTCAGGATGCTACTTTTCAATTTAATAGCGTATCTATTTTATAAAAAAGTAACCGCCACATATAAACAGACTTACCAACAGAAAATGAAGTCTCACCATTGTTATTACTTTTCAGGATTTTGTACTCCAAAAGGAAAGAACAGAATCCTTATCAGATTACTCACGTGTTCACCGTCTGTCCGTTTTTCTATCTACTATGGTTATTTTTATCAGTAACCGTTTGCTATAGAGATTTGGCGCAGTGACGAAGCATAAACGCATATAGTTCAATAACTAACGTATAAAAACAATCGTAGGATAATTTTAAAGTGGGCAAATAAAATATCCGATTTTTTATTTCATTTCTTGCATCGTGAAATTCATGATATGACCGGAACTGACAGTATTTAACGATGAGGTTTGCGGTAGACAAATTTTCGGTTTAGGGGTAGAATAAAATGTAAATCATATAAACTTTATAAAAAATATTTTTAAAGACAAAGTTTGAATTACATTAAGAAAGTTAGTTTTATTATATAAAAATATGCATAATTACTTCCCTTTATAACTGTCGTTATCGCATTACGTACAACTACTTGAGACTCTCATCGCATCCACTTATGTTTCACACGTATTTTAAATGGACTCATCAAGCAATACGCGGTGATGCAATCCGTATCCATTGATTCAATCTATCCTATACTGCCTTAAGCCAATTTCAACACAATAGTTTAATTTGTGAAATGGCAACCGAAGCTATGGTAATCCCTTGAATGACAGTTCCTTGTTAAGATTAGAGACTAGATAAACTATTCATCCTCATTTTGCTGAAAACCATTGAACAAATCGTCCCTCGTTTGAGAATTTATTAACGCTACATGCCCCTTCATTTATTAACATCCCATAATGGTTTCGCCTTAAGTTGTTTCTCATTTTTATCATATTTTATATATGGAATATTTCATCCCTTGTAAACAAAGCAAAATACGTGAAATTATTTTATTCTTATTTGGATGCTTTCATAACCTTAATTTCATAACCCTCTCCCCGCTCTTCTCCTTTCACTTGGGTGCTATAATTTAATTTTGAGATTGAATAATGATAGAATAATAATATCCCTGCAAATAATTTGTAACTATTACAAAATTGTAAATGTGAATCGGTTACATAATAGTTTGCTGTTAGACTGGTTTTTTTTTATAAAAATCGACGTACAGAACCTCAAAGTCACACTGTTACAGACAGATAGACTCTATAAAGTGTTGCCGTTAGTATCTATTATTATCCCACGTGTGGTGGACAATGAAGTTTGCAGCAACAAATGTTTTATAATTTGTTTGTCATGGCATGCTACTGAACATTCAGTATTTATAGAATTGAATAATGAATAAAGTAAATCAAAATAGTCCTACTTAAATGGAGTTTTTTAAATTTTATTTCGATGAATCTATGAATTAATGCATAAAATTAAAATTACGTTTAATATATCATTTAAATTTGGTTTAGAACCATCCTAAAATTAAATAATATTGCTTAAAATTGAATTATATAAACAGTTTAAAGTTTATCTCTCAATTTTAATGCATTATTTTTTAAGAATGTGATAAAAAGTATTCGTAAAAAAAATTATTGAAATTAGAGTTTTATGAATTAAGAAGTTATAGATAAGTGTTCCCTGTACGATCATTAAGTGAACGATTTCAAAAACATTGAGATATATCTTCAAATATATAGTTCAGGTAAACGGGAATATTCGTACAGATTAATATTAATACTACATGCGCCATTTTTTTTCTCTAATTTTTTTTTTTCATCTAACCATTTAATAGCTTTGTAAAAAATAGGTTTTAACTTATCGAAATAAATAATGACTACACGATTCTGTCTTAGCAACGTTTAAATTGTATTTGGTTTTGAAGTTTAAACTAATAAAATGTTAATATTTCTTTAACTTGTGTTAAACTAATTTCTGTATAAATTTATGTCATTATGTCAAATATTTTAGAGCGTTAAAAATATCTTATAATTGATATTCATTATTTCTTACCACAATATTCATTATTTCTTACTCCCAACGGCAATTATTTCTTAACATAATTGGGATACCATCAGTCATTACTGATATGACACTAAAAATAATATTGTTTCGTATAACGTTTTATAATTCAATGAATAAATTAACCTTATTAAGTAATTATACAACTTACATTTCGGACTTTTTGGGCCTTGTCGTATGTCGCCACAAAACAATTTTCAGAACTATTTTAAAACCGTTCCGAAAAGACGATTTTCTATTTAGTATAAATTTATTTTTACCTAAATCAAACAACACAAATACTGAAATATATTTCGGCTTAGTCATTATATCGTCCTTTATTTCTTTTTACCTTAAAGTGACATTTGGGGCTAGGCTTCTATTCACAGTATGATATTTTAATTGAAATTCTGAACGGTCTGTGTAAAATTATTTACAACTACATACTCTGTACCATCATTTGAATTAAAGGCAAAAAAGCTGATTCAATAAGTTGTATAATTTATATTCAATTAAACAAGAAACATATAACACGTAGGACAGGGATAATAATTATCAATAAAATTTTTTGTGCGTTATATATTTTTTTTGAACCTCTTTCTATAGACTAGATACATATAGCATTAGATAATAATCATACTCAATTTTATTCCAAGTGAAATTACAAATTAAGACATTGCATACCATTAAATGTATACTTGCAGTTTCACAAGCACGATTAACTCATCGATTTTATTACATGTTTAATTTACAATGTTTCTGAACTTTTTTGATTTATGAACAGTGACTAGAATCTATTCTATAAACATGTCGCTGGTAATTAGCAGAATGTGAGTTTTTAAATTGCGGCCGGACCAATATATTTTACAATAACAAAAAAGCATTCAAATTAAAGCGTTATATGTTATTCGTGAAATACTGTATAGGTTACGAAAATCAATTAAGGTATTTATTTTTATAACTATTTGTTTCACCTTCAAATAATTTTTCATATTTTAAAAATTGTTTATATTAATTTATATATTTTTAATCTCATTTTTTTAACAGCAACAACTTCTCTCTATTCTTCGATTTATTATTTTGTAACAATAAAATATGGAAAAGGGGCTTAATAAGATTCTAAAAATATTTACTTGGAATTTGATGTAAGATAGTTCTAGGGCTACAAAAATACACTTCATCGCTGCACTCACGTCTATATCTGAAACTATTACATTTAAGACAAAATTTAGAATAAAACTAACTACAGCGATAACTCTGAATGGTTTTCAAAAAATTCGCTATAATTTTAAGCTAATTAAAAATACTATGCGGCATATTTACTCGTGCAAAATAATATTAATATTTGTATTTAATTTAACAGAATTAACTATACATATGTCTCTAGATGTGCATGAAACTTTAAACCCGGGTGTTCTCCTCTTTTTCAACAGATTTACTAAATGATACACAAAATAATTATTTCATATGCACTACAGAAGGCTCTTTTCTAAAATACCCAGTAAATAATACTATGCTAGAAAAATATAAAATTGCTCTAGTAACATACTTCAAATTGCAGGTATCTTTCTCCGTCTTTTAAAATTGTTACCCTTTTCGCAACTTTTTTCCTCCGTAAAAACACATAATATACGACCTTTGTTAGAAAGCAAACTGATTTTTTTTTTAAATTAATGAAGTACTTTAGAACATTACCTCGAACTAAGAAACTTATATACTTTAGTATTTTGTCATATTAGTAAAGTTTGTAATTTTCACATGGTTTTTGCTTTCAATTATTCCCTTACATTTTTTTTGTTTCTGACTACCTCAATCACGTCAGGTTTATACAATGTTCGTTACGTAATTACTCAATGTATATAAAGGGTCCGTAAAATTTGAGGGTTTATTTTCAACAAAATTCGTAATAAAATATAAAAAAGACAGCGAATTCAAGTTGATAATTTGTTTAAATTTTAAAATCATGCTGGAACGAACTACGATTTACGAACCTGTATGAATGAAGCTACGAATAGTTCTTGACGACTCTTGTGAGAATTGTATTTCTATTTATTTTTTTAGCGGAAGAATACTATGATTGAAAAATAAGTATTGTCAATATTAATTACAATATTATTAATTCAGTCGTTATTAATATTTACCTAATAAACCTCGCGTTTAAATATTTAGTACTGACAGGCGTCGATGTGCAATTTATACTAGAAATAATTTCTAAGCAATTTGTTACTATTAACAACAATAATTCTTTCGAATAATATTTTGCAAATTATTTGTTTTGTTGAAGTAATTACAATAAACTGAACATATTTGGAATAAATATTAACTTATTTTCCTTTAATTTGCACTATTTAATTCTTTTTTTTATGTCTGAAATGTATATTTCATATTTTATAAAAACCAAACAAATCTCATGTTTGGTTTTACTTATTTATTCATCTCTCGGAACGTGACGTACTCTAAAAGTAGTTGAATAGAGCTGAAGTTAGCTGAATATAACTGAATATCACTAAAACTATGGTATTTAGAAAAAAAAAATGTAATTGCACCAAGGCTTCATATAACCAAAGAATCCAAAATAGTTTCAAGTAAACGTGAATTTTTCACTTCGGTATCATTTGTATTCATAATCTTGTTGCTGTCTTACGTAAATATTCATAATTAATATAAAAATCAGATAAGCACGAATGAAGCTCGTACTACGTGGGTTTCGTAAACGATAAAGTACTAATTCACTTTTAGGGGTAAATGGTATTCCAATTAAATTATTTGCAAATTTTTAAAAAAAAATTCACAAATTAAATATGTTGCAAAATATGACTTTTGCGAAAATATCGTTAAAATCTCAAGAAATATGAAACTTAGAATGATTGCTATAGTTTTTTGTAAACACTGTTTACAAAAATGTTAATAACACTCTTTCTCATAATTTTGACTAGCAGTTTCGGACAAAAAGTGAGGGGAGTATATTTTCTGTCAAAACTATCCATAACATTTTTAGAATTATTTCACATAAATTTTAAAGAAAGAATACGACTTGTTCTCTTAATTGAAATCACAAACTATCACGTCATCAGTTGTGCATAAACAAATGACAACATGATAGTTTTCTGGTAAACTTCAAATAACGCTGCTTTTTTCATACTTTGACTTCATCAGTTTCGTAAATAGACAAAGAAACTTCTCTTCTGTGCTGCAATATATGGAAACACAGCATACTCAGGAGAAAATGGGTGAAGAATAGAAAAGGGAAGCAGGCATATTGTCTCATGCAAAAATATCGAAGGTATATTTTTTTGGTCACGTTTGATCATCTATATCAAGTTTCATGTGGGCTCCGAATAATAAAACTATCTCCTAAATTGGTTCGCACTAAAGTCACATATAATATGTTAATTGAGAAAACACATCAGAAGTTCCTAGAATTGGGCAACACAATTACAAGCTTGTTGAATGACTTTTTCTCCATATCCGCCAAATGACAACAAAAATCAGGCGCCAAACGAATTCAACTCACATATCAACCACGTTAATACGACGGCATAAAGGCATCCCACCAATGATGTGTTCATACTCACTCATTCATCCTAGAGTATGAATGGTATCGATATCATGCTGTAACAATTTACATTCTTATGAACTATGAATAATGAAGTGTGCAATTTTAACCGTGTTGCCGATATTATTTTCTAGGATTCTTCTTCGCATGAAAAAAAAACCAGTTTAATAATTACCTACTTGTATGAAACGCAAGAGTTTAAGAAGATATCTGGTTTTGCGCAGAAAATTTAATAGGATATCATTACCCACGCAGTCGTAATGCGCTACACCAACTTGAAAACTAAGATCATCGTCATAGGAGACGTAAATGATAAAAAGCGTAAGTTTCGAGCGTTCAGTACGAAATCCAAGTTGTTGAAACAAATGTTGCGGTGTAACACGAATTGGAAGAATTTAA
Source organism: Druceiella hillmani (assembly GCA_039881145.1). Taxonomy (NCBI): domain Eukaryota; kingdom Metazoa; phylum Arthropoda; class Insecta; order Lepidoptera; family Hepialidae; genus Druceiella; species Druceiella hillmani. The sequence goes on from JAYKKI010000008.1 coordinate 4,812,504, forward strand.
CCGACAGAGAGGATTGTAATTGGCCCAAAGTTAACTACTTCTGATGTGATGCCACCCTTAAGTACGGGACTTAACCAAATAAGTTTCCATCGAAAGACATATACATCAGTTTATTTTTATAAATATATGTTTTAGAGGTTCAATGAAAATATCAAGATATATTCGACTCAGACTTCGGGTCCATCTATTTCTTCAGCTCGGAGAAAGTAAGTATTCAGTCGCTATTATTAATATGCGTTACATCAGCGTCAGCTCCATTCAGATGTTGTCAAGGTAGTCGACATTAACGAGATATTTTCAAGTTGGTTAAGTTGGTGAATGTTGGGACTATACACAAAACGGAAGTGTTCAATGAGAGTTATATATATATATATATATATATATATATATATATATATATATATATATATATATATATGTATTCGATCCTTTGCGATTTGCTTTATTATAATAATTGACGGACCGCTGTTTTTTGCAACATATGTGAAAATATTGTCTGTGTTATGGGAGTCGACTATCTATTCACCGAAACTGGACATCACATCATTGCAGATGTGAACGTTTTTGAAAGAACAAATTCATTGATCCAGGTATAAGCCTGGCCGTAAAAATAGTCGACGACGATGTTTGTATTATTGGTCAAGTAAATATTGCCCCAATCGAAATCAGACCGAAGTCGATAAACTGCCACATAGTTTTCCTTCCAAAAATGTAACTGTTATAAAGATCCAAATCTGAAGAATTTTGTGAGTTAGAATGTTGTCATGCAGATTAATATCAACAGAGAATGCTGGATTATGGGCATCTTCGCGTAAAAAAGGACGACTGCGGACGGGTTTACGATGAAACCCACCATCGTCCTATAGCAGCGCATTAAGCATTCTCCCAAAAGCATTAATTATATTATTAAAGTTTATAAGGGAACGGAGGGATAATCAATTTAAAAAAAAATATGATTACTTAGTACCATTACACAGATTCAAATCATCAATTACATAAATTTGTTTAGGACTTTCATAAATATTGGAGACATGCCAAAAGAAATTATCATAAAGTTCTCTATAAAGAGATGTTGATGTATTCACAATACACATGTATAATAACACGCTGAGTAAACAATTTAACCCCCAGATTTTCGTCGTATATTTTATATTTTATATTATTGATGCACGCGCTTCAAGTGATGAATTCTTGATAGGCCAATAATATGCTATCGCTGCGCTTTATTCGGTCGGCTCGCACCACGACATAACGGGCATCTAGCAAATCAACCTAGTAATATAATTGTAGCATTCGTAAAAGGTGCATCAGAATCCAAAAGTCCAAGTCGAGAGTCGCAAGCGGTTTTCGGGCGCACCTCAGAAATGTTCATTCGTTAATGAACATATTCTTCGATCAGAATGTGGGATTTGAAACAATACCCAATTTATTCTCCGATACTTAAGCTTAACATCGTAAAAGGATCATAATCCAACTAACCTTTTGTGTTACGCTATTCGATGACGTGTAGAGTTTATTATCTTTTTTAACATAATTTGCCATTGGTTCTTGTATCGTGTCAGGTATGAGATGAAAGATATGGACGTATTTTAAGCGCTTGACAGCAAATAATTGCCATTCATTTTACAGTACAAAGTGTTACTTTACGTTGTTAGTGGACTTCGCTTACTGATCACCTTTAGTGCGTACATCGGATGTGTACTGTGGCTTTCGAATATCTCCGAATAAACTCGATGTAATTCTGGTAGTTGTCGTATGTATGTTGTTATCGTATGTTATGTCGATGTGCGTATGCACTAATTTCGGACGTTTACTAGCGGATATATCTATGACTGAACTTCGTCGATAAAACCCACCGACCGTGTCAACGGGCAAGTGACCAAAACAGTAAGTGAGTTATTTTTGTTCATCCACGATGTTGCTATCAAGCTCAGAATTGAGACATTAGTTTTTATATCAACCAATACTATATAATGTGCTGCAAATAACATAAAAACCGCTTTATGTGCCGTTTCAATAATTTACAATTGGATATATTTTTTTTTTTTATAAAAGTGATGAAACCCAAGATTCCGATAAAGAACTTGATTGTCAAAGACTATTTTTACGTAAAAAAATTTGACATAATTTATAAATTGATATTGGTATTATTAAATAAAAATAGACTGGCTGAAGTGTATTTCATAATCAAGAGGAAAATGTCTGGTGTCCAAAATCGTCCCTATTTTTGTAGTAGCATGATTTTTTATAAGCGACAAAATTTTAGAAAGGATTTGTTTATTTGATAGCATTCTCCAGTGAAAGAATGTCAAAATAGATATGTAAACTTGTGTTAAACCCGCATTAATTTTTATTTTATGGATAACAAATATTAATCTTCATGCAATGTTTAGAATTTAGGAACAAATTTAAACACTTTTTTATTATTGTTCGCTTGTAATTATGTCGGAGTAACAAACCATTCAATAAATTCACAAAAACCAAGTTGTATCGTATCTTCACAACATATTTCTTTAATTTAAATTCGGTGTTTTGTTTTGCGCAGTTGTAGCTATTTTAAAATAACCACAATTTTTTTCAAATTTGTGTCGAAAATCATAAAATTTTAGTGCTTAAAATATCTTCTCCCTTAAAAATGTCCATAGGAATATTTTTAATTTAAATTAGTGCTAAGCAATGAAATGGATGAGAAAGACATTAACCTGGTAATCAAATGTAAGCGGGTTAATATATTTTATCAATATTTCAAATTTATACATAAAAGGGTTTCTAAAAAAATATGGACGTTTTAACAATATTTTTAGATGACGAAAAAAGTTAAAAAAAGAAGAAAAAAAAAAAAATATATATATATATATACATATATATATGTATATGTATATATATATATATATATATATATATATATATATATATATATATATATAATGTTTTCTATCAAATACAAATCTATTAGACACATAGACGAATTAATACCTGAGCAATATTTTGAGCAGCAATATTTATTATTAATATATATCTGGGCAAAATTTTATCAACATTTGTTGTGTTTGGAAACTACTTCCCTAATAGTCCAAGATAAACACACAAGCAAATCCAAAACGCTATAACATATGTCCATATTGATTGCTATTCCGTATTTCAAAATACATGTAAATTGTATGTGTACTAGATACATGTATATGTATGTGTTTTACTAAAAGGTGTAATCACTATGTTTTTGATATCAACCCTTTTTTGCTTACATTACCTGACAAATTAAAATCGAAAAAGATTTTTTTCTTCTTTGTTCCATTGTTGTATCAACTATTTAACCAATCCTCATAAAATTTAGAATACACATAGCCTATGTCATAAAACAATATTAATATTCTATGTTTATCATAAAACGTTGATCTTGATATTGAATCCCTGGCTTTTGTATCCCGAAAAAAATCAATAATTTCGCGGGAACAAAGGCAACAGCTGATTTATAATATATAACGAAAAATTATAGTTTTTGTTTGTTATTTCAATATTACGCATTATTAGGCTCATGGAATACAATGAGTCGAATTAAAAATTCCAAATATGAATTAAGTTCCCAAAGTCGTATTAGACGACTTGAATAATCGCAAATGCATTTAAGATAAAATATTGGGATTTAATTTTCTAGGAATTTATAAATCGGTGTCATTTTTTGGAGCCTATATTCTATTTTTAGGCAGCCGTCAAAAAACAAGGACCTCTTATAGATTCACAATGTGCGTCTGTCTATTTATTCTAGCTTCATAATTTTCGTTTTACACCTATATTAAAACCGTTGCATAAAATAAAATAAAAAATAACTAGGCACTTCAAACGGAGATCTCAATTATAACATATATTATAGTATCAAAAATTTACGTACTCTGAACAAATTTAAAGTGAGACCGAAACTTTCTTTCACGCTCGCCATTGAGCATAACTGGATAAGTTTTTCAAAGTAAAACCCAGACTAATTTACTATTTTTCAATTTAAACCGGGCTTGAATAATATTAAATTTCAAAGTAACGTGCCGTGTATCTCCAAGCCTCTGCGAGTTCTAATTTTTCAACTAGAGCTTTGGATGTGTTAAATAAAATAAATTTCATTCGACCTGCATCGACAGTCCAAAGGTGTAGACAATTATGTACCGTAACTTATGCAATAAGCAATTAGCTTGTTATATTTTTTTTTGAAGTAGAAGTAGTTCGATGCTTTGTTATGCAAACACAAAAATACTGTGACAGTGAGTGATACGAATTATTTATTTAGGTTAATGTAAAAGTAAATATAAGAGAGCAAGCGAACCCCTCAAATACAATCGTGCCGGGACCACGAAATTACGAAATTATAACTACAAGAACAAGGATAACTTAATTAATTTATTCGGCGCCTGAAATTTCCGTCCTAAGTTATTGCTAAGGTCATTAGTGTTAATTGAGGCAATCCATCTTGCATGTAATGCCAGAAAATCTTACTTTTAGAAAATCTTACTTTAATCTCACATACATTGAGATCATGCGTACATTGTGTGTTTATTGCTCACATGCATGGTGAACATTCATAAACCTCCAGGTCGGGCGTATTTTTATTTAATATTTGTCCAATGATTATAACTGATTATAGCTTTAATAATAAGACGGAAGAAATAAGTCCACTATCTGGCTAAATTCTTAAATGTTGGATTAAACTATACATTATTGTGAATAACGAAAATTTTTATTATAGTAAATATTACTGAAAACTAGATGTCTTAAACATTTTATAAATCGTAATGTTCGTTTGTCAAAGGTCTTCTCTCGAACGATTTCGACTGGTTTTAACTTTATTCAATATGCACTGTATGAAGGTAAAGAGTGAAGTCCCATTTTCATGGAATATAAACAGTCGAGAGCTAAAATTGGATAATCTTTCTGCTTATCTGTTAAAAATGAAAATAATAGTTAATTAGAAAAATAAATAAAATCTATTTGGTAGACACGTGTAAATGTTTAAGGGTGCATGATATTTGCAAATATTTTTATTATTTTTCACGGTGCAAATATATTGCCTTGTGTATATTTCTAAAAAATATAAATGTCGTTAATTTAATAAATGTCATAATAATTATTGCTATATTTATCGCGTAAATTTTAAGTAATGGTATTTTTTCATAATTTTAACTTCTGGTGTACCGAGGATAAAGAGAAAGAACATTTACATTTTGTAGACATTTTCGTCAATACGTTTCGAATTACCTTATAACAAATTCTGTACAAAATCATTACCATTTGCTCCTTCAATTGATGTCACATATAACATATCAAATAAAAAAAACGCAATTACTTCATTTCCCTGCTCTAAACTTGTAATATACAAAGGTTTCGAGTTTTATTATGGAACTTAATTCCTGATTTTATGTAAGATAAGTCTAGAGATATTGCTGAAAATGTCCACAAAAATATGTTGCATTCTATTTCCAAATTACAAACTTTAAAATTATGAAAAGGAACAACGTTTTTGAGTCATGCACCATATTTTTAACGAAAAATATGTTTACATGGTGAAAAATTAAATTATTGATTTTGAATAGTTTAATAAAACTACCGTATACACTAATAGAGCTTAATCTGAACGAAACCCTTGGAGTGTGAGTACAGGTTTTTACATATCGATGCTAAATTAGCAAACTTCTCTATTTTAGTTAAATAACTACACTAATTGTATTCCAGGCACTAACATTATTATAATCTTTGAAGCGATATATTTAAATTGTTATTATTAGATCATTGTCTTTTTAATTTAGTTCCTCTTAAATGGTTTTTAAATGAATAATAGTTTCAGCAAGGATTAACTTGAATTTTTTTGGAAGTTTTGTTAATTTGTACTTTCTTATAAGAAACTACATTCATCAACAAGGGGAAAATTCTTGCACTAGAGAATATAAACTTGTAGGTATAAATTCAAATGTTCCACTAGAACAAAATAAACATAAATAAAACAACACGCTGCGGTGTATTTTCCATCAGTTGACTCGCGATTTCAACTCAAGTATACTTTGATTAAAATTGTAGAAAATCATACTTTTTCTAATGTCTTAAATTTGTTAATTATGGGGTTCCGAGTCTGAAAACCAAAAACGGATCCCCTTTAAAATCACTCACGTGGATGTCCTTCCGTCAAACATAATTGCTTTTCTCGGGAATTACTTGACGCAAAAACCTGAAATTTTGCATAATAACACGGACATGTTCCAGTAGTAAAATACAAAAATATCAATTTTTAAATTTTATCAGACATTAAGAACACATTTTTTTAATTGCATATATAGTAAGTGGTATTGTTTGAAAGGGCTGAAAGATATTATATTTTCAGGAATACAATAATAATACATACCAAAAAATATGCAAAACATGTCTCCTAGGTCCTTTTTTACTTCCTTAACTAATCATCTAAAATTTATAAAAAAAAATTGTGAACAGAAATCGATCTAAATATCATAATTCTTTAATATTAATTTAAAGAGGTACTAAATAAAAGTCTTAATAATTTTATACATAAATGCACCTTTTTTTATAAATTGTGAATATCGTTGATGAAAATAATTGACTAACGTATTATCGAAATAACATTTTTTTCTTTAAGTTTAAAATTGTAGTAAACAATAATTAATGTAATATGACGGTAAATTATATTTTTAAAAAATCAAATTTAAGGATAGATTTAATAGATAATTTAGAAGTTTGCGTACTATCTGTACAGAAAGGATATATCTAAGTGCGTGTTACCATCAGCTCAAAGTAAATTGAAACCTGATTATGCAAAAACAGCAGCCCGACCATCAGGCGACTGACGGTGATGAAAGAGGCTTTCATTTCGAAAAGTAAAATGTGATAGGAAATTTTATTTTGAGGAAACTGAATGTAAGGTTATGACGAATTGTCTACCAATGGGGTGGCGTTAACTAAATAATGAATGATATATTTTTTTCATGGCTCATCTTTAAATTAAATAGTAAAGTTGGTCAATTATTTATCGGCAAATAAATTAACTGAATTGAAATTGTCGCTACTCGTGTTAATAAACTATGATACTTAAAAGAAAGAACGACACGATATAAAATGATGCAAAAAACACATAGAAAATATTAATAAAAATTTTATACCTTTCTGAGCATACGAACCTTTGGACGTGAAACTGGGATAGGAATATCTGGGTGTACCTTCGTAACAGAATATTTCTATCCTGGCTATATTCATGACATGGAACAGCTGAGCTGAAATCCTATCGTTATTACTTAATTTATTTTTAGCTTTTCTCTCTTTTCTCTATACCTTTTATCCTAGAGAAAACCCTGGAAAGATTATTGTCCCTAATTGGTTTCTTAGATTAATTAAAATCATACAAATACAAAATTACGATGCAAAATGTTGACAAACAATAAAGTCTTATATTTGTAATGTATTGGCGGTTAGGTGAACTTATCAAAATTATAACAGGTAAGGAACTCTAAACACATAGATTGAGTTGTGATAGTTAAATATTTTACTTTGTGCACAAGCAAAGTAACTACGAAATAACCCTAATAGACTAAGCTTTCACTATCTTCATCATACTTTTTTTTAAATTATTTATTACCCTTGCTAATGGCCATTTGCGATTGATAAACACGATGTTACAAGGTACATCCAATATTTTTTTCTAAAGCGATTGTTTAATTACCTTGTGATTTATAACAATCGATAAACGTTTATTGCGATGTTAATATGTATTGATTTGTATTTTATTCATTTGATCTCTTATTGTTTATTTTATGTTTTAATACAATTTACCTTTTCACTACTTGCAAAACTTATATATTGGCCCAAAACTTTGGGTCACTCTACAAGCATGGGGTTTTTAAGAATAAATAACTCTTGTTAATACTCATTCCTTTATGACCGTATTAAATTAAGTTCTAAACTTATTATTCATTATTATTTTCTTATGCATCTAAATATAACTACATTTAATTACAGCTCGGATACTTCATAAGTTAGGAAACAAAATCTTGGTTAGTTATATTATATCCTTCAATAAATTTATTATTAATAATATTCTCAACATCCAATATCATAATTTATAATATTAATATATTTATTTGGCTGCAGAATAATTTATTCAATAATACTTAATTGAAATTCTGTCTCTTTAATACGAACCGTCTGTGTTTTGCTTTGTCTATTCGCCAAGGTATTTCCTAATTAATTTAATTATTGTAATACAATTCAATTAGCTTTGTGTTTTTGAAAGCAATGCTTTCTTCTTGAGTGCTAAAATATGAAAATATTAATTGTTTGTTATGACTTATATTTGAAATCGACATTAAATAAATATATTCTGAATATGATTATGTGAAATTTTGTCAACTTTTCAATTCCAGTTAACTTAAATATAATTTTAATCAAAATAAACAAATGATTCTTTGTTTCTTTGTTATTAATTTAGAATAGTGCAATAATTGTAATAAAACAGTTTTAAAGGTTAACACTTAAATAAACATGTTTAAGTAATAAACGAAATACACTTTGTTGTTGAGTGTATCAAAATCAAAGTAGTTTTAATGTACATTGCTGTCCTCCAAGTTTTACGTCTGTCTATAAACCATAATAATTTTTAGAATTTTATCAAAATCAAAAATAAATATTTCAAAACCAAACAGTTAATTAAAATAAAACATGTTTAAAAAAAGTAAATGTGTGTAAAAGTAAAAATAAAGATTACATTTAGGGACTATTTCTATATTTATTAGTTATCTGTGTGCGTATTGTGCACTATCGGAATGGAAATTAAGAGTTTCTTTAATAAATAAAACATCGGTAAGCAACGAAAGAAAAAGGTTAATTATATGTTTATTGTAACCACCAACAATGGAAAAGACATATATTTACTAATGACGAAAGCGTAATAGATGACTTAATGACGAAAACGTAATGCATGACCATGATTTAACATAGAAATATAAGTTTTCTCAGGCGGCTTGTATATATATCCCGGTACTAGTTTCATTTTCTCGTTTATATTTCACTTCGTTGACCTATAATTAAACCTTATTTTTATTTATTTATACTTATATACATTCTCGCAGATTTTCTTAATAATTTAATATGTTCGGCATAGTTTGAATAAATATTTTTTCGGTAACTGTTTCTTTGAAACAGGCGAAACTTATAAACTTGATATTAAATATTGTACGATATAATGATTTTAAAAAGGGCAATTTGGTTAAACCATTGTGTCATATTTTACTACTATCATGTTGGCATTTCATTTTTACATTTCTATGTTTAGACTTGTTACTTCAAAAGATAATATTATGTTCACACGCATTTAGGATATAGCCACTTCGAATTTTATTTATTTATCATTGTATCAGCTTTAATCGTTTGCTTTGTCATTGGTTTAAAGTTTAAGTATATTTTAGGTATCTAGTAATCATGTAACTGTAATGTAGTAATAGTGTAACTGTAAATCGTGCAAATTGTAATCGCGTGGATAAAATAATCACGGATAGAGATTAAAAAATTATTTTGAAAGTGACTCAGATTCTAAAATTATTAACACACCATAGGTGTTAATAATTTTCGCTATAAATCATTGAACTACAAATACCTCTGCCAAAATATGACTTAAAATGTCTTTCTTATCAGAAATATATATTTGAAAAACCATCCTCAAACTTTATCTTTACATAGTGATGATAAGAAGATGCACGGGGTTCCAAAGGAAGAATTAAAATAGAGATTTCTGAAGGTGGATTGGCATTATTGGCTACATATTTTAAATCGTTATTTTTCATAGAAATTTAACCTGAGAAAAATATATGACAGTTTTCACCTAATCATTTTTTTAAGTTTTTGGATTTAGAGTAATTATACCACCATATACTATTAATGTCAATTACACTCGTCCTTTCAATATAATTTATAAAAAAGTCGCTTTGAATTATAGTAGAGTCAGATATTTGGTAAAGTTATATAGGTAATCGCAGTCTTAGAAAAATATTGTATAAAATTAGATCCAAAATAAGTAAATGATAATAGTTTTGATGTTTTACTACTGTCGTTTCTATCTATGTCACGTCGGTGAAAGAGTTCTTGAGGTAGATAAGTCTTAACTTTTGGCTGCCAATTGATTATAATTGGGCATTTATCATCGGTTCATCATTAGTTCCATCATTTTATAATTTGTGAAAACAGCCAAAGCTTATGTGACAATATAAATACGTATATTGATGTAAACATAAGAATGCAGAAAATTAAAAAGTTTAAATATTGTTTCATAACAAGGTACAATTTGGTAAAATTTAGTTTTGAAGTTTAATACTAAACTTACTGACGAAGTAAATAAAAAGATACTATGAATATGTAAATTGGTATTCAAGCAGATCCTTTAAAATATCCGTATGAAAATTAAATAGAAGTTTAGTATTTGATCACTATTCGATTTTTCTGTCCAAGTAATGGAATGAATTCAGGCTAATAGATGTTATATGAAGAAGAAAATTAGTTTCCAAATTCATACATTTCATCAAGAATAGAATTTAGTGTCACTGCTTTTAAACTCTATTTGCGATTAGTGAAACAGATCGCGTAATTAATTTTGGAAAATTTAAATAGCTCAGATTCTTTAATACCGCAAAATTAATTTAGAAATGCAATTTACTTAGTCTTTTTGTTAATATTTATATACGGCATGCTAAAAATTAATACAATGATTTTTGTAGTTTTCGCAAGAAAATGAAATGTTGAATATAACGCCCAGTTTTTTAAAATTTAATATATTTAAAAATAATTCCCTGAGCATAAGTAGGAAATTATGAAATATTAAAAAACAAATATAAATACAAAAGTTTAATTAGCAGGTATTTCAAATTTTCATATTAAATTGGAGCAAATTTTGAAAAACTATCTGTCATGTATTTAGTAATAAATTAAAGACCTGTAACCTTAATAAATTTCAGTGAAAAGTAAAGTTGTTGTTATGTGTATGTATGAAAATGAGAATTAGTAAATTATAATTTATATAAAATGTCGAATGAAATCGATAAGTCGGAAAGAACCTTAAGTGCGTTTGTTTGGGAACATTCGATTCTGTACACACAAATTCAAGAATTATTTTCATAAACTTGAAAAGGAAATGACCTCATTTCAAAATGTAAAAATATCAAAGGACTATAGAACAACCTTTAGTCACGATAATTGATTTAATTCTTTCAGACAAAAAATAAAATAACGTAACGAAGCTATAAAGAAGATGATAAATAACAAAGAAATTAACTATGAATATTATCTGTATGTAATAAGAATGATGCAGTTTTTGATATAAGTTTTGATATCGAATAACACCAAAATGAAATGAAAATTTTATAGGTCTAGAAAAAGTGCATGAAATATCATTCATGATCAAACGTAGTTTAGAGAGCAAATCGAGAAATAATATTTTTCATTTACTTTATTCACTACCAGTGTTTTTAACCTATATATATATATATATATATATATATGTGTGTGTGAGTGTATATATATATATATACATATATATATATATATATATATATATATATATATATATATATAGATATATGTGTGTGTGTGTATATATGACAAAATATTTCTTGATTTAAATTCAGAAATACCTGGAATGATATTTCATACAATACCTAGATAAGTATTTCGTGTTGATATATTTTGTTTACAAAATATTTCAAAAATTATTTTGTTATCTGTGACATGACCTCATTTCTGTCTCACATAAAATGTTAATTAAATTTTATAATGCGATTAATATTGATTACCTTTTTTTTGCATAATTATGCACTGGGAACGATATATAATTATAATTATTTCCAAGTGTAAATTAGTATTCGTTTTATCAAAAAACATTTAATAACTGCTCCGTATACTGTACAGGTTTGATAGATGGCATATAGAAAAGTGTTGACTTTTATCACTTTTTTTCTGCAAATTTTATCAACACCATATAAAAAAAACCCGCCATTGTACTTATCACTTGTCTGCAAATGATTTACACAATTATAGACTTCAATTAATATGCTGCAATTAAGTCTTTAAATCATAACATATAACCAACTAATAGTCTCCAAACACAAGCCTTTTAGGCAAGTCAATTGCGTCTCATATTTTTTCTATATAAATCTAAATAATTTATGAGACCTGTCATAAAGCCACTTTCTTATCCACATCTGTAAAAAAATGAGCATTTTGAGCTATCAAATCTTAGTTAATAGCCTCATGTAAATGATGACAGTTTGCCGATTTTTCGGTAAAACGCATGCTTTAAAAGGTCTTAAACTGTCGATTTTCTCTAAAAGTAAAATCTACCTGTGTCAAACTTATTAATTACCATTATTCGACTATGCAAATGTGGCGAGTTTACCTCTCTAGTCTTACCGACGGTATGTTTAACTATTTAGAAATCCTTCATATTCCAAGCATTCATTGTATACTTTGTCTGAAAATATATGATTACCTTTCTGAGATTAAATTTTTTCAGATGAGTTGAGATGAATGGTCGGAGTAATCTTCATATTATTTGGCGACTTAATATTCTATCATCGAGCTGTAATCTTTCATATAATTCACGCAGACCCTACCTCAGTGCCAGAGTCACGGAAATTCCTGTGTTTACGTTCATAAAATCAACACATGTGCCTAATTTTTAAACGCTGTCCGATCTTTTACCAGTATATCTTCTTATTTCTGCGAATAACGGAATTTCATAGATTTTAGAATAGAACAATAAGATAAGACAAGTAACGTCCATATACGTTTTGGGAAATTGTTAGAAAACATTTCCATTATTTCCCTAAATATACATTAATTATATATATTTTTTTATTATTTTCGTCTACAAAGATTATTGCATATAAAATAAAGGCATTTTTATAACAATTGCAATAATTTGCAGTCGCAATAAAGATAAAATGAATTAATAAAATAAATAAAAAAATTGTCGATTACTTCTTCAAATAGATATCAATATGAAAAAAGTTGGAAAATTACCAAGATTTCTTAAAATAATATACCTTCTTGCAAACAAAAGGTATTTCCGTAAAATTTTCAGAGATAAATATTATCTAATGGAACTGGAAATCAAATATACATTTTCGCAATTTAGTTTAAAGAGAAATAAAATAAACATCCGTTTGCGAGCATTTCATCACTTCAGTAAATCATGAAAACATCGGCGTGCTGGAAAACTCCCTCTCTACTGATATTACGTCTGCCGAATTGTATTGTTCAGGTAAAAAATAATTTTACCGGTGTGAGTCGTAAAATTTCCTTACGTATCTTTTATGCATATTTGTGTAAATATCTTATCTGTTGTTATGGGTGTGTGCGATAAATATTTCACGTTAAGTGATTTTATTTTTCCCTAAATTAAATTTCATTAGAATGGTAAATACTATATATCGCCGACCGCTCGCGTTTAAAGTTGTCAAAAAATTGTTACCTTTTGTTAATTAATATTTCTTTACCAGCAAAGTAGAACAATTTTCTGGTAACAAAATGTTAATTTAGGGAAAAAAGAAGTAAATAGTGTTTTTATTCAAAACGGAATAAATTTCAAGCCTTTTTTTTAAATACGTGTCTTAAATTTAAGAACAAGTAACATGATTAACAAGTAACATGATAACAAGTAACATAATCAATTGGCTTTTAAATAAATAATGATCAGAATTTCATAGAATTATAGTAAAATATTTTTTGCATATATTGTTTTTATTTTTATAATTGAAAACTGTTTCATTTTGAAAAATATGAAAATGTTAAAATAATATATGAGGTCGACGTTGGAAATAATCGACTCATACTTAAATTACTAAGACAGAACAAAGAAGAATTTTCTTAACGTATAGGAATAGAACAATAACATATATTAAAAAAGAAGATGATATGTCATGTGAGTACTGTCTACATTACAAACTATAATATCTTTAAGAATAATTCAATTAAGTGAAAAAAAAGTATCTTGTCAGTTGTTAGAACTCACTCTAAGCATATATTCTCGGAATTTTCTACAGAAAATCAAGAAGTAAAAATACAAAAGATGACATGATATTTTGAAATTTATATATATTAATATAATTTTGAAACTCACCACCTGAAATTAATACCTTTTCTTCATGTTCGAGTAAAGAAAAGGTACTGTGACTACTAACAGAACAGAAACGAGAGATTTTTTTTGCATATTCTTTTGCCGGTTTTAAAAGTAATATATGTAATTCACAAGGCCAAAGACCTATTCGAGAATCATGAGTCGTCAATTCTAGAGATTTTTTGGCTGAAAAAAGGCTGAAATCGATTTATTTTCTAATGCATTTACTTAAAGAAACTGATTTCATTCTTTTACTAATATCACTTTGTTTTGAAATTTTTAACTATCGAAAAAGGACGATACAATTTTTGGCGGTGTATGTACTATATAAATCTAATAAATATGGTATAAATATTTATGTTTCCACAAGTATCAGAATATTATGCAAGTTGAATATAAAGCTTTATATGAGACGAAAATCAAATAGGCTATCATAATGTTGAAGTAGGGTTAGTTAAACGACTTTAACGGGTGCCTTCAGCAGTGAAAAGCATTAGTACTGTCCTAAAAATCATGTCGATACTTTTTCCACTTACATATATATATATATATATATATATAAATACATATATACATATATATATATATATATATATTTATATATACATCGTTTGTTCGTATCTATGAGTAGCTAAAATATCTGGTTACGGGAAATGAAGTGTGTGACTTATGCTAATTTTTCGCGTAAACGCCAGTGGCTAGAAGCTAAAAAAAGGTGTACCTACAACAAAATATAACATTGTACAAAATATACTTTTGAGTATATGATGGGGTATAAATGCAGTTATTCATCGGAAACTCCTTCCAGCTAGCATTACAATTACAGCTAGGATTTTTTTGTAAACAATTGAGCAAAGTTGCCGCTGAACTTCCGTTCAATCAAAGCAAAGTTTATTTTTTCGTTACAATGAAATACTAGTTTCACTTGGATTGAGTGTGCTACCTCACATATCGTACTCTACAGACCTTTGCTTTTTTTTGCTGTCTGATTGGCTTTTTCAGATCTGTTTGCTCTCTGACAAATAAGTTACGTGATCGAAAATTTAAAGACAAAAGTTATATAAAAACCGAAATTTACCGATGTTTCAGTCAGACTCAAAGATAGGAAGGAATTTTAGCTCTGCTTACACGTTGGTGATAAGCTACCGAAGGTACATATAGGATTGAACGAGATTTTATTCACTACATGTAAAAAGTTGAAAATTTGTTTACATATGTGGTGGGTTTATAAGTTGCCAATGCAATATATATATATATATATATATATATATATATATATATATATATATATATATATATATATATAAACATATATACGTATTAATATGTATGGACGGATAGTGTTTAAAATTAATAAACAATACTAAATACTAGACTTAAAATGAACAGCACCTGACTGAGCTGAAGAACAGTACCTGTTCGTCTATTATTTCTACATTGCTGGTATAATGTTCATCGCCCTTAAACTAAAAGTGATATGAGGCTCTGACCTACAGAAATGATATTATAAGTGTTCCGTTTTTCGCCGTTTTGCTATGAATGTATAAAACGGTAAGCCATAACCTATTCAGATCCGTTAGCTAAGAAAAGCTAATTGATTAGAGAATGGAATATTTTGGCTTATTGATCAACCGCTACCCACAATAATTACTGGTCGACTCGGTATCAATTTGAAGCCAAGTTATATTTCAACAGATAAATATGCAGTGATAAAAAAATGCCAAAAAGTCTATTCTCAGTAGATTTCTCGTCAGAAGACAGTAAAATAACAAATTACCGAAACCAATATTATGAGCGACTGATGAAAAATGTTTTTGTTCCTTTCTTTGTTACAAAACGTTTTCATGAAATAAATCCAGTTTTTATTGATGCCGCAAGTGGTAAGGTTTGAGTATTCAAAATAATGACTCAGTTATTTCGTCCAACTTTAATATTGCGTAACTTTTATTCCGCGCAGAATTTTCATATTTTTCAGTGAGTTTATTCAAAAGTGGAAATAATAAGCAATAACATTTGCCGATACAATGAGAATGTATATTATATAAGGAGGGATAGACCACATATAGCTAAATATTTAGCAGTAAATATGTTTTATAACTCATCTGTCGAGATGACGAAAAGGAGTTTCGTAGATAAGTTTCGTCTACACCAAATAAATGAAGAAAAAAATCAGTGTTATTTATTCACCTTTTAGGTGTGAAAAAGTTTTCTAATTTGAACCAAATTTTTATATGTACGTATTATTTGTTCTCTTTTCTTTAACATGTTCTATTTGAAATAAGGATTATATAATTAGAGTATCTATTGCCTTTTTATACCTGTAAGGAAACCATAAGTTTACCTCAATCGGTACAACTCTTCAAATTAATAGTCGTATTGTAATAAATCACGAAATAATATTATTTAAAAACGTAACATATTACTTTAACATAATGTTAAAGAGGTAAAATAATATATCTTTTTCACGCAGTATTGATATGAAACTCCTAAAAATCTGTGATGTATATATATATATATATATATATATATATATATATATGATTACTTTTAAAACTAGGAGCTATTTTGTTCACATCACAGATTTTTAGGTGTTTCATATCAATACTGCGTGAAAAAGATATTTATGGAAACAGCTAGATACAGTCCAACGCCATTTTTCTTCCATTCATGTAACCTATTTAATTTGACACCGTGCAATACAGAGAGCTGAATTTAAACTCAATTATGTGCAGTAGTTTTATTCTGATATACGATGAATTAGGACGGAGGGGGGGGGCAGAAGAATCATTGATTAAAAAAAATTGTTCTCGATGGAAAGTATTAAACGAAAGCCAGCGAGAGGGTTTTTTTCTGATTTTCAGTTAATTTTTAAAAAAAAATTAAAGGGGTTTCTATATGTAGTTAATTTTAATTATGATATGGAATATTAAGGTATAAGTTCAACGCACACTTGGTCGCATTTCCCTGTTTCTAGATATTTTCTTTTTTATATAAGGAATCTTTAAATAATTTATGTTAGAAAAACTTTCATCAAGGTGTTTTGTTTTCATCCTCTGCTTAAATATCATCAATTTTTTAATTCAGTGTGAACGGTACCGGAACACATGAAGGATTAATAATTAAAACTACAGGTTATTTGATAAATAGTTATCCTTTTACACTATATTGTCCAAAAGTTGTTAGTTTCGTAATTTTGTTTAAACTAAAACATAATTTCACCTGTACATGTGATAATAATATTTGAATATTACCTCTATTTATTCACTGGCTAAATAAAAATATTTGAAGAAAGACTGCGCAGCCAAACAGCACCTAGGAATTATATTCCGATGACTGATCATTGCCTGTTGACTAAAAGCATTTAATGTCTACTACAGGTTGGTCCAAAAATCCATTAACATTTGAATCGGCAGCTACCTTTAGCAGCGAGGGAGAGATGGGGCGGGTGAGGTTCGGAATGTTAGAGCGGCTGATTGGAATTTGATGCCATGGCGTCATTCAACGAGAAACAATGTGCGTTCTGCGTACGCAAGTACTATCGGAACAACAATTATTCTACTCTAGCGCGAAGAAAATTTTGCGATCATTACAATATACGGCATAAAAATAAAGCTCCATCAATTTAATTGATTAAAAATGGGTCCAGAATTGTGAAGAAAATGGTTTAACAATAGATAAACCGTGATCTGGCTGACCTAGAACATCACGGTATCCCAAAAATATAGAGCGTGTTAGAGCGTCTGTTCTTGAACAACATGGACTCTCTACTCAAAAACGGTTTAGCATCATAAACGTATCCAAAACATCTCTAAACTGCATTCTACATTCTTATTCGTACAAAATTCAAACGGTTCAGCAGTTAAAGCCTCAAGATTATGCTCACAGGCTGCAGCTTGCTAACGAAATGCTTGAGAGATTTTGCTAACTTTAACAACATTTTTTTTCAGGAGAATCTAACTTTCACCTAAATCGATATGTCAACAGACAAAACTGCAGATATTGGAGTGACACTAATCCAAAATTGAAGCTTTCAAACCCCTGCATTTACCCAAGGTATGGGCAGCTTTATCAGCAA
Source organism: Druceiella hillmani (assembly GCA_039881145.1). NCBI lineage: Eukaryota > Metazoa > Arthropoda > Insecta > Lepidoptera > Hepialidae > Druceiella > Druceiella hillmani. The sequence goes on from JAYKKI010000008.1 coordinate 4,830,722, forward strand.
GAGGCATTATTTGTCCATATTTCTATGAAGATCAAAGAGAAAACGCTGTTACAGTGAATACAGAGCGGTATATTGCCATGCTACAGAACTTATTTGTTCCAGCGCTTCAGGATTTTGATAGTTTCCATCAACAATCGTGGTTTCAACAAGATGGGGAAATATGCCACACTTCTAACGACTTTTTATGTGCAGTTCGCAAAATTTTCGGTAAAAAAGTTATATCCAAAACAGGTCACATTAACTGGCCACCTCGTAGCTCGGACTTATCCCCAATGGACTTTTTTCTTTAGGGATACCTTAAAAGTAAATTCTTTAACAGCAATCCAGCGACTCTCAAGGAATTAAAGGCTCATATTCGCGAGGAAATGCAAAACATTTCCCGAAACATTTGTCAGTCGGTCATTGAAAATTTTCGCTCCCAGTGATTTTCGCAGCAGTGTAAAAAAATGAAGGATCGCATATGGAGGATGTGATTTTTAAGAACTAAAATCTTAAATTGTGTACTTTCATAATAAATAAACATTTTTTCTTTCATATAACTAGTTTTTTTCATCATCATATGAAATGTTAACGGACTTTTGGACCACCCTATAGAAACATAAAAGCCTGTTGTATGAGTGGCCAGCCAAGCACAACTAGGTAAAATTTTGTTTTGCAAATATTTTAGTCTTCTAAATAAGGTTGACTAAACTGGTGTTCTTTAAATCGGTATTGTACAATACAATTTGCTCTACAATATCGTCAGCTGTACTTTGGTGATTAGTTTTTTTTTAATATCGGAAAATTCGTACAGCTTTAGACAGATACATGTATCCAATAAAAACCATTGTACAAAATATAATGCCTCATTTAATTCGGGATTAATTTAAATATTGGATTAAAACATATCGGTTATTTTTGTTATAGTACATTTTACGGTATCATGGTTGGATATCAAATTACTTGTTTCTAAGAAAGAGGTATATAAAATCAGGAATGGCCACTAGACATTCTTAATAGTGAGTCATTCTTATTACTATGCATATATCATATTTTTTATTTTTTTGATGTTTTTTACTAAGGATAATTGAAAAATTGCTTGAGAAGACAGTTTCGTTCGAACGTTTGGTTAATTTCTGAAAGTCGATCGTCAGAGCCTTGTCTTAAACTGTACGTGTTTATTTCCAAGATTTGTAAATTTGAAACTCTTTAAAATATGCTATATTACTACTGTTGCCACTATTGATATTCATGGCGGAACTTAAAAAAAACCTTGAATTGGCTTCATCTTTTATAATCTCATTAGGGTTTTGCACTCTCTGTGTGCGCGACGACAAGCAGTATTCAAAGCTCCCGCACTTGACCTTCGCTGGATTGGAGGATTCGACGTTTACCAGATCTACGTCACTGTTAACCATGTAGTCAGAAGATAGCTCACTAGGTCGATTATCAATGAATACTCCTCGTCGTTGTAAGACAATTTCTCTTTTAATTAATTTGCTTACTATAAAGTTTACTATTACTAGAACTGTAGCAAAGTAGAAGTTGAACTCTAAGTCAAACTAATCTCTCTAAGGATCACCTTTATGTGGCTGCCGCTGCGGCTGCTGGTCTAAGGGAAAAAATGGAAGCTCATAACATTTATGTGTCCATTCGTCGGCCTGTATATATCTGCAACGATTTGATTTTGATATATTACATTTGACATAGTATAAAGTACACTAACCCACAATTATCTCAACAACTAACACTTAAAAATATTCACATGGAAATTTTAGAGTAGGCAATTAAAATTCTCGACTTTGTTTTATTTTCCGTATTTTACGGGATTTCACTTTCAAGATTCACTCATAAAGTAATCAAAATTATTTATTTTAGAAGTTAATGTAAGATAGCTGAAGAGATATTGGAATAAAAGTCCCCAAGAAAATGTTCAAAACTGTTTGAACTAAAAACTTGAAATATTTGAGAGGGCATATAATGAATAAATTTTTAAGCTGAATAATTTTAATATATATATATATATATATATATATATATATATATATATATATATATATATTAATAGCAAGGTATCTGCAAAAGAACACATGACATTTTTCATGAAGAATCAAGTTGACATGCGCTAAACAATGATCACACCCGAGTTGACCGTTATCACCAATAGGCGCGCGAGCGGCGACACGAGACGCTGTCATGCAGTGATGCTGTCAGCGGCGAAAAAAGACTTCTGATCACAGGAAATAAGAATTAGCTTGTACTGCTTTCTATCCATGAAATACGAAGTCCAGAAAGATAAAAGTGACACAGAAAAACCAGCCTCGCCAGAACATTTTAATTGGATATCATTGTCCCACAACTAAAAGCTTTCTCGTAGTCGAAATATGCACCATCGACTTAAAAATCGAGATCAAACTGGCAGGGGACATAGTCGACGAAATACGCGAGATTTGTAACTGTCGAACATTCAAAACGAAATCCGTGTTGCATGTTACAAATCTGATTACTATAGCTCAAACGGATGTTAAAATAGAACGCGAAAGAGGAAAATTTAACTCTGGCAGAGGGAATCGCAATCGGTTGAAAATTTATTATTTCAGAAACGTTGCCGCTGTTAGGTATAGGAGTTACCCGAGTAATTTTTCATAGTGAGACATAGATCAGTTAGCAATACCGTATTAAAATATGTTTTAAGGATTAAATGAAAACATATGTGCATGTTTTGAGTGTATAACAAGGTAAGTCATTAATTAGGCCATACTGATAAATTCAGCTTGGAGAAAGCAAGTATTAAGTCACTAGTAACATAGGTTAATTAAAAGATGTTTTTAATAATTTGTAATTATTTTAAGCGTTTTTTCTAACATCTTATTTAAGTTACAACTCGATTATTATCATGAAATTATTTGCAAATTATTTATTTGAAATATCATCTATATCAGTGGATAAAAGCCAAGAAAATCAAATGTTAATTCAATATTATACTTAATGTCTTTAAGCTCATTTATTAAGGAAGAAGCAAGAAAATTACATATCATATAACACTCTACATATAGAAAGATATATATCAAAGGATATTTGCATACGCACTGGTATGTGTGGAAAATTAAAAAGACTCGTACCTCGAATTCGAAGGAATGAAGGACTATTTCGTTTTTCTTTTTGCATGTAAATAATTTTACCTTCATGATATTTATATAATAAAACATCACAGGCACATTTATGGATACGTTCAAACATTAAACTGTATTTAATTTGATGCGGGCTCCTAATAACTGAGTTGGCTGCTAACTCGCCTTGCACCAGAGATATAGAATATGTTGAGGGAAAAACCGGAAATCCTTGGTATCATATCTAATCAAATTTAACTCCAAGATCGAGACCTAAATAAAGTCTATTTTTGTCACGCATAAATAGAGAAAACATTATAATTGTGCTCCCATACAATTATACTACGGTCAATTTAGTTTTACGCATCATAAACAAATCACACTCTTATTTTTCATTACCCTCATCATATCGACAAAAACTCAATTATAAACGAAATATCCCTTTGACCTGTAAAAATTTGAAAGCCACCATGAAGTAAAGGAAATTGTTAAGCAATTTAAAAACCGTCCAAGCGTATCGGTACACAGTATAAGTATATACTGTGTACCGATACGTAACCAAAATAATTTAAACAAAACCAAAGTACTTATCAAAATGTTATTAACTAGAATTCTTAAAATTTTTACAACAATTCACAGAAGAAACATTGAAAGGCAGCAGTTTTCTGCACTTAATGGACCAATATATATATATATATATATATATATATATATATATATATATATATATATATATATATATATACATAAACATACATATATAGGGATAATTAAATCACATACCCACTTTTGACTTCACCGTAGTCAGTGCTTCAAACCATTATTTAATTTTCCATGCTCCATATCCGCTTACTACATTTCTAGTTGCTACGTGCTTGGTTTATTCCTATATATACTTACTTATCTACGTACATATGTACAATCCGTGCATTTGTTTATACCAGTTTTTCTTACTCATCTACCTACCAACTAATACCTTAGTCCCTTCATGCCGTTATACGTATCTGTGTATACTTACCTACCTGTTATATTAATTTTGTTATTTTCATTGCGTCAGCACAAAGCAAATGAGTTCATATTCAATGAGTTTATACCCTACCATTGAAAAGTCCCTGTCGCCATTCGACCGACTCCATCATTGTACCCAGATTTTACTTAAGCTCGGACTTATTCCACCTTTTAATCGTACTACAATTTTGCAGATTTCATTACTAGATTATCATAGAGACCTATATCATACAAAGTTAATCATGGCACTTATTTTGTACATAATTTATATATATGGCCAAAGCCAAATCAAACCAATTTTATAATAAAGACTGGGGCCATTCGAATAAAAAATTAATCACCCAAATTTGTTTATTAATGACGGAGATGTGAGCACACAAAACAGGCCGTACTATTACAGCATCAAAATGAAGGGATGTAATCTTAATTGAAATAAGTATGTAGTCGTTTATATAAGTCCTAAAGGTTGAATTAATTTTAATGGGAAGATTGATTTTTTCAAACATTGGAATAGAAAATTCAAAGAAATATCATGATAACTTAGTTATATAATAGTTAGTTTTATATAATGTTATATTATAGTTAGTTATATATAATGTTAACTTATAGTTAGTTATATACAATGATAACTTAGTGTTTAAAGTTGTCGTCTAATATAGAAGCATATTTATTTATTTATTAATCTTTAATGTAACATTCGTACATACGGTGGACTTATTAATACAAGGACAATCTTCTAGTCACCCACAACCAAGGAAGCTAACTCATTAGTTGAGGTGGGATGGAAAAGATAATACTAATATAAATTTAGCAAGAAAAAATAAAATCGTTTTTAAATAAAGAGAAGAAAAAAAGAAGGAACAAAAATTAAATAAAAATATTTACATTCCTGTAGGAAAATAAAAGGATGAGGCTCGGAATGGTGGAAAATGTCAGGTAAGTTGAGAGGCGCGTAATTTTCGAGACAATTTTGAAAGAGTATTTGGACTACAAATTTCTAGTTTTAGTACGTAAAGAGTTTCATAACTTAATAGTGTAGATAAGAAAGGAATATTCATAAAAGGACAAACAATATTTAGGAATGAGAAGCACGCACAAATTTTCAGAACGTAAATAAAGTACAACGATTTCGTTAATCTCTAATTGAGTTAAGAAAGCCTATGTGAATTGTATGAAATATTATAAAGTAATGAAAGAATATGAAAATTACTCCAATCGTGAGTTGCCATCCATTTGAGCTGAGATCTAAACTCAGGAATATGTCCGTATTATTCAAGACCATATATATAACGGTCACGTACATTTTGAAGTTTTTCTAGTTTGTTGAGTAATAATATAATAAGATCTGGATAGTATAGATCTTTATACAAAATTATTAACATTTTTATTATCAAATTTTAATAATATTAATAACTTAGATATACAATTTTAATAACATTGGAGTGAGTCTTTATTAGGGTTACTGATATTTCATCTTTTCAGCTCATTTACTGATAACTTTGAGATTTAAATTTTAGGATTTAATTATAGCATAAGTACTATTCACATACGTCTGTCTATACATTTGTAGATCATCTATATGATATCATGAGTGATAATTACTAAGGAGGTTTTTGATTATATTGTCTTTGAAAATAGAAAAAAAGGGTGTGTTGAAAACATGCAGCCTTGTGGCCCTTCAGTTACCAAATCAATCCATTAAGACCAGATATTTGATTCATTGACAGCTTACTTATAACCGTTTAAATAAGATTTAAACCATTCTAAAGAAGGTTATGATGAGTTCAAAGATTTCAACAAATTAATAAAATATCGAAATCTGCACTACTAAAGTCAAGGAAAATGAGACTAGTGAGTTGAGTGTTATTCATGACTTGGCGTATATCACCAGTAATATTAATTAAAGCTGTGGAAGTGATGTGATTTGATTGAAAACCAGATTGGAAAGGACTAACAAACTTTTACTCATTAAAAAAGTTCACTAATTATCTATGTCGAAGATGCGCTCGAATACTTTAGATAAAAATGGTAAAATGGATTTTGGAACAAAGTCTTTAGGCTCTGTAGGAGCAAACATTTTGGGTAATTGAAAAACATATGCCTTTTCCCATTGAGAAGCATGCGAATCAACTGTAATTTAAATGCTAAATATATTTCAAATGATGGTAAATAAAATGAGTAATAGAGGTTTGGGAATATCTAAGGATATACATTACCAACCGCTTTCGATTTTATAGAAAAGATATTTACTTTCTCTTCAGATGCACAAGTTTTAAAGATTAAAAATGTATCATGTCTAATCACTAAATGGTTCTACTATTTAGAGTAGATAACTTTGCAGCTTAATCAAGGTCTCTTGGTGGTTTGGAAAAGTAGGAATTTGTCAAGTTTGTCTCACATTTCAAAGCGAATCTTCCGTCGAGTATCATACAATTTTCAAATGTCAGTAAATAAACACTACTTAATCGAACTATTAATAAATAATTTTTATTCTTGTTGATTATTCAATAGAATAGAAGCTTTAAAACCATAAAATATACGCCATCATTATTTATATCAGGCTTACAATTTGAAAAATAATTCTTTCTTTGATACTTTAGAAGATAGTATTGGGCAAGTGTTACCAGAATATGCACTTTTCTTTATATGAACGTACGTAATCTTCCTAATTCAAACCTGACACGGAGTCGCCATAAGCTTAGATCTCTTATATTAACCTAAATATATTTTTTCAGTCAAGAAAGAGCTACATTTAAAAAATAATATTTTGATTAATATGGATAAATTTCTTCGGCTGACATTTTGCCGTCCACTGATCCTCACTGCCGCCGCGCTACTGTTGTTTAAAATGGCTGTCTAAAATAGGTATCGGTTTTTCTTCAAATTTTGTGTAAACTTGTAGACTTGATTTATTGATACCACACGTACAGTTCTTTAAAAGTAATTTTCTTATTTACATGTAGCCATTACGTCAATACGAATCAGGTCAATAAGAATAGAGTTCCCAGGTAAGCCTTAAAATATAGAAAAATATTTTATATTTTGAGGCCTACGTGGGAACTCTATTGTTATTGACTTTGGGTTTAATTTCTCTTGATATTCGCTAATCAACTGTTTGATCTGTGAAGAAACCGGAAGAAAAAATTAAGAATTATAACGACTTGATTCCACATATCAGTGAAAACATATGGCGGTATAGCTATTGAAATATTAGAAGTAGCGTTAAAAGTTTTGACTGAAGAACGTAAACAAAAAAGTATTAAGTATGTTATAGACGAGAAAGCTAAGTACATTAATACACATTTCTTCAGATCTTAAGTAGTTTAACAGATTGGATTTCAGTTTTTTTTTCACTAGATAATTAAAGGCAAGAATCAGGCGTACATTAGTAACTTGCGATATTTTTTTTAAAGCGAAACTGACATGATTAGATTCGACAATGGGAGTTAAATATCTTAATATCTTTTAAGAAAGATTTTGAATGCATAATAGGATTATTTTATAAAGGAATGGCTCAAATGACTTTAATCAAACAGCAACAAAAAGATTACTGTTCAAATGCATCTGAAGATTATGGAATTTGGTCAGTTATACTTGATTTACTACTCGTTTTTCGTTCTTAAAAATAACAAAGAAACTTATATTTTCCCTTGTCTTGTAAACCGGGTAATTGACCTAATTATTTTCTTATCAATAGAGTTATTTTAAATAATTTAAGACGGCACTTAGTTTATAATTCGTTGATTCTGCCTCGAAATTCAAAATTTTAAATATCAATATAATATAATATAAAATGACGTCTTGGTCTATAAACAACCAAAAAATATTGCTCTTTCTAAAATATAATTTTTTTTCCTACACAATAATAATTTGAATTGATTACTAACCCAAAAGATTAGGTAAATCATTGGTCGTTAAGAAAGGAAAATATTAAAATTGACAAAGTTGAAACAAGAATAAGCCACATCCCACCCGAAAGATTATGTTCGGCCACGTTACTCTAAATGCGTTCCAAGTTAAGTTAATATGAATTTAGAGAATTTCCTTAAAACTTACTCTATTTCAAAACGCGATTTTACGTAAATAAATTTACAAGGTGTTTTAAACTTACCTATTTCTTTTATTTTAAATAATTTCCTTAAAACTTACTCTATTTCAAAATGCTATTTTACGTAAATAAATTTACAAGGTGTTTTAAACTTACCTATTTCTTACATTTTAAATAGATATTTTTGTAACGTGATATTATAATATTTAAAATAGAGAAAAAAATACTAAAACTCAGTTAAAAATCAATTGCCTGTCAGCATTTTTGTAATTTACATCAGTGTTACATTAACAAAAGAAATGCAGCTATTAAGGGTAAGGTTAGTTATCAAAATAACGATCATAATTTAATAACGCGCAAATTATAAAAAACTACATTAGGATCGAGGCAGAAGCAAGAAACAAAGTTATGTTGTTATTAGCTTCCTTATATAAAGTACAGGATAGATTGAATATATTCTATGTGCGATAAATAATGTGTTTTTTAAATCAAACAACTAATTTATAGAATAATTACAGTTTAAATTTTACTTTATATTATAACTATATGTAAATTAGCACGTGTGCAAAAAACGCTAATTATCAGTTTGGCAACGCGTAAAATACCTACTGTCATTGGTCTAAGGTCAGATGAATTGTTATTATGAAAATATAAAAGGGCGTGTGTTTAATCTGATACATTTGCTTATTTTTAAATTATTTTAATTTTTATGTACATATTTCGCTACAAAATGACTTTGTTTACATATAAACAATAAATAAAATTCAAATTATTCCGTTTTAGAATGTATTTACTTACTCATCTAAGGTCGATTCAGCTATAACATAAGCTAAGAGCTTCGCCAGTTTTATTATGGCATTCGGCATACACTAAAATCATGTCAAAATATTCGTTAACACTAAAAAATTACATATATACTAATTCACTGACTCGATTTACAAATATTATAAATATTTAACAACCACCAGTGTCGCGCATTCAACACAAATTAATTTATTATTTCACAAAAATAACTATCGCTTCAAAAAGATTCGAACGATTTAATTGGTTCCAAATATTTGTAAGATGCCATTTTAAAAAAATAAATAAACCATTCAATTGTCTTTGGAATTATAATTAAAATTAGACTAATATTATCAATAAGAAGCAAACAATAATTCTCTAAATGAGAAATGAAAACATTTCGTGAATCAATAGCTATTCTGATGGGTTTAGTTTAAAAATTGATGATAGTGTTTTTTTTATATTAGATTTTTAGGCGAATTAGAGATGTTAAACATTGTCAAATGGTTTTTATGAATTATAAATAACCGTGACCTTGAAACTAAATTGACTTGATATCCTTTTCTTTTATTAACATTCTTTTTTAAAACTATGCAATCGAAAGGGATAGCTAGATAAGTCAAATTCACCATCGATTGCTATTTATACTATATTGCCATATTCGTTACGTTCATCGGAATAAATGATATAGGCTGATGCATTTCCATGTTAATGACTTATGAACATTTTTATTTTTCAGAAAAAGTATGATTAAAAAAATAGGAGTATTGTAATCTACCCATTATATACTATTATGAATTGAAGTGGCGCTATAAAGTTATAACTGTATTTGTTTTCACAAAGTTTAATTCTGTTAAATAACATCAATATTTCACCAAATATTAGTAACTCTGGTACTTTACAATTATAGTATTTGTCATTTCAAAAATATATACGACCTCTCAAGTTCAAGACTTCAACGTTCTTGACATATATTACTATCTGAAAGCTTACAGTGCTGGGTCACGGTAGGTTTATATGTGACAAGTACACCTGAAAATAAAAAATACCTGCCTAAAGATAGATAATACATATATGGATTTCATTGCCTTTGCTCTACTATATTTCATGAACGATAGAAATTATTTTCCAGATTTTGGGACAACTTTCAACTCAAATTTGTAATCAGAAGTGTTTTCATAAATTTTCTTAAGAATTTTGAGTGAGAACATTTTAAATCAAATGTGTCAGCTTTTTAACCTGTTCAAGAATTTTAACTCGACCTCAGGATTTTGTATTCAAATTTACATAAATCACACAAGTGAAGAAGATTTTAAAACTTCTGCTTTAATTGTACATATAGAAATGATAACTTCAAACCTTCACATTCATTACCAATCTAGATTGCATTGAAACTTCAAACTATTTTTATTCTCTAGTATTGAAGAACTTTCTTTCATGTTTCCAATTGTTTTATTGTCTCAATTGCAATTATAACTTGGTAAAACTTAGTGTATACGCAATGAAATCTTTTGGTTATCCAAACATATAATTTAAGAAAATGTAACGGTTTGGCAGAACTTGAGTAGTATTTTTAAGATATTTTAATAATGGTCATAAACAAAGAAAACTCGTATTATTTTTGCCAAAAACCAGTATTTTTTTTTGAAACCATGCTGTTTTGGCCCGTGATCACAAATGATTGCGTTAACTATAAATCCGGCATTTAAAAACTTGATTTATATATTCTATAACTACATTAAGCATACCTAAGTTTTCATCTGCAGCAGCTATTAACCAGAAATCTTGTTTTACATCCAGCAAAAAAGGTGTTATCCCCGATTAAATTGGAAAACAAATACTTTAATACCATATACTTATACCTGATATTAATTGTGATAACGTGGCCAAATTTTTTGAAGAATTATAATAGAGATTTAAAAAAATTATCTTATTTTTGCATTACATATCCGTGCCGTTTATTTTATTTTTAGTTGATGATACACTAGGAGTAAAATTTTTTGATAAAATAAGTTTTAACATTTTTTGTAGCAGCGTAGTGAGGGACGCGTAAAGTCTACATCACAAACACACATCTTCAGGGAGCGCAATAAAATCAGATGGGAACGTGCGCACACTCATTTTATAAGCATGCTATAATACAAAAGGCAAGTTTTTCATGAAATATTTATATTAAACTTTTATATAAATTAGTTTATAGTCTCTTCTTAAACGATTAAAAAAAACATTTTGCTTTCTATATTGTTAAGTACAAGAGATTGTACAATGTCAATAACGTCCGAACCGTTACTATGTTATTTTGCGATGTACCGCGCAAAATTAGTAAGAAATTATCGTACAGTACATCCCAAGAAAATAAATAAATAAATTCAAGAATTTAATTTCTTTCAAACTGTGCATCACTCAAACTGTTCATTTTGCTTCCTACTTATTTATTAAATTAATTTTAATATCATATATAATATAATATGAGGACAAAATCATGGGGAGCAATGAAAAGCACCAAAGGCAGATTATTTTCAGGCACCAAGGGTTCCGTTCGGTGAATAGTTAATATTTAATATTCAGTTACTTTCAAAATTATTGTTTGATTGTAACTATTCACAAAGAAATTTAATACATGTATTAGATAATTTATTTTGTTAAATATTTTAAAAAACATTTTACTTTCACTGTGCTCTTTCTTACCATCTTTATTAGATTTCTAGGGATATACTTACGCTTACCAGTTTATTTTTCAACCACGGTTTTCGAAGGCATAAAAGTATGCAAAATCTTAACTAATTTTATCTACCAAATAATTTTGCATATTTTACTAGAATATGTAATGGATCCTGTAAGAATTTCAACTAAAAATAACGAATACAACTGGATAACAAGTAGTTTTAAGTGTTTGCTGATCATTTATGTCAATAAATACGGAAAAGTAGGTTTCTATTAACAAAGGTTTCACAGAGTAGCACGTTTAATAACTTCATCTTCTTTACCGCTTGAGGAAAAATAGATATATGGGTTGGAAGGGTTTCCAGGCATCCGTTCTATGGCAGGAAGAAACTAAACCCTTATAAGATCACTATTGTGTTCGGCCATCTATCCACCTATCATAGCTGTTTTTTTCTGAGATCGTTACCTAGAGAAACTTGAAATTTGGCATGGTTATAGAGCATATTAATTCGCATATATTCCAATTACATAATGCATATAGTAGCTAGCATTCAAGAACGTTTATGTAAACATTATAGAGCAGACAAACTAGTAATGGATTTTCTTATTTTCGTATATATTGTGAGGCTTTAATTGAAATAATGTTTTATATCAGGTAAACATATACACTGTTAAAAACATCGATGTCGCTTTCCTCATAAATAATTTGGTGTAGACACTAGGATTTTTGGGTCTCTAATAAAGCATACTAATCGGCATATATTTCAGTAGTTATCAAGCCCAAATATTTTTGCAGTAGTTTTAGAGAGGATAAATGAAGTAATATCTTATTGTTATTTTCATAAGTCGTCTCGTGTTTAAGTTGAAACAGCCAATTTAAAGGATTCCAAAACAATTTATTTAGTATGTCCAAAACGATTGTTTTAGTAGTTTTCATTAGTTATGCAGATATTGTTAGAAATGTTCTCGAAAAATATGCACTCCTCGGCAATCCCAGAAATTATCACAGTCAAAATAATGAAAAACATTGTAATAAGAGTTTACTCTAAAGTTTACTGAAAAACTAGAGAAATGAAAATTTATGTAGGAATATATTCTAGGTATTATATTTTTTTAAGATTTTTGTTATACTTTTTTCCATATTAAATATACATAAGCGAACATATTTACATGGTGAAAAATAATATTAATATTTAATAATAAAAATACTTTAATGGAAATTAGTGTACTCATATGAAATTTTGTTTATTTTCCAATAAAAAAAGTATTTGAAGCCTACTGCCAAGCAAATAGAGACATAATATTTTAAAACCGTTTTAAGAATCTTGAAGCCACAAAATCTTTATTTCAAAAAAGTTTTATAATTTTTAATATTATGAGAAGTAAATCTTGCAAAGAAATTCGCAAAGTAGAAAATAATTTTTTTGATTTTTCTAAAAGAAAAATTAAATTGGTTGCTTATCTGTCACTGAAAATTGTGCTGTTGTCTTCTCGTTTAATATGCATTGTTACAATAAAGATGTTAGTAACTAGAAAAAAAATTCTGTAATGTTTTACAGTGATCGAATAAAATGTGTTGTTTTTATTGTTAAATGAACCATGAATCTAAACTAAAATCAACAAATAACCCATTTTTCTGACTACCCTATACGAAAAGAAAATGTATTTTACGAACAATTAAACCAAAACTTAACAAGGATGAAAAGTGGATAGGAAATTTCTTTACAAAAGCTTTTTCTTTAAAAGGGTTTTTCCACTCGTATAGTGATCAGCGCAGGATTATTTTATAATTTTGAAGAAAAGGTTAGCCCGGAGACATATTGCAATTCCACCGTCGTATTTGGCGATGTGGTATTTACAAAGCAGGATATAACCAAGAAATATATGGAATGTTGAAGTTAAAATTTTTAAATCTGCTTGAAAATGCAAGATAGATATATCGCAATAAGACACAAAGGAACAAATAACAATAATAACAAAATTGAAAAAAGTTTGGAAAATATTAATGAGCACTCTCAAAATGAAATGAATTTTGAATATAAATACATATGCTCATTGGTAAAGAAATAGGATAAAAATAAAGAAAGATAAATATTTTTAGTAAAATGAATATAATTAAGAAACAGTCTATAAATATATTTGCATAAAGTGTGGATAATTGTAATATCAGGACCAATTAAAATTCTTTACAATCAATCATTTCACGATTAACGTAAAATAACCATAAGAGTTTTCATATGGTAAGGTTTAAACATCGAATTACATATGAAGTCTTATTAAGTTTTAAATTAGTTATATTTTTTTATTGCAAATTTGAATAAAAACTGGAATAATAGCAATGTTAAAAATTTTTTTGTCGAAAGGCTGATGTTTTTCCTCCGAAAATAATTTCTAAAGTAACTAAATTGAATAAAATATACTTCTAACAAAATTTTTAAAGTTTAGAAAAATGAGAATTTTTATTTTAGATTATTTAGAAGTGTGTGGTAACATAAATTTTTTTTCCTAACTTAATCGCGAGCTATTATACCCACAAATAAATTTTGAAATTGTCACGTATTCACTTGTTCTTTCTTGCAAATAATGTTATTTTCCAAAACATTATCATATTGTTATGTATTACTTAATATATAAACAGAAAAATAAAACAGAAATAAGTGAAATTAATATTTGCTCCCGGAATTGCTGTATATTCATTACATATGTGCAAGAGAACTGTCTTAAAATGTATTTTCTAGAAGTTCGTTGTTAGTCTATTCATGTGTTCTATTTGTAATATCACATGGAATTGTCTTTTTAAACAAGTTCCCAATAAAAAATTATTTTATTTCATCGGTGGAGATATTTTGCTTAAAATTATGCATCAAACACTTAATCACTACTTCAAATGTAATCATGGTTAGAAAGAGTTATAGATGCTAAACGAAATTTTAAATTTTTTTTTTAAGTTTTTGGGCTATTTTACCACTTACTATAAACACAAATAAAACCATCATGAATAGATAGAATGACAAGACAGGAAGAAAAATATTTTTGTCAAAGTCCAAGATTAATAACTGAGGTGACATATTATCTATCATATATTCTCTATTTTTATTTCAGCATGGTATAATTGGTCTTTCCTCCTAGCTTCTCCATTTGTCAATATAGGTTTTGCCTAATAAATATTGGTTTTAGGTTTTTCAGTGTTCTACACAACCTCCTGTTTGACATGTATAGTAACATATAAGATATTTATTTAATGCCTATTTGTTTACTTACTTTTGTCATAAAAGTTGAGGAATCGGAGATAAATTAGAATAAAGAAATAAAAGATTTGGAGTAAGGTAACAAAAATTAATCGTTCACTAAATCAGCTTAATCAATATGTCTTAGATTTTAATCTAGATTTTTTCAACATTGCTTACTTCCTTTTTAAATTCATAAAAGTATCCGGTTGTTGATGCTAATCAGTAACTAATGAATTAGATTCATGGTGTATGGATTCGTAATTAACTATTATAATTAAACTTTAAATAAATTAACTTATATATATTAAGTTTCATTCCGTTTTGTTCCGTTACAAAATAAAAGGGTATGAACTTTAGCAGAAATGGAAATATTAAACGATGTCACATTAAGTATCAAACCAGTTACTGTGATTCTCAAGTAAAACTTTATAAGAAAATATAATTCAAATAAGATGCACATGCAAATATTTATTTAACGTTTATTAAATTTCGTTATAGGAATAATTAAAGAAAATAGTCAGAGGGAGACCTGGGACAATATGTGGGATATTATAAAATGTTCAGAGCCAAGTGTTATTATATATATATATATATATATATATATATATATATATATATATATATATATATATATATATTTGTAGATAGTGCTAATCGGTAGAATGTAATAAATTATATTGAAACAAAGCGAGAAAAGAAATATTCAGTCAAATCATAATATAGAATTGAACGTGTAGGAGATTCAGTGTAACTTACGTAAAGAAAAATTGCTTTCAATGCAAGCTTAATCAAATTTCCCGTCAATATTGTATGGAAATATATTGTTCCTGTACAAATTATTTCATCGCAATTACGAAAATAACGCGTGTCAAAATCAGACGTAATCTTTAATTTTAAATTATTTAAGCTTATTTAACTAATATTATACTTAATATGCACTACTTACTCATGGTTTTGTAGCTTTAATTACCGGATATCAATACAATTTGCCTGACATATTGTAGAACTTATTGAGTGAAAATAATTTTTTTTTCCTGCACAGCTACTTTTTTTGCGTCTCATTAATCCTAAATAATTACAACAAACAAAATCCTCAGAACGGGGTAGGAAGGATTATCGATATTTTAAACCGTTTCTCGACATTAGAAAGATATTTAATAAGTAATTTCATATCAAGCGAGTTGCATTATGAAGTATTTACGATATAATTAAGATTATATGAGATAAGGCCATATATAATAACTTAATATGGGCTCTGAAAGTTTGGCAACAGTTAGATCACCACTATGTTCATAAATTATTTGTTTTAAAAGCTGCTATAATAATTTTATGATATTAACACATTACGATGCGTATAACACGAATTGTGGTTAAACACATTTCTTTTTAATGGACTTTATGTTAAACGAACAAATGGGAAGGGTAAATACGCGAGCAATCTCGAAGCAAAAAAGCACTCACAATTTATAAACTTAATTTAGCCGAAGCTCAGCCACATTCGGGAGCTCTTGGTTTACCACGCGACCTTGGCAACATTTAATTCCATAAATGTGGCAAGAGAAAACAAACATGTTTTTTAGATAAAAAATCTACATGGAGGTAGAAACAGCAAAGTTTATTATTATTCATGTGTTACATACGGAAGGTGTTTTATAAGTAGTTATTCTTTACTGAAAATGTTCTCTTCATGATTTCGACTACCTATTTTCAATATAAATTATTTCCACCAATGTTTTCTCAATTTGAAATTTGATAATATTCTAATTAGACTTGGAAAATGAAAAATTACAACTCTGTGTAGCCATATTTTATAAATATATACATGTATATATATATATATATATATATATATATATATATATATATATATATGTATATATATATTTATATATATATATATATATATATATATATATATATATATACATATATATATATATATATATATATATATATATATATATATATATATATATATATATAAATAAAGTGAAACAAATAAATTAGCCAAGATTCACAAATTCCGTAACATGTATATTTTTTCGTCTGTCACAAAATATTAATCTTTCTTTTGTTGCGTTCAAGGTATCTTAGTTATTTTACATTCGCGCAAAGCTTACAACTTATTCTTGGTTAAACTTTCTGTTTCAAAAACGATTAGCTTTTTTATTTGAAAATATCTCTTGGTCGATCTTGAAACCATTATGGAAAAATTTCACCTAAATATACAAAATTCGCTGTTAATATGCAAGCCTCCTGACTTTAAACGACCTTAAATTTATATTTTATTTTTTTCCCTATCGCAATATATTTTTCGCACTTTTTTTAAGTTTTTTACGTAAATCCAATAAATTAAAATCGAAGTAATGAAGGAAAATGACAAAGTGAAAAGAAAACATTTTAAATTAAAAAACTTATGTGGGCTATTAATTGGTGGAAAATTTAATTTTTGTCCATTATACCTCAGAGCTTTTCTTATGAAATCAACGATATCAATAGTTTGCCCTTATAATATAAAGTTTTATAAGTAATTAGCAACGGTAAATTTAAAAACAATTGGTATACATGATATTGCTATAAATATTACTTATCATTTAAAAACAATCGGGGCTAAATAAGAATAAAGTCCAGTGAAATTAAAATAGGCTTTCCAAGCATTTAAAATTTAAAAATGTCACTTAAATTTTGGTTTTTAATATTTTACCTTAATAAATATTGTATTATCAGCTGATGATGATATAATGCGAATTATTATATTTTTTGAAAAAGATATGATTGCTCTTAACTCAAACTGTACTCTCGATAAACTCATAATATTTAAGGGGTGGTCAGCGATGCACAAATATGATCAGAAATGCTAATGTTGCCATAATTTTGCTAATTCTTATTCAAATAAAAATGTTCAATTTAGATATATTGACAAAATTTTCAAAAATTTATTTCATTTATTTTTTACAATACGAGAACCCTATTTGAACTTAATTTGAAATGATTGCAATAACATAAAAAAACATACAATGTTTTTTCCTTTTATACTATATCTTAGATATCATTGAATAGTGGATGACATTCATATGACCAAAAAAATAAAAATAGTGATTATCAGATTGTATTTAATATTCAGCCTATGCTGCCACGTTTTTGAAACACAAATTGCTAATAGGAAGATCCTATTACGCAAATTTTTATAATTTAATTCGTCACAGATCATGTCTGTTCAAATTTTTTTTCTACTGCTTTTTATAATAAGAGTTTGTAATTTATTAACATTAATAAAAAGGCTTACTCGTGTTCAATAGTTGTATTTTTTTTTCATTATTAAGAATATAACGACTCTAGGGTGACGACTTTACGTAGATCACAGTATCGTTTGTTATTCTGTTACACTTTTTTTTCCATTATCATTCTTCATTTTAGCTACTTTTAATCTTAATGAGTCCCTAGATTAATTTTATAAATAAATAAACAATACACGTTTTGGCTTAGACCATCTAGTGTCAAATTTAATGTAGATTTGGAATTTGTATTTAATTTGCATTTCTAAGTAGTTTACTACCGAGACTCTGTTTAATGGAACGTGGTTACGAGACACAACTGACTCCGCCACAAAACCAAAATTTTTTCCGTGATCTATAACATTTCAAATGTGCCCAGTTTTTAAATGTAACACTCTCCATCCATTTTTCATTTGGCTTTGAGTTGAAATATGAATTGTAGTAAATGATAAAATAATATTCTAATTGACCTTCTATGTCATTATTTTCATTATCTTCTTCTTCTTCTTCTTGTTAAACATTCCTTTTAGCTTGGTTTCTATCTTTGCTTCTCTTGGTTCTATACGCGGCATCTTGGTCTTAGCCTTATCTTTTTATGTTATCCTTCTACTTTTTTGTGTCCTTTCCACCTTTTTTCTTCTCCTTAACCTGTTTTTTGGAAAGTTCATTTTTTCGGGAGTTTTGCCAAGAACAACTGCTTTCTCAGTACCACGTTATTCACTGCTGATAATCGAGGAAGTGCTTTAGGGAGTGGCCTGATAATCTCTGGAGAAAACGTTGCCCACGTTTGTTATGTCACGAGAACATCCTAGCTGACCGATATGTGTAGGAATAAGGTCCGGAATATATGAAAGACCTGTTCCCTGCTGGACACTATTTTATGGAGTCTGCAGAGGAAGCCCCTGCAAATTTTGCAGGTTGTTTCTTGAGCTAGTTTTTCCCTTATAGTTTGGTTAGAATTTGTGATTTATGGAGTAGTATCCTTTTTGATGAGTCATCGGGAATAAATAATTCTTTAAACCTTTGCTAATAGCCCACCTGAAGATGTTGTAATACAACGAAACCTAGGCCGTGTTAAAGAACTTAAAGACAGTAGAAATAGTACTATATCACGTAGTTTCATTTAATTATGAATAATGTATTTCCACAAAATTAACGCCAAATATATTCAATAATTCTTTAAACTTTAAGTATGGAAACACAAACATATGGTAATTGTATTTCTAATAGAATTTGCCACTAGCTCAACAGTGTTCCTAAAAATTCTGCACTCTACTGATACGAGTGCTCCCACTTGTCTACTCTTTGCTACAACAATTTTCTTTGGTTTAGATAACTATTTTGACCCTAGTTATATATTATTTGGATCCAAGTTCCATATGCGGGAGGGAGTCTGCTTGTGCTTCAAAAGAACATCACCGAATTTTTCAAAAAACTGTGTCATATTATGTTTATTAAACGACTGGCACTCATCACTTCCTGTGTTCTAGTAGAAAGCCATGATGATCAATTACCTTTCAAAAAGTTGATTAACTAGTCTCTGCCAGCCATGCGGTTTGCACGCCGCGAGTCAGAAATATTTTGAATACTAACTCTCATCACACATTCATACCCAAACTAGTTTACTTTCTTTGATAAGAAGCTGAAGTAAATAGACGAGCATGTTAATATATATGACACCAGGGCTGCCTTTTGCTCAGCATTAAATATCAACCTATATTTGCATATAACCGTATGACTTTATCCTGTTTTAATTTTATCCGCGAACTTTTGTAATATCCTAGTTTGTGTGCTACTGTTTTCAATTTATACCTTTCTTTAAAGACCAGGTCAATAGCTTTTGCAGAAGATGCTCGAAAGTGGTTCTCATCTCTGTTATTCTTTGCATGCCCTTGTCATAACAAAAAAGTAGGATTGTAACAACTGGTTACTTAGAAAAAGGACTAGAAAGGCACTTTCAATACTTTTACCAGTATGAACAATTTATATCAAATGAAAAAAAAAACGTTAATTCAGCAGAACTTAGACAATATAACGTTAGATTCGTAAATAAATGTCACTTTAGTAAAAAATCGGCGTTCATAATTTTAAAAAGACTGGATAATTAGTCTATTATCCAGTCTTTTGTTGTTTAGAAAGCTTTATACTGCATAGTTGTATTAAAAAGAAAATATTTACTTAAATATCGGAAGAGCGCTCGATCACACAGCACCGGATCGCTCGCACTGCAGCCGCAATAATATAATAAAGACAAACAGAAGTGATACTACACAAACCAACCTATATAAAGAAGCGTCATAATTTTTCATACATCATATTATTGAGACGCTGTCAAAGTGACTCTCCTCCACTCACCGCCCCCCCCCCTCCCTACCAAGTTCCTGGTGTATCGTTATTAATGTCCATATTATCTATTAATTTAGGACTTAGAATACTACAGCCGCTCATCCAGGTACCCTAACCTCACGCCGGCACAGATCCCGCACCGGTCAGCGATCGCCTTCTAGCAACCGTCCCGTTGCGTGGCGTGCCGACAGCTTGTCTTTTGAGTTTGTATTAGTTATTATATTTTATTAAAAATGCGTTTATTTACGCTTGTATGTGGACCCGCCTTCAAATTTAACTTATTAGCTTGTTTATTTTTTGTGACAGAAGCTGTAGTAATCGTATTCTGTGATTTTCGAATGTCTACCTATTACGGTTCTAAAGATACAACCCTGTGAAAGAAATAGAGAGGGAGGCGGAGGTTTAGTAATTGGTTCTGTTCTAAATTTATAATTAGATACCATATACTCAATAAACATTTATATAGCAATATTTCAATAGGAAAATTTTAAAAAGAGGAAATCCACTTTAATTCTCAGTTTTTTGCGTTCTTTTTGTAATATTCAATCCGTTAAAATTCTTTTCATTTCTTTAAATTTTTAAATTCTTTTACTTACTAAAGAATAACATTTTCATTGCTTCTAAATTAATTTATTCTTAATTATTAACGGATAATTTAAAAATATATATCTTAGGCTGAAGATTAAAAAATCGATGTTTAATTTAGTAAAAATTAGTATTTTTGCTGATTTCAAGTCGGATAGTCATAATCATTTCAATAATTTTGTAAATTTATACACTTCTTGCACTCAACTCTTACTATTAATATATCTATTAATATGCTTGTTGAGCGTCCGGTATCTAATTATAATTTTATATTGAAAATTGTGATAAATCTTCATTAATAAAAAAGTCGGTGTGCATTGCGAGTAATTTTTGTTCAAATATTTTTTTTTTAGTTTTAAAATAATTGCAACTGAGTCTTAAATCTTTTCAGTTGGTCCTTTTCTACTTTTACTCGTCCATGTAAAAAGAAAACGGTGAAAATATATATTTCATTTCATGTTATAATGAAATCCTTCAGAGTACGTATTTATTCGTACACTGAAGGATTTCATTATAACATGAAATTTTGTCAAGGGAGTATTGAAAATAAATTTCAATTTATCATTTCAAGTAATGTAAAGATTTTTTTTATTATCCATTGTTAAATTTAACTTTAGGTTCAGGATGAAATCTTTTGAAGCTAACAGCTAATAAATATGTAAAAAGAATAAGTGAACTATGTTTTTCTCTTAAGTATAGAATTACGATTTTTACCATACATAATATTAACTATCTGTGTATCTACGAATAAAACATAATCATTTTTCTCATTTTAACTTAGTTTAGTTAGAGAATTATCTCTAATATAATATTGTTATATTGCATAATATTGTTTTACTGTATATGTTATGACTTTGTTATTTCATCAAAATGAGCAATGCATTGTGTGAGCATCCGAGTATATGGGTATAAATTTATGTATGTACGTATGTGCGCTTTCAAAGGCTCAGGTGGGAATTTGTAAAGATTGACCTTGATTGATTAAATAATAATGAATTAGACTTATTAATTAAGTGATTGATTAAGTGAGCTTGACTGATTGATTAAGTGATAATGAATATCTTCAAAATTAACGCCAAATATATTCAATCTCTTATTATCAAAAAAACTTATATTTATGCAAAATAGAATTATACCGATGATAGCTAGATTTACCGCATTGGTACGCATATAAGGAACTTCTCCATGGACTTGATTTAACAAGGCGAATTTAAATTAGGCTTTGTCTTTTAAAGATGTTGAGTTACGTCACGAACATATATATTAATTTAAAAACTATGTACTTTTCAAACGCTTATTTCCAGCTATTTTCCGTAGTGAAAAATTAACATAATTAATTAAAACTAATCTACTCTACAACTGTATTTGAATTTAATCATTAACTACCTTTTTTGTAGCGTAAAATTGTTGTAACTGATTAAATTAAAATTAATCTACCTCATATATATTTTAGTTTCATATTTAAGAGACATATTCCAATCAAATTATATATTTTTGGGTCTCTATTTCTGTAAATTTAGCTATGTTAAAGTTGCTACAATTGTTGAAGTAAACGATGAAGAATCCTATAACCATTTATTTGCAACTAGGAAGAAAAAAGATATATAAACTAAAAATTAAATACATTTTTTCTCATATATCATATATTTTCCGTAACATAGATTTAACTCACATATTGGAAGAAATTCATGTTATTTATGGACAATTTCTTTAATATTGCATTATCTAATCAAATATTGTAGATATTTAATATTAAACAGACATACATATTGATATAAAAATATATGTATCAAATTCATGGTATATTGGAGTGTAAATCTACTTGTGTGAGTAAACAATTGAGTTGTTAGATTCTGCTTTTAAGGTAACAATTAAGTACGTAAGTCATTAAAAGCTTAAGCTTGCTCTATACAAACTTGTTAATGGCACGGGGTTGCATGTACAATAGACTAACGTGCTCTCAACATATACTTTTGGATTTACAATTCAAATTTAAAATATATATTAAGTAGAATATAGGTAATAATTATTAATATGTACATGTTTCATACTTATGAGTCGCTTGTTCCATAAGTAAATGGAACTTTAAACTCATAATAAGGTCGTTACCATAGAAGTTTAAAATTGATTTGTTCCTACGTTTACTAAAATTTACCTAAACAATAGAAGTTTCAGTTTTGAAATGTAATGCAACACTTGTAACTAATGGTCAATGATATTAGATTTATAAGTTTAGGAATATGTAAGTTATTATAGTGTTCATCACTTTACTAAATATATTGGCAGTATGTCAAATTAAATTTCATTTTTCAATTAAAACAAATAGCGAATAGTAAACGAGATCTGCACGCATAGTTACAATTTAACCCGTTAGTTTTCTTTATCAATATTTAAATAGATTCTAAATCTCACCTATCCTGGCAAAATTTTACCTCCAACTGGGATACACTTAATACACTGAGTAAAATTTAATATTTCTTAATGAATTTAAAATGTACACTTTATTTTTCTTAAGCTAATAAATAAATACAACGAAATAAACTGAATAAAATCATTTATTACAGAGATCAATGGACATATTTTATTTATACGAAATGTAAAAGAAAAATTATTCGTTAACGTATATGTATTTTATTAAAAATTAAAACTTTAAACATGATTTCAGAGAGTCTCATAACAAAATTTACCTAAAATATAAACTTACAAACGTCATTTATTTAAAAAAAACGTCAAAACTAACTTAAGAAGTAATTGAAAGTTAACGTTTTGGCTTAAAGTACTTGTTAAGTTTGGCTTATTTTGTTTCATGATATTATTTACAAAATTTTTAGGGTTCCGTAACTCAAAAGGAAAAAACTAACTTTCAAAAGATCACTTCGTTGTCCGTCGGCCGTCTGTCTGTCAAGATCCTTCCCTCTGGAACACGTAGAGGTATCAATTTAAAATAAATATCAAATACTTAAGTCTACGGTCTCGTGGAGCTGTAAAAAAATTAAGCTTCTAAGCAATTCAAAAATGCCGCCATTTAAGACACTCGCAAAAAATCAAAACCTGTAGGGCAATTCCCGTTACCCTAGAATGAGTAAATTTGCAGCACAGATAAAGGAAAAACTCCGAAAATCCTTCATTTGGAGTTATATCACATAAAACATATTTTTTAAATATGCGCCTGTCAAAGATATAGTAGGGAAAATGGTTTCGTTCTAAAAATTAAAATGTTGTAACTATTTTAATAGGAATATTATGTACCATTAAATTCCCATAAATGCCTTAATGTGTACTCGAATTAACCTTCGCAGTGCGAGTTCAAGTCGCGCTTGACATATTTCTTATCAGTTGAGTAGATTTCATAAACAAATCGTTATAGTATAGAATTGACTTTAGTCGAATTTTATAGAAAAAATTAGGAATCAGTGATGATTTTGTTCAAAGTTTTTTGATTGACTCGGTCCCACAATTTTGAAATCAAATCACTTGATATATATCCCAAAAATTTATTCGTGCGTAATCATTAACTTCTCTTAATGAAATAAGTAGCACATTTTTTATCAAAGCATTCAATCTCCCATAGTACTGTAATAAATCTGTAATAACTCTTTCTGAACTACTTTGTTTGCGCAAGTAACACCAGTCTTTTTTTATTCATAATATATTAAATTTTAAGCCCTAGATTAAATATAACGCTGCATCTTTGCGGAGCAAAAATTAATGTGGAATTTCGAGCTTATTTCTTTGTATTTTTCCGATAAAAATCAGCCCCTTGTACTTCAAAACCTACATTAATTCAGTGGACATATACCAACTTTCAGCTGTAACATTTCGACGAGTTTCATTCATTTATTTCATTAATTTCTGAATTGTTATCGTTGACACAGATTTTTTACTTTGTCATTGAATATTTTTTATCGTGGTGTATAATATTTATTTGTATTCAAAACGCAAAGAATTTTTATACTCTGTCTTTCAGGTTCCGACTTTAAATAAATTTTGAATTTTAAACAGGCTCTGGATGGGACGAATATTTCACCTACCGTCGTGTGTTCGGAATAAAAATAATTATTTTTCTTTCGTTGTTACATGAAACCAAGTCATCAAAACACATGCGTGCTAAAGAAAGCGAAATTTGTTTCAGACCACCAGAGTTTTTAATGTTGATCTTCTTTTCACTTTTGTGGACAACCAGGAAAATAGATCTTCTCGGCCAGACTTGAAAACGCTAAATGGACCAAAAAAGAAATAATATGTATGCATTTCTTTCAAGTCAGCGTGGTAAGAAAAAAACATATCGTCCAGTTAATTTAGTTCTTACCAAGCAAGTTGCCTATATACTTTTTTTTTTTGGTTTATAGTATACATTTTACAAAGAAGTTAAATTCAATAGTTTTTGTATACACCCTTTTTACATATATATATATATATATATATATATATATATATATATATATATATATATATATATATATATGTAAAAAGTGTGTATATATATATAATTTTTAACCATAAGAAATTAGTTTCTACTGCGATCATATTTCGTTTCTCAAATTCACTTACATGCACGATATAAACAACGGAATTTTTAAGATATTGATGAGTTTTTGGAATAGTATTGTAGTGTATTGGTTATTCGCTTGACGTCCAAATGAAGATGGGTGATATTGACTTCAATAAATAATTACAAAATAGACAAGTATGTCAGGAGATTTTTTTATACATATGTTATTGGTAATTAAATTTAACTAGTGGGTTGTTTGTTAAGTGAGTCATTTGTATTTTTAGTATGTTACATATATTACCAACTTAGCTAGGAAATGAACTGATCTTCTTGTCCTTGTCCTCACAGTCTTTGCAGATAGTTTGGATTCACTGTTTGACGGTGTGAATTCAGTGTTTGAGGGTGGACATGGTAGCACTTGTGCTTCAGTCATGGGTCTGGAAGGCTTATCCGTGAGGATATACGCTGGCTTGACTCTGTCTATTGATACTTTGTAAGGTTTCCCATTCAGCTCGAATGTAACAGTTTTGTGAGATCTCTTGAGAACCTTATAAGGACCAGTGTATGGTGAGCAGGGGTGGATTCACAATGTCAACTCGAAGAAACATATGAGAGCAGGACTTTAACTCTGGATATAGGTAGTAATCTGTTGTTCCATGTTTGGTGGTCGCAATTGGGTTCAACTTCCTCATCCTGTCCTTGAGGGTTTCAGTGAATTAATGGTTACATGATGGTGAAATTGATATCTCAAGCATGTATTCAGGAAGTTTAACGGTTGTCCCATAGACAAGTTCGGCGCAAGTAACTTAGACATCTTCTTTGAAGGCTGTCCTTATGCCGAAAAAAATAACTGGGATCATCTCCGCCCATCTTGGATTTTCGTGAGCTTTCAGGGCTGACTTGAGGTGTAATGATCCAACTATGTCAATATATATTTGAGAGAATCTGGCATCTGATAAACTAAATGTCGGATATGCGGATGTTGCAACTTCCGGATGAGATATGTTATGCAAGCTGATACTCTCCCAGAGTATCAACTTGCGGAAAGACTCAGGTACAAACGGGCGAGGAGTTTCAGTTGACGTTTCGCACAATAATAGAATGTATGTTAACAGACAAGTCGTGGGTCTTAATTTTATGGAGCTACTATCTTGCTGGAATTTCTTCACCTCTGGATCACTGGCTTGAACTTTGGCAAACTCCAGGAAGTCTAGCAATGGAGAATCAGTGATTGAGTTTACCTCTATTCTTGATATTGTATCTGCAATAACATTTTTAGATCCCTGGAAATATTGTAGGTCGGTTTTATACTGGGAGATAAAGTCCAGGTGCTCCATGGTTGGTTCCCCAGTCTCCAGTTCCCCATTTCCAGGTCTCCAGGTGCTCCATAGCGCATTGTTTTTGGAAGAACGGTTCTCAGGATTTTGTTGGAAGCCAGAAATCAATGGTTTCTGATCTGTGAAAACTCGGCCTTCTAGCAGGTATTTAAATTTCCGAATGTAGGAGAATAGTTTTCTGTCATAAGTGGACCACTTACGCTGGCTGCTGTTCAACTTCATTAAGAAAAAAGCAAATGGTTCCCAATGATAATCTCCTTGCTGCGTCAGGGTCATCATCTGAAAAGGGATGGCGAAGCAATGTGGCCTTCGACATGGCCTTTTTGGTGACCAAGAACGTTTGTCAGTTTCCTCGTTCCATTAAATTTTTTTAAATTTTTCTTTAGGTATCGAGTGAGGCTTCTTTTTGTTTCCTTCAAGGTATTTCACTAAAAGAGCAAGTATGTCTGCTGCCTTATGTACGAATCTTCGATAAAAATTTAACGTTCCCAAGAACCTTCTTGACTGGGTCAGACTCTCAGGCCTTGGGTAATCTATGATACATTGTACCCTGTCCTGCAGAGGTTCAATGCTATGTTCTGAAAGCTGGAAACCAAGAAAATCTAAGGTCGTGGAAGCAAATATGCATTGTCGACATTCAAATATGCATTGTATGCATTGTCGAGTTTGGAGAATAGAGTGCAGATGGTTGCCTTGTGGACATCGCCAGGGTTGATAGGAATCTGATGATAGGCCTTTATGAGGTCGACTTTGGTGAATAATTTAGTTCCATGAAGTTCTGCTATGAAATCTGTGGTGAATGGAATTGGATATTTGTCCTTAACTGTTTGTGTCTTTAAAGCACGGAAGTCTCCGACCGGTCTCCAGTCCACTAATCCCTTCTTGGGGACCATATGAAGTGAAGATGCATAGTTTCTCTTGGATAGTTGCATGTGGCCCAAGTTTAACATGTTCTGAAACTTTACCTTTGCGATTTTGAGTCGATCCGGTGCTAATCGTCACGATTTTGCCACCACTGGAGGACCATTGGTTTCAACGTGCAGAGTTTACAAGGACTGTGGGATTGGGCAGCTTACAGATGGCGGAATATTGTTGTAACAGTTTCAGGTAAGATGTTTTGTGACTCGAAATGGTTTTTACCGAATGAAGTGCAGCTTGTTTGAAATGTCCTACTATTTGAAAATTGGTTTTCAAACCTCTTAAACATTTATGGCGAAGATCTGCTCCAAGAAGAGGTGTTTTAACACTTGCAAGTAAAAATGTCCAATTGAAATGTCGCCTGATATTAAAGTCTAAAAAAAGTGTTTTCTGCCCACATACATTAATAGTGCTGGAATTGGCAGCGAAAAGAGTAAGTTGAGGAGTATTTCTCTTTTGAAATTTACTTGCTGGGATCAAGGATATATCTGACCCGGTATAGACCAAAAACGAAACATTTTATTTTTGGTCTCGAATGAACAGGCGACCTGATTCTGGAAGCAAAGAATAAGTCGCTTCTACTCTTGGCTGTCGTCGTTTCCCTTCCACGAACAAGGTTTAACACATTTATCTTTTTTATACTTTTTACCAAAACGCCGGTGATACCAGGATACAGAAGGATCTCGATCTCTAGATTTCAATCTACCATTAAGGCAAAAATTTGAATTATATCTAAACGGGGAACGGCTACGATGCCCCCGATATTGCAAAAGTTTCAACTGGAATTGGGGTAACCTCTAAACTTCGATCTGCAATTTCAGCAGCCCTGTCTAAAGAGAGATCTGAAACAGCGGCTAGAATTGATTGTACTCTTGATGGCAATCGCTGCAAGAACATTTCCAACATTATTTTTTCTGGAACGTTTAAAGTTTCAGTATTTCCGTTTAGAGTATTTCTCAAAAGTTCTGAAGGTGAACTTAAACTTTTACCCTAACAGAAATTGTCCGATTTCCTGAGTGGAAGATTCACCCAAACGATTCAGTAGCTCCTTTTTTAATTTGTAATAGGGATTTTTATCATCTGCCTTTATAAGTATACTTCGAAATAACGATGCAACATTCGATTGAATATGTGAAGCAATATAATTGTATTTAGTCACAGATTCAGTTATTAGTTTCGGCGTAGCAAGAGCGAAAGTACTTTCACACATTACAAACCATAATACCCGTATTATGGTTACCATACCATACACATACATAACCATAATACCCGTATTATGGGTCAGATTTAGTATAAACAGGGATTTACACAGCACTTAGTTTAGACATGGTGCAAGGGTTACCAAAACGTAAATATTCAAATACGATATTGCTTCGTTAATGACACTTATTTTGGCAGCCAATCAATGACGTTTATTTTAAAATGACACTTATATTTTTTTTTACTAACACACTTGTTTTACACACGTCATCTTGAAAATACAATCGTTGTGTCCTTTTGATTAAAAATAATCCACCACTTTCGTTAATATTCACTACGTGAAAATGATGATTTGCTTCGATGAAGGAATGGCTGACGCAAGATGAACCGAATAAGAAGTCCGTATATGGAAATCACGTCGGGGTCACTATTTGTAGTGTATTGGTTGTTCGCTCAACGTCCAAATGAAGATAATATTGATTCAAATAAATAATTACAGATTTGTAGGTTATCAAAAGTATTTTATTTGAGTATTTTATCGAATTGACATCTCAGCTTCTACATACACACTCTTGTAGCCACACGGAAAAACATACTCTTACGTTCTTAGTGTTGTTATAGTATTATCTACTATGATATTCGTTTCGTTCTTTTAATTCGCCATTATCATTCCTTTCATAATTTATTAATAAACCCTTTTCTGTAATGCGACCATTAACTGAAGTTTCTAGATCAGATATATACAGATTTTATTCAAATTTATGTAATTTTTGTTTAATATGAGTCAATACCTTGTAAAATGTCTAGGACATGTTAATTTAATGCTTCCCACATTTTGATTTTGAGAATTTATGAAAAGAGGTCATCGCCACTTAGCAAAGTTAGTAAAAATATAAACGGTTTAGCCAATTTGTACTCTGACCGTACACATATGTTTAATTTGGTATTTATGAGCAAGTTACGTATTATTGTGCTAAATGCCTATAATAATAATCGTTTCCTTCACTTTTAGGTGGAGGGCCTTAAAAATCTTAAATTGTCTTTTTCAACAAGGTCAATAATAAATAATTTCAGGCAATCTTTATGTTATAATAAAAAAAATTATCTATAAATAAAAAAATAGATTGTTGAGCAAAGATCATTTGAGGATTTTTTATTTTCATTTTAAAAAAGTATTTGCTACTCAAGTTAACCATAAGTCCTTATGCAGTATTTTAAAAAGTATAATGGGATTTATAAACCAAAAGCGGGTTAAGTTCAAACATAGTAACAAGATCGAACTTATGATCGAAATGAAAACATTTATATTTATTTATATACTATTTCTTATTATTCAAGGGCAATGACTCCCATATAAATATGATTTTTGCCACTGATGGTACTGGCCATGAAATATTCCGCTGCGTGATATCCAAATGTTGATTTTCATGTTTGATCAACGGGCTGAGATTTAATGACTCTATTATCAGGGAGGGACGTCTCGAATAAGATCCACATGCCGTAAAATCCGATACATACTCAATACATCCCTCAACCATACCTATGCATCGATGGAATATTGCTGGCGTATAGAGGCCGACACCACTTTATCGTTTACATGCTTCAAAAACCAGAAAAATATGGTATCAAAATTATGGTTTTAAGTGATGCGCATACATACTACATTTACAATGCCCACATCTACTATGGCAAAAATTCCGATGGCATAGGTCTGACTGAACAAGAGAAAAAAATGACAGTACCAATTCAATCGGTTCTGAGACTTGCAAAGGTAGTAGAAAACTCAAGCCGTATCACAACGGCTGACAATTTGTATAATGCTACCCCACTTATGGAAATATTGCTGAAATGAGGACTGACTTATTTAGAAACGATGAAAAAGAATAAGGCAAAAGTACCACCATGCTTCCTATCTTCCAAAAAAAGGAAACAGAATTTTCTCTATATGGCTTCACAAAAAAAACTGCGTAGTGTTTTCCTATGTCCCTAAAAAAACAAAGCTGCTGATTTATTTTCCTTATCACAACAGAGAAATGGACACTGAAACAAAAAAAGTAGTTATGATTGCAGATTACAATCGCACTAAAGGGTGGTGTCGATGAAATCGGCAAGAAATGCTCAATTTATTCTTGCAGCCGCAAAACTCGTCGTTGGCCTGTGGTAATTTTTCAGCGAATACTAGATATGGCAGGCATAAATAGCTTTATCTTATATCAAGCGTATAAAGACAGCGATAGTAAAATGAGGAACTTTCGTATTGAATATGATAAGGGCATTAGCACTAGATCACACGAAGGCATATATAATAAAAGATTAAGAGAACAGCGAATGACGATAAGTCGAGTT
The DNA here is from genome assembly GCA_039881145.1 of Druceiella hillmani. Taxonomy (NCBI): domain Eukaryota; kingdom Metazoa; phylum Arthropoda; class Insecta; order Lepidoptera; family Hepialidae; genus Druceiella; species Druceiella hillmani. The sequence continues at coordinate 4,862,043 of JAYKKI010000008.1, forward strand.
TTGGATAAAGATCTCCGCCCTCCCCCTCCAAAGACTAGATATGTTCCACCAAGGAGAATAAAACTAAGTTACATTTATCTGGCTAAAATAAAAAGAGTGACCAAATACCGCTGCTGTTTTTGTGAAGATTGTCAAAAAAAATTTAAAAGTTTGAGGTAATTTTAATTTCAATTTAAATTATGAATGTTTCCATTTTTTTGAAGTCTGATTAGTGTAAGCATTGTATTTGATAAATATTTAATATTTCTTCAAGAAGTATTAATATTGACTTTTTTAGATTTTTTTAAGGTGAGGTTTAGTCGTTGAACTGATTTAAGCTGACTCAATAAATACTAAAAAATGCTACTTTGTTTTTAATTTTGTCGTGAAAATTATATCATAAATAATGAAAAACACAAAAATATTAAATAGTACGTATTAATTCAGGTATTTAAAATAAAATTATGAGCTGTTACAGTGATATCTGATATACTATATACATCACCAAAATATATACATCACCAAAATTGTAAAAATTAAGCCTCATCAGTTACAAATAATTAACAAACTGTTCAACATCGAGTTCCACTAGCTTGAACCACAACGTCTATTCGTACACACGCACACACACACACACACACACATATATATATATATATATATATATATATATACATATATATATATATATATATATATACATATATATATATATATATATATATATATATAAGTGCAAGAGCGCGCGTGCGCGCGTACGTGCGTGTAAGCGTGCGTCCGTCCGTGCGTGATTGCGTACATGCGTCCGTGCGGGCGTGCGTGCATACGTGCTTACGTGCGTGCGTGCGTACGTTCGGGCGTGCGTGCGTACATGCGTGCGTGTATGTCTGTGTGTGTATATGTGTGTGTGTGTATGTATATGTTGATGTGTGTAAATATGTATGTAATTAGGGAAATACGTATATTTACTTCCAGTGTTCACTCGTCCATATATTATTCTATCTATATATTATGTATAATTTACCATACTGAAAAAAATCAGCTAAGATCTTATAACGCACCCCCCCCCAGAAACCTAAAAAGGAAGTTTTTTTACTTACCAATAAATAAAAGAAATAGTGGGCGCTACTTTCTATTCGCTCGATAGTTATATCAGCAGCCTAATAGTGAAATAATAGAATTCAAAACTGAATAAATAACGCTATGTGTAAACTTAAAATCCTAAAATTTTGAACGTTAATATTATTTGCTAATTAACGATTTGCAATCATTATTTGCATCAACTCAACAAAACCATAAACATAAACCAATTGTTATAATTTTATTAATATTATTTTTTTTACTTAAGTTACAAGTTCAGCTATGTTGATGTTCTTTACTAAGCAAAAATTGACAACCATGTCGAAGTGTTTTAGGGTTCCGTATTTCAAAAGGAAAAAAAAACAGAATCTTTATGAAATCACAATCGTTTTTTTTTTAGAAATCAATTGGCCCACAAATCTGCAAGTGAATATGAGCTCGTAATATAAGGCATAAAAAGATAAGAATTTAAAGATAAATGCCGATCTATGTCAATTGAATCATTAAAAAAAACAAATAAAGAATGGTTATATCAAAAATCAGTCAAGTGCTCGTCGGAATATGCATAAAACAGGATTACTATATTTAATGTAATAGTTTATATCTCATAAAGTTTCTGACGCACATTAATTGAATTAATTTCAATTGTAAATGACTAAATTCACGAGTATCTCGATTTATTTTGAATTGTTTATACGCATGACAAAATAATGTGAAATAATTCTAGATACTAATATTGATATTGATTGTCAATTTAAAAATTAATACTATTATTATAATTAATACTTAAGCCCCACTTAATTAATAGTTCGTAATTAAACTGGCCTTAAAAATGAAAAAAAAATGTAAATGTATTTATTATTTAGTATTGAAAAGAATCCGACGAAAGGTATGTAAAAAACAGAAAGTATTAAATTTATACGTATAATTTAAAGTTATTTTCTCAAATTTCTGTCAAGTATAAAACTTATTATTTAAAGTAAACAAAAATGTTTAATGTCTTTTGTCGCCGTCTAACTTTTAATAATATAATTATGCTATTTTTATATAATGGCACGGTATTTTATTTTCATTAACTAATTTGGATATATTTGTGTCATCCACAGTACAATTTAAAAAAAAAATTCAAGTCTTAAAAACTCATCCTAAACCTAAAATATTCACATATATTAAGGCAGTGCGCTTCCATTGTCACCTCTTTTGAATTAAGGGAACTTGGTTACAAAGTCCTCTATTGTTATTTCCTTACACGATTTATTTACATGTTACATATTCAGCAAATAATTATATAAACAGGCAGAATTATATTTATACTATTGTTGAAATAAGGAAATGAGAGCGTACGTGGAAACAACGTGAAACTCGTATATTTTCGCCGTACCTATGTGTTTTGATTCAATATTACTCAAGAATTTCTATTTATATATCGTAAATCTAGGTTTGTTATACGTCAATAATTCTTAAACGTTTCCATTACTTGGAGACGTTTGCAAAATATTTATTAAGATATATAAGGTACACCACAATTAAATCTAATAACATGTCATTACTTAGGTGTGGCTTTTATACGAATATACTAATTTTGATGCATGTCATTGTACTTTGTAGAGGATATTGTCTATCAAATTTTATAACATTATCGTTGAAATAGGTGCTTAAATAATATTATAATAAATATATAATAATAAATGAATATATTTTTAATTAAATTCATTGTTTCTCTGAAAGTGAATCTTTTCCCGATCTTTGACATTTCGGAAAACCGAGTAATATAATCTCAATCTGGACGTCTTCTCCCTTAGTTTTGCCTAAATTATCAGACCTAAAGTTATATCATGCAAGAATATCCCATTTAATTTTTAAGGTAATTTTCTGCAATTTTAAAAATAGGGTGTTATAAGATATTTGTTTATTATGAATGACGCAAAACACCTCTAAATTATACAAAAATCACTTATATAGTTCACAACAGGTCATTAATCTTTGTATTCGTTGTTTTGATATAAAATCTAAAATAATGTTAGTAAACAAAGCGAATCTCATGTATTTATTTCGTCAATAACCTTTAAATCTATCTGCGGTAATGAAAGTATCAAATATGCGATAAAATATTTTAATTACCAGCAGAATTTACACATTTGGACGCACATAAACAATACGTCCATTAAAAAACTTATAAATTTTTGTGTTATTATTCACGATATAAATATGTAATCTTCCACAGACATAAATTTCTTAAAAATTTCTATCACCCAACAGGGTTAAGTACTATCCTTATTCAACGAACCATTTAGTATCTCTGTCTTTTCTAGAACGTTCGAAATGCTTCAAATATCGGTCCACACTCAACCAAGTAAAGGTGGCTAAAAATTAAAATTCGCATGTTTCTACTTCAACACAGTTTTACGCATGTTCTCTAACAAAACTCTACGAGTATGATCATGCTCACTTCAATTAAATAATACTTTCTTCGCGTTCGACGTATCGAAGCCACATTGTAAAATATAGATAGACGAACAGATCTGTGACTATCTAAAAAGGGTTCCTTTCTTCCGGAACTCTAAAAAACTAATTAAGGCAGCCAGGAAAAGTCACACAAGATAGAAAAATCTTTGTTTATAGAAAACAAATCAGTAATAGTCAATCAAACCTTATATTTACGAAACTTTGCTTCACCAATAGAATTGTAATTAAAATAATAATTAACTTAGGTATTTTTAATGAAGATTTGAGTTAAATGTATATGATAAAATAATATGACAAATATTATATTTTCAGCAATGCAAAATACTATACGACGTTTTTCTCTTACTTAGACTTCATTTTTCTACTTGCTACAATGACCCGTTTATTCTTCAACGCCTAGTATTCACTAGTGGAATTACAGCGATGCTTGCGAATCGATGGGACACTCCATGAGATGCTGATGTTTTAATCATAGCATATACTCTCTATAATTAATAGCCCTCAATGTCTTCGTCGCTTTTGACGAGTGTATTTATATCAATGTCTAGTTTTTACTTGATGTCTTATATGTTCCAGTCCGTCGTGTAATAATTAAAATATCTGTACCGGATAATTTATTTGCAGGGACTTTTGGAAAATATTATTAAGTTAGCTGTTAGGTTAATATACTTAACGTTATATATAAACAAAATTAAAAAGTAATTTTTTTTCGTAAGTTCTAATTTTGGATTCACCAATTGCAAGGAAACATAGTCCATATATTACGGAAAAGTTAACAAAATACATCAATAAACATTTATTGAAATCCCTTTGGCTATTTTTATGCGATGCATTAATAAAAAATAGAATAAAAAGACTAAATATTCAATCATTCCAAAACAATCATTTTTGTTTTCGTAATCATTTTTTGTGAATAATTTCAATGTACAGATGTGCCAATCCTGCAATTCTGTTATATGTACATACAAATTTATACACCCTATAATTTATACCTAACATAATAATTAAAGTATAAATATTGACAACAAATTCAATTTTAAATAAATGGAGGGTTGAATGTAGGCTTATAACGAATACATAATATATAGAAAAATGTTATGGGAGTAAGACAATCAACACCGACATTTGCGTTCATGAGTTGCATTCAGGTTGCTTACATAAGCACCTAGCCCTGCTGCATTTCTCCGCCTATGTGTTTGGGCAAAAAACATTGCGTAATTTCAACAAAATAATTTTCGTACATTTGCGTAATTTAAAAAAAATCAAGACTAATTATTTTAGTATGCTTTTAAATTTTTCACCAGTGCAAGGAAATAGACAAAAGTTTTAAAAACAAGATACTTCTTTTTTATTAGTATATTATGTCTCCCTATTTCAATTCTTCGTAAATATTTTCAACGTAAAGACAGATGAACTTTTCAATTATATCTTACATATAAACCATTTACCGTGGATCCTCACCATAAGGAAGCGCGAAATGAAATGATTTATCAATCGTTTGCATGCTCTCTTCTTTCAACCCAACTGGCCTTTGGAAAGATCCAGGTCGCGTTGGTTGAGGTCGTAAGGTTAGATGCATACCATTTTCCACTAGGTAAAAATATTGGGTTCTTATCTCGAGGTTACAAAATTGGCTGAAACGGGGATCTTTAATTCTAGTAGTAATTGGGATTTTTATAAGGAATATTTTTAAATCTATCTTTTGAACATAAAGGCGTTCCACTCGTGTAAAGCAGGACATAAAATTAGTTTTTCGCGCATTCCTCCGAGTGGTATACCATTTGATTGAACTGTTGAAATAAAATTTCCAGATTATGTAATTATCGTTTAATCATTAAGTTAAACGATAATTACACTTTGGGGAAAGTTGTAAACAGAAAACATGTACGTCGCCATTACGATGAAAGCAAACCCACAACTCAATCCTAAAACTGACTCATTCATTTGTTCATAGACGTCCCCCGTCGCTGTGTACAATAGGAAATCTCGGTTTCTATTTTCGCCAATTACTAAATTTTAAGTTCATTAATGATAATTGCAATGTATCGCGATATCAAATATGTAAAACCACATTTAGATCAAATAGATTACTTCAACAATAAAATACATATTTTTTTGGAATTTTCACACTTCTTATCAAATTAAGGTCAATTGTGCTAATTTTCTAAACCTTTGAAAGTCAATGCGAAATACATATTAAAAATATATTTTTTATATCATATCTTATCTCTATTGATATGCTGAAATACGTAAAAGTAAAGTATTCAATGCTAGTGATACTTCTCTTAAAACATTCTTGCGCACTTTGGATTCTGATGACGCTAATAAGTTTAGTGACGCCATTTTACAAGTACTGTCCAAAGAAAAAAAATTAGCACCTTTGATGAAAAATAATATTGATATCATTAAAAGTACAGTTTCTAATTTTAATAATTATATGTCCATAATTATATGCCCGTAAACTGGATTAAGATTATGTAAAAGTTTAGATATTATAAGGAAAACCTTTGCACAGCTCAACTAGTTTAATCTTAAATTATAAGTTAAGTCTCTATTAAATTCGTTACTTTGTTCTCTTCCAAGAATCGTAATTAGTTTTTATTTTGGCATCGATAATGTGAATAATGCTATTTTATATAGTAAAATGAATATATTCCACCCTTCTGTGTTAAGTTCTCTTCAACAATACAATAAATAAGAAAAATTTACTTAAATGTTATGATTTTCCAATTTTGTTCCTAGAAAATCAGGAAATAGTTGATTTATTCGCCTTAACATGTTACTACTATTTAAATAAAATAATTACAGCACAACTCTCAAGAATTCATAATCTCAACATTGTTATTCTTTACCAGTCTCATATGATATGATGAAAACTGATACGTTTTCTCTTATCGCCCCTTTCTCGTCGTTCCTAACGATAACAGATGATTGCATGTTTTATTGAAGGTTCAAGGACATTAGTAATTGCAAAGTGATTCATGGCGAGTATTTTAGCTGTGCATTAAACAATGTTTATTTTACATGTGAAATAACAGTATTAACCAAAGTTATCATCAACTTATCAAAGTTTTGTGAAAATGAATTGTTAAATGGTTCTTTCGATTTCTTTCATAAATTAATATTTATTAAATCAGAATGTTGTGAGATATATATTAATTGTGGTTCTGATTCTTATAATTATGCAGAAGCATTCATTGGTACTGTCATAATTAGATTACCTAAAAATTGTTAGGAATTTTGCAAAACTACAGTTTTCGAGATCAAATCGTGATTGTGTCTAATTTCACTAATTTTATTTAGAATTGAAAATGTTTTGAAAGATCAAGAATTAATAAAACACTATCTTATTTACCTTTCGTTAAATTAACTAGCCTACTAATAATTAATAAACGCTATCTATATTTACCTTTCGTTAAACACTAGCACACTTGTGAAGTGACATGGCAACTAGCGCAATGCAAAGTAAATAAACATATTAAAATGTTGACGTCGATAGCGTATAATATTTTTTGCCGTTATGTTCCTATGAAACCTTTTATTTCTTACACAAACAGGGAATAGTTTTTCGGTTTTCATTAGTTTTATATCCTCAATTAAATAAATATGATACAAATGTTGTAACTACATATCTTTTCTGTTTTCACGAAAAAAATATTACAATAAAATTGACACTTCGGACGGTACTCTTTATTTTATCGACATCTGAATAGCGAAGTTACCTGAAAGTTACCTGCTCGCTTGAGGGGATAATGTTAATAACCGTGATTCTCTTGCAAGCTTATATTAATTTCGATCATATTGAGAAATCTTAGAAAAACCCAAAAATCCTTCTCCTTTACAGATATATATATATATATATATATATATATATATATATATATATATATATATATATATATATATATATGATCTAATGCTAAATTTTATTGTAATTAACAACTATTATAATAACTTACACTCGGCTCATCAAAACAGATTTGTCTTTAATTGTTTTGCATTGATTATTTTTTTCTTTTTGGCAGAGGAATAAATGATCCAGGAAACAGATATGGATATAAATGAAGTAGTTGAGATAGAAAACGCCAAAACATTTAGAAGGAAAAAAGAAAGTTTTCTTTCTAAATCCATATATGCCTGGAAATATAACTAAATTATAAGTAATTATCTTTAAAGATTTCATTTTAAATGCCATGGTATTTGCCATAAAGGAATAACTATGATCGTCAAATTAGATAAATTAAGTTCCTTACTAGTTCATATCCCCTCTTAAAGCCTCGGTAGGTGAGCTATACTTTATGTAGATAGCTGTATTTTCTACTCTTCTTAGAATTATTTACTTATAATCTTGCAAAAAAACATCTTGCAATGTAATGAAAAATAATTGTATAATTGGTCCTCTCTATCATGCTAATATGAGACGTCGCTTTGATGCTGAATTGCCGTGTTTTTTTTTGATAATGCTGAAATTGGCTATTTATACGTTCACGACCAAAATCTATTGCCAAGGTTTTCGGTAGTTCCAGCAAACTGATATGAATCATATAAATATGTAGCTTGTGAAAATTGAGCGTTTGTTCGATTTACTGCTATTAGATAATGTGTAGGATTAAGTTTATAAACAACATTCATATTCGCCGTAATACCAGAAACATCTCCGTTCCTAAAAATGTTACACTGATTTATATAACCGGTCATATTGTTGGCAGGTATCAAGTTGCTAGACAAATTCGGTATGAAAATATTACCATATAATTTATTTGGACTATTTATATCTTTCAATATATTATATCATTCTTATTGCAATTTTAAGTCACCACGTTCTTAGTTCTGAATAATCTGATTGTTTGCAAATATTATGCATTTTGGAACATCCACTAAGTTTATTTGCTTCTTCTTAAATAAGTCCTCAAAATAAGTATACTTTACAAACTTCTTGTGGAATTAATGTCAAGAATCTATGCTATCAATATATCCTATTCCAAACTTTCACACATCTTCTCGTTAACACAATTATTTAGCAGCTAAGTTGCTTTTATTTTTCTTGACATCAACAAACTTTATGGAGTAGTATTTAAAGCCTTTACCGGCCGCCTCAAAGTAAAGTTTTAAGACAATGTAAGCATTTTAAGCATTTGGGTAGCTTAAAATATTGCACAAATAAGGAAGAAATTTTGAGGAGAGTTAAAAAAAATTAAATATCTCCTGTTTTTGTCCTTTATTTTTTTAATATGAAAGTTATTTTCTTCATATTTCGAGACGAAATAAAAACTAGTTTTAAGTGTTTAAATATCTTATGTATTAAAACTCAATCATTCTTGAAAAATCTCTCCAACGAGTACACCAATATTTTAACTAGATAAAAAGTATATTGAGCAAAAAAGTGATGGATATAAATATTTTTCATATTTACAGAAACTGATATTTGTAGGCTATACAGTGAGTAAATAAGCATTTGCCATAATGCAGCATGTAACTCCTCTGATACTCTTTCACCAACCAGCTTGATGTTGTTAATAATAGAGAAGCATTATGGCGGAGATCGAAATAGAACTTAATGTAATACATATTAAGTACAATTATTTTTGAATATTCGAAACAGTTATTCGTTCTTCACAATTTATCAAATTATGGTTAGAAGCTTAGAATTATTTTATTAGCATAAATACATAATAATGAGCCCAACTAGCACGATTCTTTTAATAAAATAGCACCGCGTTCATCGTTTGAATTTAACGTTCCCTAAAAAGAGGTTTCATTATTAGAGTAACATTGTCTCATATTTTTTCCCTACTAAATGTCACTCCTCCAACAGCGTAAATAGAAAGACTGTCTAGTGACATATATTTCTTCAAATATTTTTGAGCATTAAAAATTGAAGTATAAATACTGGCTAACGTCCTTCATAATTCTGCTAAATTTAAAATTTTTACGTCGAAAGGTTTCTGAGAAAAGCGGTTATTACAAATATATATACATATACGTGAGTGATCTAAAAATATTCAGTTTTTCTTCATTTTTAGATATGAAAAAAATTAAAATGAAATAGAATATAAACAAAAGTATTACATTGGATGTGAAGAAGATCTAGAACTACGCATTTATCTGAATTAATTCTTCAGGATCGAAACAATGGAAGAAAAAATATTCAACTTTCTGGAAAGTATTGATGTATATATATATATATATATATATATATATATATATATATATATATGTGTGTGTGTGTGTGTGTGCTTGTGTGTAGGCACTTGTTATACTGATATTCTTCGCCAAACAGCCTGATGTTGTAAATAACAGAGAAATATTTTGACGAAGTATGTGTATATATGAGCGTGTGTGTGTATAAATGCATATCAAGTTGTGATTGAACAGTCGATATGTGATCATAAGGGAAATATTTTGAAGTAATTCATTTCATGGTATTATTTCACCGACCTTTAAAAGTTCATAGCAAACGAGATTTTTAGAATATGAACGATATTTCTATTAACAGAAATCTGCCATTTTAATAATTAGTTCCTTATTGATCACTTAATAAGGCATTAATTATAATAAATGCAGCTTCGTGTAAAACTAATTATTAACAATATTAATAAATTAATAATCAATGTAATAAACAGAGATTCATCGATCAGATTAAAAAGGGATGTAAATACCATTTAGTATTTCATTTAGCATCAAAAAGTTTATTGGCATCAATTTGCCAGTCTTTAAGTTTTCTGTAACAGAAATCTGTTTGAGCATACTTTTTCGTTTCATTTATTTTGGAAGAAATTATTAAGTTTCTATCTCAGTATTGGTAGGTTTTTCATTTGGAAAGTTAAATTACATTATATTAACTGAAATAAGTTCGAAATTTCATAATTATTTCCCTTTAACTCACGGTAATCCACCACTTCTAGCAAACTTTTTTAATCTAATTACTGCTACTTACCTACTTGTGAATTATTTCGAGTTTATAACCATTAAAGTTTGAAGAAAATTTATTCCTACAAAATTCGTTAGAACGTTATATGAAAATTAAGTAACTGGTTGAAAATGTTCTGTATATAGTGTTACATTTTAAACACTGAAATGATTTATAATCAACAAATCAAAACGGCTAAATGTTTCAGTCCCTGATGTATCGTTTTCATGTATCGTTCTGATGTATCGTAATTCAGCTTTACAATATATTTTAATTTTTTTTTTAAAAAGAATTTTTCCGTAATGTTTTTTTTATATTTTTCAACAATTATTTTTTTTCAGAAATTAATTTTCTCAAATCAATATCTGAAATAAACCCAAACTGATATATTACGAGCTATTTTTAACATAAGATATTTTTAACATAAGACATTCGATAAGGGAAACAGTTTACGAGTTTTTTTCTAATTTAGTCCTAAGCTCTAAAATTGGAAAACTAATCACCGGCTCGTGGAAGGTGTTACCAGGTATCATTTTCGACTTCAACCTTAACAGATACTCGTGGTAAATATTACAGGTACTCACCGTATAATAAAAAGAATTTTAAACATCCCTTTCCCCAGCTGCCGTATATTGTGAAGTTATTAGACTGTACTTTACCGTACAGAAAAATTTAGAAAAGTGCGTATATATCTTATGCCATTGTGCATCAATAAAGAACTTTAACACAAGCATTTCAAAACTTACTATAGTTACCTAATATTTATTCCAATCTTTCAAGCATATGTAATTATGATTATAAAATATGTCTCAATTAAAGCCAAGAAAATTACTTGTTTCTTTTCATTGTGTCTCTAGAGAACATCTAAAAATAATCGTCTTTATTTCCCGCATTTTGCTATGTAAAATAAATAATTAACTACATATAACGTGGTCTTCAGTAACATAAAAATTTGTTGCATTATTTATTAGAACTACATTGAAATAGTTATTAGAAGCACATTGTTTTGATATGTTATTTGTTCAAAAGTTTTCGAACGGTAAAGTACGGAAAACTTAAAAATGTTCCTGGTTTCAAATTCATATAATATAAATTTAAATTTATCCATTTAAATTAAAATTAGGGATGTAGTATGAAACTAAAAGTTCTTCCATAAATTAAATTAGCCTCGTACGTTGACCTATTTTTATCGATATTAAAATTATATATTAATGTAATAAATGTATATGTTTGGCGCAAAAAAAATGTTTTTCACTTTCGTTGGTTAGAATTTTTTTTCATTTGATGTATTATGGAATATAATATCCTTTCGTATTTTCTCAATACAATTTTTGAAAGTAAAACTTGGTTCCATTTTTTATGAAAAAACAAAATTTTAATAATTCTTCTATTTATCATTTGTGTTACTTTATGTAAAAATCATATCAACTCTTAAAGACTCGGTAGGTGAGCTATACTTTATGTAGATAGTTGTATTTTCTACTATCCTTAGAATTATTTACTTATAATCTTGCAAAAAAACATCTTGCAATGTAATGAAAAATAATTGTATAATTGGTCCTCTCTATCATGCTAATATGAGACGTCACTTGGAAGCTGAATTGCCATGTTTTTTTTTGATAATACTGAAATTGGCTATTTATACGTTCACGACCAAAATCTTTAGCCAAGGTTTTGGTTTTTAAATAACGTAATTCTGTATCATGACTTTAGAAGCTTTAAATATGTCAAAATCTCATTATTTCATCTGACAAAACAGTTAGAAATTAATTTGGATAATCATCTATGAGTACCAATAAATATTATTAGTCACTAAATAGTATAACTTACCACAAAGATCTGAGTGAATTAAGAATCATTTTTCGACAATGAAATAAAATTTTATTGTACAGGCGACATCATTTTTTCACCTCAACACAAGCTACAAATTGTCATCACTATAGACATAATAATTCAAGTATGCGATATTTTGTTGCACTAATTTCAAACTTTGCCTATTTAAGTTACCAAGTCGTCATCAGTAGTTCCAGCAAACTGATATGAATCATATAAATATGTAGCTTGGGAAAATTGAGCGTTTGTTCGATTTACTGCTATTAGATAATATGTGGGATTAAGTTTATAAACAACATTCATATTCGCCGTAATACCAGAAACATCTCCGCTCCTAAAAATGTTACACTAATTTGTATAACCGATCATATTGCTGGCAGGTATCAAGTTGCTAGACAAATTCGGTATGAAAATATTACCATATAATTTATTTGGACTATTTATATCTTTCAATATATTATATCATTCTTGTTACAATTTTAAGTCACCACGTTCTTAGTACTGAATCATTTGATTGTTTGCAAATATTATGCATTTTGGAACATCCACTAAGTTTATTCGCTTCTTCTTAAATAAGTCCTCAAAATAAATATACTTTACAAACTTCTTGTGGAATTAATGTCAAGAATCTATGCTATCAATATATCCTATTCCAAACTTCCAAACATCTTCTCGTTAACACAATTTAGCAGCTAAGTTGCTTTTATTTTTCTTGACAAACTTTATGGAGTGGTATTTGAAGCCTTTATCGAGCGTCTTAAGGTAAAGTTTTAAGACATTGTAAGCATTTTAAGCATTTGGGCAGCTTAAAATATTGTACAAATAATCAAGAAATTTTGAGGAGAGTTAAAAAAATATTAAATATCTCCTGTTTTTGTCCTTTATTTTTTTAATATGAAAGTTATTTTCTTCATATTTCGAGACGAAATATAAACTAGTTTTAAGCGTTTAAACATCTAATGTATTAAAACTCAATCATTCTTGAAAAATCTCTCCAACGAGTACACCAATATTTTAACTAGATAAAAAGTATATTGAGCAAAAAAGTGATGGATATAAGTATTTTTCATACTTACAGAAACTGATATTTGTAGGCTATACAGTGAGTAAATAAGCATTTGCCATAAGGCAGCATGTAACTCCTCTGATACTCTTTCACTGTAAATTTAAATTTATCCATTTTAATTAAAATTAGGGATGTAGTATGAAACTAAAAGTTCTTCCATAAATTAAATTCGCCTCGTACGTTGACCTATTTTTATCGATATTAAAATTAAATATTAATGTAATAAATTATATGTTTGGCGTGAAAAAAATATTTTTTCACTTTTGTTGGTTAGACATTTTTTTCATTTGATGTATTATGGAATATAATATCCTTTCGTATTTTCTCAATAAAATTTTTGAAAGTAAAACTTACTTCCATTTTTTATGAAAAAACAAAATTTTAATAATTCTTCTATCTATCGTTTGTGTTACTTTATGTAAAAATTAGCATATGTACTTTCCCCGTCCTCTTCATTTCCTAATATTTTAATGATCAATATCGAAACAAATTGAACTGCTATGTATTTCAATGCAAAGCATTTCAATTTATTCATCACAGCTAAAATAGGAAAATAGCAAATAAAGTAAGAAAAAATATTAATTTTGTACGTTTAATTTTATTTCTGGCAAATTTTCTCACTAAGATTGGGAGATCAAAGAATTGTTTAACATTATATTCACCTGAAAAAGATAAAAATGAGACGGAGGGACATAATCATATCGCATTCTATTTCTGCTATGCTTTACATATTTCTTTCTATTCACTACCAGCATTAATGTCAAGTTTTTACACTCGACCAAAGCAATTATTTATCCGCAAGATAGTATCGACATGGAGCGCTTACGGTTATATATTGTTCGTCGATTGCAAGTGTGAAACTTATATAAACTAAAAGATGATTATTCGGAAAACACATAATTTTTTGGGCCAGAAGCAATCGGAAACATCTCTGGTTGAGGATGTTTTATAAGAAAATAGTGCTGAGAAATAATTTGGTGAAAATTTATATTGAATGTTTTGTTGATTTAGATCGTTAAATGTTTTAAAAACTACAAAGTATTTTTTTGAGGAGATATTGACTTTAAATTGGTTAATATTATTTTCATCAGATATCAACAGAACACTCCGAAAGGAATGTTTAAATACGCGCATTTTTATTCATAAACAAAATTGTAACAAACGTATGTTCACATACGTTCTTATCTGATGGAATTGGTTGAATTTGGTCTCTATTTTCCGCAAATAACATTTGTATTATTCATTTTTAAACCTATATACGTGGAATTCACAAAGTAGTCACTTCATTTGGAGATCTGAATAAAAATATATTAAACTGTTTAAAAAAATATGGCACCTTCCCATAAATATAGTTACTTGGGGAGTTCATTGAGCTCCTTTTATGAAACATTGAGCTCCAAATTAACATGCATTTGTTTTTTCTATAGATTTCTAACCACGGGTTGGAAAATCTGAAATTTTTTTAAATATTAACATTTTATTAAAAATGTAAATTAAAATTATGTAAATGAAAACTTTAACTTGCATCATATCAACAATTTAAACAAATAAATCACTATAGTACCCTACTTTACGCTTGTTTCAGTAATTTTTTGTTTGCAGAAATGTATATTTATAAATATATAATATTTTGTCCAAAGACCTTTGAATTATTTACATTTCCATTTTTCTTGGCATAGTTCCGAAGTGATTTTTGCATTCCACGTTGTTTATAATACTAAACACTTTCCTTTTCCACTTATAGTTACTTAAATGCATTAATTATATTTTAAAGATTTATTTTAATTAATTTTACTAATGAGATAGCAAAGTTTTAGATCATATATGTAATTTCGCAAAGAGTCATTCTATTCGACCTAACAACAAATTTACCTATTATCATCATGTAGAGAAACTTAAAGATGTTCATTGATGAAAGCATTAAACTAATTCTTAATTTAATTAAATGGCTAAATCATTGATATAGCTATTCAGTTAAAACTAATTTAATTTTTAATTGAATTCAAACTGGCTATAACTATGTACAGTCAATTACTATTAGCTAGAAGTAGTTTGTGTCAAAATTTCTAATGTTCACAAAGCTAGATGTGACTTTCAATTAACCGTATGTGAATTATAATATTTAAATATCAAAAGTTTTTTCAAAAAGAAGAGACGAAAATATTATGTTTGATAGTTATTATACAGCCTACAGCTGGAGAGATGTGAGATAAAATATATGCTATTGTGAGACTAGCTGTGGTAATAAATATGCTTTTGCACAACTGTCAAAATTGTATGTAACTGAAAGCGCAATATATATTTCTGTCATAAATAACAAAAAATCATAAAGAGGTTGAAGTTAGTTTCTAGTTTTTTTATTTTAATCACCCTTATGAATAATTAAAAATACGTGAATATTTAGTGTGAATTTTAACATGACTTTGCAGATGCCATATTTTTTTGAGTTAATAAATTGTTGAAAATATAATTTAAGTTACTTTTTGACGTGTAATTTTATAAAAAACGACGTTTAATTTTATTGATAAGATTTTTGAAACAAAAAATAATAGTATTAAATCTTTCCATTAATTGGCGAGAAACTAATGGGAATTTTTCAGAAAACAAATTAAAATTTTTATTCTAAGGTTTTTTTTATTACAACACTAGCTAATAAAACACAACTGATTGAGGGCTTTGAATATTACTGAAAAATTATAATTTTATTACATTTTTGTAATTAATAAATAAACACCTAAAAAATAATGATTTGTCACTCTTTAATATTAATTGAGCTTTTAAAAGAAATATATAAAACGGTTAGAATATTCGCAAAATCTGTAGAAGCATCTTTTTTAATATTGACTGCCATCAAGGAACTACAGTCATATATATTTTTAAATTTAGAAAAGAAACAAAATAAAATACTTTTAAATCACCATTTTCTCGAACGATGAAAAATACGAAACTGAACCTGGATGCATAAATTTTATTCAGCAATTCCTTAGCAATTTTATTTGTATTTTTTGTGTAATCTAAGTGTAAACCGTAATGTCAATATTAGTGTAAATATCATATCGTAAATATTAATGAATTTATATATTTTTACCAAGATAGTTTTCAACATAAAAATTCTAGGCCAACAAGGAACAATTTTAAGTTTTAATATCTTGGCATTAAAATTAAGTGAATTTTAGTTTGGAGGAAAATAATTTTAGTTCCTCACTGAACATATTGATTCACAAATACAAAATAAAAAAAAATATCAAACGAAGGAGTGGAGAAAATACTTTTCCAATTTAATGATAAATTATTTATTAGCAAAAATACAAAATAACTTAACATATACAAAATACCTTAATAAATAAATGTACTGAACAAATAATAAAATAAAATTAAAGTTTAGTTATTGAGGAACACAATTTATTTGATGGTCAATGAATTTATATTCAAAATATAATTTTGTATTAATTATACTCATGCATCTCGGAACTTGTTTTAAAATGGATTAATTGCCGAACGAAAAAAGGAATGATTATTTCGATTTCGCATCTACTAAAGAACTGGATAACTTGCATCGAGCATGCGTGTAATTCCAAGCTTTAATTCAATATATATTAGAATCTAACTTGTGACTAATTATGAAAACCTAGATATTACCCTAATATTGTCAATGGCTCGACACAATGTCATACCTTCGTTTTTTTGTTACCAATTAAAAACCTAAACGAAAAATAATTATCCGATAAATATATGTATATAAGTATTTATTTTTATTTTCACAACTTAAACGAAACACACCGAGTATATATTGTGGCTTCGTCGGAAATAGCAGAGACCTCTTACAATTACCTCACAGCGACTGAATAAGCCTAATTATAGTTGGTAAACCACATCATTGTGTACAATATTCGCTCTTCATGCACGCGGCTGCTTTGCTGCTAAATTGAACAGAATAAATAATGTGCAACGGAAACCCAAGCCTTTTGCTGTTTGCTTAAGTCTAAACATCAATTAAAATTACCTAGACTTCCAACTCCGATTATATTAATTCATTACTCATTTTTTTGTGCAATTATATATGTAAATTGACGAAGGCTAAGACTTTAATATCGGCGTTATTTATAGTCACCATTTTTGGCAAGCTTGTTTAATAGGCCAGGATACATTTTTATAAATATTTCTTTCTGTTCACAAATGCGTGCTCAGATTTTTCTAAAATTTTCACTGCAATTAAAAGTAGAATTATTTCGAGTTTGATAAATTAAAACTGTAATCCAATTCAAGAGGCAGATATTGAACTAATTTTTAAAATGTTATCTTTTGGAATCCACTTGTTTCTTATTTTTTTCTTCCTTACTAAAAAAAGTCAAAATATTTTTATTCCCTTCTCATTTGTCTAATATATTGGACACAAAAGTTTGCAACGCTAAGTACGGTTAAAGGTAAGTTACGTACAGTGCGTACGTAATGTGCGTACAATTTCGTAAGTAATGTGCGTACAATTTCGATATTTTAAATATCTAGTTAGATGACTATCTAAAGGTCATTAATTTATGTAGATTAATGAAAACCTATTTCATATTTTCTCTTCAGGAACATAAAAATAAAGAGTTATTAACAAAAGACATTATCTAATTTCGTCTTAGGATTATTTTGGAGAAAGTTTAGATGAAAGAACAAGGGTAAATTAAAATGTATCATTTCATTTTACTTGATTTATAAACTTATTGTATTATAATTTTAATAACCAATTTATTAAGGGAAAAATAAATTTCCTAGAAAAATGACATGCTGCACGATGAAAAAGCTTTTATATCTTGCATTATCTTATATTCATAAAAGATAGAATGTTAAAACTTGCAATAAAAATATAAAATTATTTAAATCAGGAAAACTCTTAAACATGCTAGCCTATGCTGTACATCTTACTTTCTTTTCCATCAGGTGACATGATTTTTTTATTGAAGAACACACCGTTTTAAATGATAGGTATGGTGTTATAGAATGTAAATTGATAGATAGGAAATGTAATTACATATTTAGTACAAATATTGTAGTAAGTATGCATTTAGCTAATATATCTCTAACTCACTAAATACCCAAAGTTTAGACAAAAAAAGTATTTATCATAGAAAAATGTGTGGAATTATATGTAGATACCTCTTTTATTATACATAGATATATCTTCTATTCCATGCAGATAATTATATTTAAAAAAAATTTTAATGTTTCATTTCTTTAACAGAGTTTCAGAAAAAAATTAAATGTAAAAGTAGTTTTATTCAAGCATTAAACTGCTTGGTTGCAATGCACAGCTTTCACATCAAAGGCGTTGCTGCCGATCACTGTTCTGTGGTATTTTAGATCCGCGATTAACAACATCTTCCAGCCCCGTTCGGAGAGTCTATAATCGACCCAACATCCCATGGCGGCGAACGGAATTGATTACCAATAGCTTTTTAAAATTTATTTTCCATGTTACTTTAAATTCAATTTTATTTCTACCATCAAACATATTTGACAATAGTTTTTAGAATTTCTGTCTGTTTGTTGGTTTTCCTGTTTGCCTGTTTGTCTGTGCATATCTTGGCTATGCACGTTAATCTCAGCAACAGCTGAATATATTTGGATGCAGTTTTCAGTGATGTATTTAGAATAGCTTGGGCTAACATTTAGGCTAGGTTTCATTTCAATCAACAACAAATCAACAAATAGAAAAGATATAGAAGACGCTAATATCGAAACCGATTCGGCTGCCAACGTCCTCTATCAGTGTTTTTAATAAATTTTGTGTTCATAGAGTTTGGAAAAAAACACAAAAGAAATCCTAATAACTCTTTTTACTTCGCATTCCACTCGAATATCGAGCAAAGCTAATAATTAATAAATTATCATCTCGTGCACAATTGTTTAGACGAAAATCTAAGATACGGTTTTTTATTCTCACTTCATTATATCCATCTTAATCACAACTGGTACTGCTCAGATTGAGCGATTATAAATGTTTGCTTTGATAAGTGTATCAAGCACAAAGGGGCAACTAAAATTTCTCTTTGGTATTTGATTGTGCAGAAATCACAGTCCGTTTATATTTATGGTAAGTAAAAACGGATTATATATTTAAGTGTATCATTTGCTTCTGCTTATTAACTGCGAAATAAACTCGAGTAATTTTAAAATGACGCAGTAGGTTTGAATGAAATATTTAACAATCTAAGAATCCCACCTAAAAGATATTATAAACTTTGACTTCCAAAAAAATTAGTTTGTTTAAATAAAATTTATATAAAGAAAAAGCAGTAAGTGTTTTTAAAAATTATAGTGTTTATTAATAATTCTAAATATAATACTTTTGATGAAACTTTTTAATCTATATTTATTTTTCATTATTAAATTATTGCTCTGAACACAATGTTATACTTTCAATTATAATAAAGCGTAATCCAATAAAGTGCATAGTATGGAAATACATAATAATTTATTTTACATATTTTTTTTAAATATACCTAAAAGTAATTGGAAAATTAAAAAAAAACAAAAGGTTAAACGGGAAGGAAAAAATATATATAGAGAGAGGAAAAGCGGAGTGATTTCTAAAATTATTCGGCCCAGCACTGCCCCAACTTACTTTCATTTTAAACTTATCAAATATTGTCCCACTCCACAGAATATGCAAAATGTATTTTTGCTAATTTTTTTTTCATCATACTGATTAAGATCTCTATATAACGAAACAATTTATATACTTAAGTTTTAAATTATAGAAAAAATTGAGGCTGTGATAGCCGGACGCACGAATGGAAGAGACGAAATTATATTGGTCTTTTACTATGCCTAACATGAGATTGAACTGAATTTGATGGATGTGAGTATTGGATTTTAAAGAAGTACATTATGATGAAGTATACATTTGTGTTAATAATGGAGCCTCTTAGTCATGCAATAGTATGGCAATAATTGACTTCTAGGATTAACTAACAACCTATCTATCATTTAAAGTCTATATATATATTTATGTATATATATATATACACGTGTATATATGTACATGTGTATATTTACATATGTTGCATAATATATAGACTAAACTATATAATTTCGATTAAAAGTTTTTGTCAAAATGTTTGTCAAATGCCAGCATCTAGAATATTTTCGGATTATTCACATTCGTGGTTGACAGGAGGTACGACCACTGTACGTCATTTTGAAGCTTCGTGTTTCATAATACTTAAAATGAAAATAGTACCACAGTTTAATTTTTAAACATATGTACAATGATCATCGCATTCGATGGACTGCGGGAAAAAATTATTCATTTCCCAATAAGCATGTTGTAAAATATTTAATATATTTGGCGTCAATTTTGTAGAAATTCATTATCACTTAATTTTTATTCACAACTAAATGAAACTACGGGATGTAGTATTATTTATACTTTGTATAAATTCTTAACTCCCGACCTAGGTTTCGTTGTATGACAATATTTTCGAGTGGGCAATTTGTAAAGATTTATCAATCTGCCTACCTGAAGATGTTGTTATATAAAGAATCCTAGATCGTGGTTCAGAATGTAAATAAAACAAAAATAATACTACATGACTTAATTTAATTTAGTTTTGAACAAAAATTAATTGTTGTTGAACAATGTTTTATAACATTTTGCAACATATTAATTGAGATCTCAATAAGAAGCTAGTACTTAAAATTTTCATACCTATAATCGTAATAATGTAGGAACTGTAAGATTGTGACACAAGAGAGGACGGACAGATGGACAAATTATAAAGTTTCCTTTTCTACTACCGGACGCTAAAAGATGGTTAGATGGAGATTCGACGAAAGCGTTATAATATTTATGCATTAACTATATGAAAGAAAAATTATTTTAAACTTTCGTCTACCTAATGGAAATATTGTGTAAGATAAACTTAAATAGGGCGCAGCGAAGATGAAATCCTTTGAGTAAAACTGATGATCGTTATGAGATAGTAATATTTTGTAATATTTATATAGAATAAATAATATTTATTTTGACTTCACAAAATACAAACGTAAATACGGTTTATGTATATATATATATATATATATATATATATATATATATATATATATATATATATATATATATATTGAATTGGCTAATAAGTTTTTAACCCCGAGTTGCTGTCAACAATTTTTATTAAAATGTTACACTAAATTAAATTTAAGTACACCATTATTATCTACTACTTGTCGCCATCTCGTTGCCAGTGACAACATGCTTTTCTTTTAAATTTCCGGTGACTGATTCTAAAAACTATGCGAGGTAGTTTTGGAAATCTTCTTTAAAGTTTCATTTTTTTTCACGTAAATGGTGATTTAGAGCCCTGAACATACCATTTAGGTAATTAGAGGGAGCAATGTCTCGCAAATATGGTGAATGAGTGAGTAGAACCCACTCGAGCTCCTCTAATTTAGCACATGTACATTTTGCAACATGTGGGCTTGCTATTCGGTCCAATTATTTCTTTTTAGATGGTACATAAATAAAACTAAGCAACACTATTCCTGAATTTTTTTTCAGATTTAACCTTAGTTTTAAATATGAAAAAGTATTTTGTACAAAATTCGTTAGCATTTTTGCACGAAATATTTTTATTGTTTTGCTTATTTCAGCCTAATAATTGAAAGGGTTTTTTTCCAAAACTTCATAAGTTAGGAATAATCGATTTTTCAGGGAATTCTAAAATTATGATATGTTATTGTTTTTTAGTATAACAGTGCTTACTTCTTTAATTACGATTTGATAAATATGTATGTGTTATGATTTTTTCGAGAATTAAG
This sequence comes from Druceiella hillmani, assembly GCA_039881145.1. NCBI lineage: Eukaryota > Metazoa > Arthropoda > Insecta > Lepidoptera > Hepialidae > Druceiella > Druceiella hillmani. The sequence continues at coordinate 4,884,182 of JAYKKI010000008.1, forward strand.
TTAGATAAAAGTCAAGGACATATAATTTTTGAAAAAATGATGAAAAACTATATTTGTAACAATTTATATATTCCACAGTTTCCTTACAAAAATTTTGCCCTTTTCTGTTTTTCGGTAAGCACTACTTTTTTTTTGTGGGTAGGTATTTGGAGGGCAACAAATATGAAACCTACGCTATGCGGACAATATTATACTGTTCGCAAGTAGCGCTCAACACATGGAAGAGCTTTTACACGGAATGGCACGTATCAGCTTTGATTTTGGTTCCAAAATAAATCGCAGCAAGGCCAAAATGATGATTATCGACCATGCAAACAAAAATTCGCCAGAGATTACACGAATAGCGAACTGTGAGGTAGTAAAGTCATATATATATATATATATATATATATATATATATATATACATACATACATATATATATATATATACATACATACATATATATATATATATATATATATATATATATATATATATATATATATATATATATATATATGTATACATTTTATAAATAAATTAATCTTCATAATATGCCACCTGAAGATGTTGTGAAACAACGAAACCTAGGTCGTGGTAAAGAACTTAAAGAAAGTAGAAATAATACATCACGTAGTTTCATTTAATTGTGAATAAAGTATTAATGTTACTTTTCAAGTTGTTGATGTACGTTAATTGTCTTACACGAAGCGTTAAATGTCGCACATAAGGTGTAATCAATACATATCCTAATAATTTTACCAATTTTATTAGACTGAATTAGGAATGTGATTCCATTTAACACGGCATAAAATGTTTGGCGCTTTTTATGTGCTACAATTTTCTCAGCGAAAGCCACACGTTTAGCTGCATCATTGAAAAATGGGCTGGCACTCCTCACATTCAGCTCCTAACATGTGCGGCATTTCTACTTGTGGACGACTGAAACGAAGAGAACATTGCTCTCAGAAAACTCCCCCATAAAAGCTATAGAATATCTGTTATTGAATTTAATTACAAATACTGGCATCCTACTACATTTACATGAAAAAATATTATTATTTAAAGTTTTGACTTAATTTCCTCGAACTGGATTTTATTTCATGCGACCAAGACCGAATCGGAAAAATTTATTTTCTTAATTGAGTGTGAAGCACAGCTGATTCATAGAACCTTTTGAAACGTAATATTCCCATATTAATATGCCAGTTTACGATCCTATTTTCCTAATATACTTACAAAGATTTTGTAAATAAATGAGCAACAATCTAAATGCTTGGTCAACATTCTAGCTTAAATAGAGGCGTTTTAAAACTTGTTACACACGTCTAGAGATGTAAGAATGCAGTTATTATATAAAAAATTAATTTTTTTTATTAGAAATAATTTTGAAACATATTTGAATACTATTGAGAGACAAATTAGAACATTATATTAAAATTATTTTATGGCTACGAAATAGACATAAAGTATCATAAATGGGATGGACAGAAGGACATATAAGAAAGTTTCAGTATATGACAGAATGATTTAAAATTAATTTATCTTGGCCTAGCAGAAAGTTCATTAAAATCACAGGGCCTCAGAGGAATTCCAAGTCGATTATTCCAGGCCCTTCTAATTATGTTAACGTCGGCAATTGGCTATTTGGATCGAAATATTGTTATTTAATTGAAAATAGCCCCAATTAAATTTCAATCAAAATTGTGTGAACTTCAGCAATGAAATGTATTCTAAACTAACGTGGTCAACAATGGTTTTGATGAGGTCGAATCCGTAGTTTTTATTTAAGACCGTATGAAAATTTTCATGTAAGTTTTTTCCACTTATAAAAGACATTTAAGAATGTTTGAATATAAGAAATCTATTGACTCGAATTATTACGAAGAAGAGTAATGATTGCAGTTAGTGACAAATATAGTGAAATCTACATCGAAATTATTATTTACCTTTCTCTATATACTTATTTTTATTATAATATATTCATAATGCCCCCTATTCCTCTAACAAGGAATATTCTCCAAATGCAATTTGCTTGAAACTTGTTTTAAATTGCCACAGAGTAGAATTTATGATAGTAAATGTTTAATTTAATATATCTAATCATTTTTTTAAGGAAAACGGTGTAATATGGGGAAAAATTACCTAAGGAATACTGAAAATATCTTTTCTATACTTGATATAGACTAGTATATGAATGATACTATTATCTTGTCTATAAAAAACGATACGAAATATTAATAAACATTTTAGACACCTACGGGAATTATTATACAGTATGTTCACAGATATTTTGCGTTAGTTTATATCTATTTAGTCGGACTATGGGAACGTTTAATTTATTCTAATCCATACAATCGTGTATGAAGAAAATTTAATACGTACGTAACTAATACAATTCGGACAGGAAAATAATTTTTATTATACAATAATGCAGCCTACACCTAAATTTATATCAGGGGTACTGATATGACTTCAGGCAGATTTTCAACATCTGCGATTGTAAAATTCTTTATGAATTTTTTTTAAATTTTGTAGATGCATGTTTTCTCACGACGCAAATAAATTTAAAGGAACTTAACTGTTATTGCAGATAAAATAACTTATAACAATCTTCGAATTTTACTACACATGTTTAGATCTATAGTGGGATAGAAAATTATTGAAAATTCTAATGAAATTACAGCTGATGGTATATTCATATCATTTTACTTTAACATACAATGCATATGTACATTTAGACAGATCATTAAAAATGATTAATGCAATGAAGAATATGGGTATTAAATACAAAATTTGATATTTTAACGGTTCCTTGCGGTCGAATAAATATAAACGAACTTGTTAGGTTAGAACATATGAATAATGTTGTCGGGCAAGAAAATAAAAGAGACTGAATTTTACACAACGATTTTTATTGTAAGGCAATGATACGGTTCATTTACATATGTACAAAAGTCTTGCGCCCTGGATATTTGATGCATTTTAGGTTAATTATGTAGTACTTACGTTTTACAGTTATTTTTCGAGCTATGCACATTCATTTAGAAATCACAATATTATCGTTCCACATATTCAAAATAAGGAGTGCAATATATTCGGTGATGGTGATTTGATTTATATGATGTTAGTTATGAGAATATTTGTATGATGTTAGTTCTTTCATATACTTCTTACTAGCTTTTGAATTAATACTTCAATTGTTTATCGTAACGCCTTTACGCCTTTACACCCTTTACTCCTCCACACCTGTAAATTGCACAAGAAAAAACGTTTAAATTTAGAAATAACATATTAATTCCACAAAGCTTCAATATGTTATTTTTATTATTGAAAGTAAGTCGATCTATTATTTTAATAAAAAAAATATCACATACAAAAATCCAAAAAATTCTTTTCAGGTCATACAACCTTTATCTCTAGTAACTAAATTCAAAATAAAACTAATCATCATAATAGAGTTTAAGCAACCTTATTAAAAATGTGTACCATAACTAGCAATATTTTTCAAAATATTCTAACAGTTGAAAGAAAAATCTTTTAAAGAGCATCAATGGAAAATTTAAATGAAACATCAAAGCATATAAACATAAATATATTTTGAAACAGCTAATATAATAAGATATAACATATAACAGGAACTTCCTAAGCATTTTTATATTCTTGTATCATTTTATTGTTGTATTATGATTCGAATATTTGTTGTCTCTTCTCATTTAAAGCATTTCCCTACCCTTTCTCATTCATCTCAAACAGTCACGGTGTTTTATCTAATAACTTAGCGTAATCTAACTCTTGAATCATAAGGCCGTCTATATATAAAACCTTGCTAACCATAATATAAACCTTTTTAGCGACGAAAGCTTTCACGGAAAATATACTTTATTTAAGGCGGCATAATCAACTGTGCTTCCTTGCATCTTAAGAACAGTTGATGCCTATGACAATGTCAAAGGTAAAATGTTTGGTTTGGTAGTGCCATAGCTGTATTTGAATGGAAATTGTGTCATATATATTATGTGTAATATATCTTATGATATGAACGTTTTTTTGGAAAATTCAATATGAATTGATGGTATATCCGTAGCAAATATCTAGTCACCGTCTACTAACGAATTACTTGCAAAATTCTCATTTAAAATGAACCACAACACAAGGCCATTTCATCAAAAATTCACTAGCAAAATTATGTATAATTTTATTTATTGATGCTTCCACGTGTTCAGCTGTCCTTTTCTCAACGCTGCCTATGCGTTAAAAAAATGACAACTGAAGGATATCAATGAATGTCATACCAACTTGCTGTCTCATGTTATCTGCGAGTTTAACTATTGTTAAGAGATGTCAGAAATGTAACGTCGGTGGCATGTGATAGGATAGGATTCAATATCAAACCCTGATCGCTACTTATTAAAATACTACTCATGAAGACTACTGATATTAACGCAAAAGAATTGTTATAATTAATCCACCAAATTAACACCGCCATGTAGAATTTCTGCATTTTGACTATAAATTTGTTATATATAATATAAGGTCACAAACCTTCAATTTTTAGTCAAACCGGATTACAATAGCCAATATTCGTTCGCCACATTAGATCCACCATTTTGAATTTCTAAAATTTAATAACAAGTTCATTTTTGTAACCTATAAAATTCTCTTATAGCGATTATCAGCTGAATTAGACTATAAATGATAATGCTGCACCACCATATTGGTTCATAAAAAAATCGTGATTTAGTCAATACTTATGCAAATTTCAGCTCAATCGGTTGATATGACGCAATGAAATTTTAATACAAATTTTGACCTGGTATACATACCAAAATAACACTTTTTACAAGAGAAAAAGATCAAGATAGGTCCAATATAAAATGAATCAACTCTCTCAATTGCTTAATCTTACGCCAATACATACATTTCACCTTTTTTGGAATTCGAAAAATTATATAAAAAAATTAAATTGAGTCCACTAAAATTGGTCGGAAATGTAGGTCGGTTCAATAAATTCCTTATTATTCAATTAATTTTTTTAGACAGTATTGTTCTCGATGGTAATAGTCAACTCTAAATAAATTTCCAAAGGGGTTTGAGAAATTATGCTAATTTCACTATTTTTTGCCAAAATATTAAAACTAAATATTTCGTGAAACGTATATGTTACGACAAAAATTAGTAATAATCATCGTACAATCTACTTTGTACGAGTTAGTTTAGAAAAAAATATTTTTTTAAAATTATTTTCCAAACTGTTAAGCAAACATTAAAATAACACAAAGCAATCTTTTAGAGCATATTATTTCCTATACTTTTTGTTTTAAACGATATTTCGTTAAATTAATATTTTACCAAAGGTAAGGTATTCTAAATTCCAAAAAGTCAGTTTTTGTTAGAAATATCTTTAAATATTTATGGCAATTAAAAATATTTAATTTCACTTTCGCTTAACTCTAAATCGCCTCCAAATTTGTTTAGAATAATTTATTGTAATGTAAGGAATTTCTGAAGTGACGGTCAGTGTTAAAAAAGTTTTGATTTGCAATTATATAATTAATTTTCACAAAACATCTAATTAATTTTTTATCGAACTTTAAAATGTGTTATCAAACTGTCAGAACGTTTTATTTTCTACAATTGTCATTAGTAAAATTTCCATTTATTTTTAAAAACATAGTCCATCAAAGCTTTGATATTTAAGATAAATTATTAAAAGAATATAATTTTTTTCAGTAACCAATCATTTTATAATTAATATACTGTTTATAGAATATTTAATTCTCCATAATTTCTAATTAAAACTTTTTTCTTAGAACCAATATTAAATGACTTACAGTTATTGACATGTTATTCATATTTTTTAAAAACCATCATTATAATCGATTTCTCCTAAACCATTATTTATTATTAATTTGAGTGACTTGAGTGACTTTGAAAACGGTATGAGTGAAATAATCTTCGCGTTTTTCTGTATCAGAAATTATGAATCCCATTTATGTGAAAATATAAGTCCGTCGTCCATTCTGTCAAATAAATTAGTTTGCGTCTTCAACATATTTAAAAGATACCTATACGTAATTATATTATATAGATTTAGTGTAATTTCTATAGACTACTTCATAAATACGTACATAATGTTATTGCGTCATTATGCTGTCACTACAGAACTATACTGCTGCTCTACCCCTTTATACTTTTCTCAATTACAAATTATACCAAAAAAAGAAATTCTAAGGTAAAAAGAATATATTAAGCCGACTCTTTAGATTATTTGGTAGCTCTTGTTTATGAAGAAAACGATTATCACTTTCAGTTATTATGGTGCTTTTCAATTATAAAATTAAAGCAAATGCTAACATGTAATTAACATTTATTTTGAAGGTATTTTATGTATATCATCATAATATACGCTACATGTACATCAAATGATAATCGAGATAATGAGAATAGTTGAGCCATGAAAAAGAAACAAACGAACTCACCTTTGTATTTATTGTATTAGTTAGCAAAAATTATAAAAGGCTAAATAAATTTCATATTTAAATTTAATATTTTTAATTTAGAATACCTTACTTTTGGTAAAATATTAATTTAACGAAATAGCGCTTAAAACAAAAAGTATAGGAAATAAAATGCTCGAAAAGATTGTTTTGTGTTATTTTAATAAAACAGTTTGGAAAATAATTCTAAAAAAATATTTTTTTCTAAACTAACTCGTACAAAGTAGATTGTACGATGATTATTACTAATTTTTGTTGTAACATATACGTTTCACGAAATATTTAGTTTTAATATTTTGGCAAAAAAATAGTGAAATTAGCATAATTTCTCAAACCCCTCTGGAAATTTATTTAATATCGATATATGAGGTCTATATTAAACTGTAATAACATCTTTTATAGAAATCCAATAAACTGAACTTAGCCAAATTACTGGTCTGAATAGCACTACCGACACATACTACCTACACATCCATTTAAAAACTATAATATTTTTTAAATAAACTTTATACCGGTAAACTCATTCAACCAGTGACCACATGTTGGCGATAATATGGTGACCACTTATAGTTATATAGCTTTAAATTAGATTAGGTCGCGTGTATTGGTAGAAACGTGGTTGAAAAAGTGGCAATTACGTATAGTTCGTATTGCTATCCCTCGGTATCCCTGTAATCTTCTTCTTCTTCTTCTTGTCTCTCTACATTTGTATCAAACGTAATAATACGGTACCTCGGAATGAAGTTCAGATTTATCTATTTAACCTAGTTTGATCAAATACGGAAATGCAATGCCTAGAGCTGACCACTTTATTAACGAAGTTTTCCTGATTAGTATATCTTCCTTTACCTTTCTCTGAACGAATCACGAGGTTAAAAATAGTGGGAAGTGCTCATAGCCAGGAAATCCAAGAATCAGAATTTCGGTTTTCTTATCAACCTAACTTCGAAGCCCTATTTCTCAACTTTAGGGGTTAAATTTTGAAACACACCTCCCAAATTGCTGTCGGCTTTATACGAAGAATCTTCCTTTCAAGTAAATAGACGCGTTAAAGAATTTCACTCTTTTTTTCTTTGGTACAATCTATAGAACGTGTATTTAATTATTTATTTTAAAGTATTTTTAAGAAATCACCTTTTAATGAAATCACATAATATTTTTCTCCAAATAAATTATGAAGCCAATTTCACCCCTTCAAGGGTTCAAGTTAAAAGATAACTCTTCAGTATTAATCTAGAAGAAATTAATGTTACACATATAAAATATTAATACATTATAAAATAATATTCTGAATCGAAAATAAACTCGACGCCAAGCTCTAATTAGAAATAACTAATTTCGTAAATAACTTGCGATCATTTCGTAAATTACCTGCAAAGTAAAATAATGAAGAACAGTGCTAAGATCAAACCTTAATGTAATTTAACTAACGTTAAAGCACAAAGTTCCAAACTAAAACGTGGTATAACAACAAAAGAACGTTTGAAATACCCTAAAATAAGAAAGAAAACGGGTTAACGCTTACAGTTTATTCCAAAAAAGCTCTAAGAGGAGGTTATTGTGTATTAATTTGTTTTGCTAAAAATTACCTTCCAATGCATATTTTCATTTGAATTCCAAATAATAACACATTGGCAAATGCGAAACGAGTGATGTTATATGAGGTCCAAATACTTTAGATAAGGCTATGTAAATTATATTTCTTGTACGTACATTTATTTCTGTGAAATTTGAAAATTGATCCAATTAATTTTTAATATATTTTTTTACAAAAAATATCAGTTCATTCATGCCAAGATTGCAACCCTAATATATATTATAATGGTTTTTAAAGGAAACGTTTCAACTACTATTAGAATGCAATAATTAAGTAAAACTCATATTATACATTCGTTTGAAATCGGAGGGAAATAATTAAAAAATGTTAAACAAAACCTAATCCTTCATAAAATGGGGAAATAGTCAATAAAAATTTAAATAATTTTAGCGAATTTTTTTTGCGAAAAAAAGGGCGATATTATACTATAAGGATTAAATTTTTTCCATTTGCCTACGGAACCCCAAATTAAACCTTACGGTAAAACTTTGCAGAACGTAGGCAGACACGCTTGGGAAGATATCGATATTGGTTTTCGCGCGAATTATGTTTACTTGAGTGATTGGGAAACTTTTTAAAAAGCATTAAACTACACCATTAAGTCCTGAGGAGCCAAAATATAATTTACTTACTTTAATTATAATTAACGATATAATGTTATAAAAGTAGTGAGTACTTTAAATAGATATAAATATAAATATAATATGAACGAGCTGAATAAATCGACAACGAATTTTTCTTAAGATGTCGTAGCAGATCCGAAATGATGAACAGAGCTGACTGGTAATGTAGTGGTTACCTTTTACATCGTCGGTTAGGATGTCGTTGTCAGGGCTATGATTCTGTAGATGCTGCTGTCTGAATACTGAAAATGCAACAACTCCCTCTTAGCTGCAGGTCTCTTGCCTGTCTTTAACGAAAAAGGCATGTTAGTATTTCCCTTGGGTTTAAGTTCTCGATTCGATTTTCATAGGTAGGTACTATTTATTTTCAAATATATTTAGTAAGCTGATAATACAATGTAGAGTGGCATTGACTTTTGTATATATTTTTTTTCCACGGCCCTCTATCTATTAATTCTTATAAATCACAAGCATATTTTTTTAAGGCTACAATTCTTAATTCTTTTATTTGTTAGTTCGAATGATAGTGACTTGATTGGATGCCTTTTTTCAACTTTTGTGGATATTAGTTATTTTATTGATATTGGAGACGAGTACATATCATAAAGTGTAAATTTTTAGGTGGGATGACGCTATGATGTGTAACATTGAGTAGAGAGAAAGTTTATTTATTACTTAATCTTGATTCTGATGTTCAAACTAGAAGAGCTTGAATATTGCTTTATTGTACTTTTTTGCATTATCTTGATCTAAGCTTTCGATAATTTTAATTTTACTGATTGAATTATATTTTTCTTTGATTGTTAATAATTGTTTCTTCAAATATTTAGTACGAGATGTTGTGTACGATGAATAAAAGTGTCTCGTATGTTAATTTTATAATTTGATTTTAAAGCGAAAAAATTAGTCCTTTATTTCTTCAATATCGTAAAAAGTTGATATCAATTTTTTTTCATTTTAAATTTCCTGTTTTAAATAATAATATACCAGGATTATTAATAAGCTCTGTTAGTTTACTCTTTTCCGCAATTTTGTATAAAAAATCAAGAGAATCATGTGACGCTTATTTTGCTTAGTAACCTATTTTATTATTCTTTTTGTGCGTTATTTGGCCTTTTCGACATATGAATTTTAGTCATTCATGTTCAATAACGTTACTGCTCACATGTCGCAGCGTGATTTTGTATCTGCCACCTAACGGGTGATTAATATAAAACTGGGTTTGCTCTGTATAAGTTATGGATTTATGACGGTTTCTATTTTGTCTTTATATTACATTTATTGGTCTTTTAATAAATTGTTCATTAAGTTATTGAGAAATTGTAGACTACATTTTTAACCTCTCTTTATTCCACGCGAGAATAAGCATACATTTTGTAAGTTAATATTAAATGGGTCTCGGTTATCTATATAGCTTTGTGTTACTTCAATTGGTTTTTTATTAGTAACGAAAGAATTGAATTATTCTAATTAAAAATAGCGTAAAATATTAGTTCGTTAGTTGGGGTATTAGATTCTTTTTTTAAATTTACGTTTAGTTACGTTAGCTGTTATAATAATATAAGGTAAAATCTTTCTATTGCACCATTATATTGAGGTTATTTACAGTTGTATAACAAATATTATTTTATGATTATTTGAAAATTTCTTAATTGAAACAAACAGCTTAAGGATATACCGTGGCATCACAAAAAAATGATTAATGCGTTTACAACGTTGGTTGTAGCAATACTCACGTTGTATGCTTGAGCACATTTGTAGAAAATATGACTCTATTATAATCAGAAATGTTTAGCATGGAATTGTAAATATGTCAACATGTACAAGAATGGGTACTATACGTTTAGTAGAATTTCTTTGGCATTTATAATTTGGAAAATATTGCAATTTTTTATATATTCTGTATTCTTTTTATTTATATTTGGCCCGTATTTATAATTACTACCTTGAAGAATATTTTAGGAATCTCTAATATTTTTACTTATATTCGACCTACAGTATTTGCCTTTAATGTGTTGTTCTCTTTCATGTATTCCACGGTGATTAATTTTACTAACATGATAAGCTTGTATTATTTCAATTTGTCATTCAGTATTTATGACGTCATTTCTGTTTCAGACTGTCAGTACTGTTTTATAAAGTATTATTTTATATGCTTAATTTTTAAAATAGCCTGAAATATAGTTAAATGGATATGTTTTTAGTCTGATGCTTACATGTCGTATCTAATATTTGGTTTAATATATTCCCTAAATAATGAAATTATGTTTTCTGTATATAACTAGCCCTAAATAGAGCGATAATTAGTTGTTTTCTTTGAAATTTTTCTTAAATTTTACTTTAGCTAGGGTTTGGTAAACGCAAGTAATTTATATCTCATTGTTAAATAAATTTAATGCGTAAATAGTTACTGAGATCTTTAACAACAAATCTTCCATTGTGGTGAATCTTGTAATAGTTCGTCTATCTGGAATTTCATTTTTTGGAAGGACATGCTCTGTGTTGGATAATTGAGTAATTCCGTTGAGCTTACTGTTAAAAGCATGTAACGAAGACGTCGCATATGAGTTTACTCTTATCGACGTCTTTGTCAAACGAGTTAACTTAAAATGTATTGTTATTTTGTATCTCCATTCATGCTAGGCATCGGCAGTCATATCATTATTTTTCTTTTTATAAATTATTTTGTTTATTTTGTATCGAACTGTTTATTATAATCTCTTCGCATAATTTAAAACAAATTATGTAGGTTTCAATTTATTTTTGCTGCAATTTTCAGACATTATGTCAAGAGTTTCATTATTTTTATGAAATTCGCTTAAATCCAACGAGTCTTAAAAGTGATTTTGTTTTCTTATTTGTTTTCGGAATAAGATATTTTTATAGTTTTATTTTGTCCGGGTTTAATTTCATTCCATTTATTGATATAATATATCCAAGTTAGGGTGTTTAATACTTTAAAAAATCCGATTTATTAAATTTATATTAAAAATGTTATCCTCTGAAACTTTGAAAAAGTTTTTTAAACTAATTAAGTATCCGTATAGAGATATCGAAAACACATTTATATTGTCCAAACAAATGAAACATATTACGTTTTATAATCCTCTTAAAATGTTATCCATAAAGCATTGAAAAGTGGGTGGTATATTCTGACGTCCAATATGAATCAATAATTATTCTTAAAGACCATTTTTAATAGTGAGGTCTTTTTATATCATCCAATTTGTCCAACATTGGGTTTAAGCCACTATCAAGATCCTAGTTAAAAATAGTGACAGAGACCGAGTTTTCCAAATACGTCGTATATATTAGGAATGGGGGGGTCGAGTACTTACCGTTAATTATTTTTTGTTAATTTTTCTATAATCTACGAGCGTTTTTCATTTTCTCTTACCGGTTAGATTTTTCTTTAATATAAAAAATTATTTTTAATAATATATAGCGTTAATATAGGGTTAGTTGCCACTATGGGTTTGTAAATAAGGTAATTTTTTTGGATTGAATTTGTTTGGAAATTAAATGGTTGCTTGTGTTAAGTGATAAATTCTGGTTCCTTTGCAAAAAATTACAGTCATTTCTTTAGTTTATATAAAATTTAGGTATTATTCTAATTTTACTGATTGAATTAGTAAAATTGGAATAATAATGCCATTTTAGTTACTTTCTTTTTTTGTGTAAACTACATTTTCTTCCCCTAGAATATATGGATGAATAACTGTTATGGTAGAACTTAGCGGTTCTTTTAGATCTACTAAATATTTTTTATGGTTTGCCCATTAAACAATTTACGCTTACAGTTTCCGAGGTAATCGTTTATTACATTTATTATTGATGTAATTAATTATGGTTTCAGTAGGCTTAAACAGCATTAAAAAATTACTGAACATTTTTAATAACGCGTTATTTTAAATTAACTAAATTTCGGTTAAGTGCGTTCTTATCGCGTTGATTGACAAAGTTTAACATGAGGTTTTTTATTTCTTTGTAAGTTTCAGCCCCATTTTTGTTGATAATTTTTTCTGCTTTTCCTTTAAGTTTATTAATTATATCGTTGAAAATTACCATGTTGTGAAAATATTCGGGTTTCTGTGTAAAATATTATTTCAAGACGGCTTCGCCTGTATATATCTAAATCACTTGTTCGGATCACCATTAAAATTCGCGTTGTATAATGCAAAGGTCTTCGTGTTAATTTAATATTTAATTTGTTTTATATATAGTGGTTCTTTTAGATCTGCTTGAATATAATATGCATATTGATCTAAACTCGTCTTGTGTGAGATGCGTATGGTGTTAAGTGACTTTGTTTTGAAACTGATCGTTATGCAACTATACGAAACAACAGAATACAATTAAATATTAACGGAGTTAAAAAGTACTAAAATCAAATGAAACATATGCAGTATTTTTTTATAAATCCGCATTGAACGCCCAAATATGGTTGTCCTAAATATAATTTGCAATACATTCCTGCTTCCTTCGGTAGCAGATAGCAGTGTTCTGGCACAAACATCGCAGTTATTTATTGGCAATTATCTCTGTAAATTTATGTAAAGATTTTGTTAGGGGTTTATATCGATGTTTTATAACATTTTATTTAATTCCCTGAAAGTATAATAATCTTCTTATACATTTTTAGCGTAATATATGGACATTGTATGTTTTTTATTGTTAAACTTATGTATCATGCCTTAAGCAATTTTGCAACCTTGCTTCGAGAGAATTTTAGAGCGGGATTTTTAAATTGTCTCAATTAATAGAAAAATATTATAAGGTAGGTCATGAAATATTATGGTTTTTTTTTAAATTATCATTATATATTCTCCACAAATGTCTACATAATATGTGGCTTTAGAGCCAAGTATTGTAGATGTGGGCACTATAAAATATATTAAATTATGAAATATTGGAGAATTTACCCTTAAGTGACGGTTTTACTATTTAATCTCACCAGCAATATCTTCCGGGTCTCCAAAATGGGTTTCATCACTGAACTGTTTCCGTCTAATCCAGTTTTGAAACCGTTTGTTAATTACGAGCGCAAAATTGACAAATCTCCGACGCAATAAATTGTTGTTTTTCTGTAATTCTGGCGCTTGGATCTTGCAATGGAAGAAAGTAGTTTTTTATAAAGTATGCTAGTTAAAGGAAACTCGCAATTTCCATTTTTAAGTACCTCGTCGAATCGGTAAATTTAGATTCGTACGAACATTCATCAGTAATAGAAATATTTTTTTTAAAACAGTTGACTCTTTAGCCTTATTGACATTAGTCTATCATGCTCTGATTATGTGCTTAACAATTAATCGAATACTTTGCTTTGATGAAACATTAAATCGATTAGATCCGAAATTAATTTTTTTATAAAAATATTTAAATAATCTGTAAACATTAAAACGTTCTAAAATGAAATGGTAGGCTGTACTGAATACTATTATTGGAGTAGTTTATCAAAATGCTATAAGATAAAAGTGAAATTTCTACTTGAAATCCTATCTTGTTTAAAAATCAATTATGTTACTTTTTGCTCTAAATGGTTTAAATTCCATGAAAATCAAAAATGAAATTTTTAAAAAATAATATATTTCAATGTGATTTCTTAACAAACTTTTAGGGTTGAGTTATTACCTCAAATTATTGGAACCCAATATTATCCAGAATAACATGGCTTCACAAAATTAAGCAGAAATGTTTTAGAATTACACTCGGAAGTGGTAATCAACGTGTGACCATTTCTTTTGAAAAAGAAGGCCTAATAATGCCAAAGTGAACTATTCCACGCGACGCTATAACATGCTGCCTGTAAAAATATTTTCGTAGTATTGTATTGGGTTTTGGTGAGGAAAGTACCTAAGTTCTATTTGCCTATACAGCTAGAGGAATAGAAATATATTTTGTCGTCGTCGCGATGAGAAGTATGAATTTTTCAGCACTTCCAATATCCTTTCAGCGAAATTAAACCACAGCATAAAACCGTTATATTAAAGTTCCTGAATCACCATGATTTGGTAGGGGTGAAAAAAAAGGTTTAGACATAAAATTTGGCGAACCCACCTGTTCGAAAGGGAAAGACCGTGAGTGCATTTTACCGCTAAGCTGGTTTTACCGGTGGAGACTGGCCTTCATATATTGTCGTACGCCCATTGTTTTCTGTGGTCCTAACTATTCAATCAGCTCCTCGAGCTGTTCCCGATCGTAGATTGTTAAGTGTCTAGAAATTCGTTACATATTTTATAATCGTTTTCCTTAAAAAAAACTGCGAACCGACACTTTAATGAGTGCGAAATTGGCATTGAGTTAAAATTACCAATTAATTTGTTACAATAGATCTTTTAACAAGTTCCTGGGTTGGATTCCCGGTCCCTCGTCGAGCAGGTCGAGTTAACTGTAGAGGATTGCTCTCATAGTGCAATATGTGTCAATTGTTTATATCAATAATAATATTATAATTGTATATATATTGTATATATATTTATATTGTATATTATATATATTTATATTATATATTGTATATTATTTTATATTGTATATATATATAATTGTATATATCAATAATATTGACACATATTGTCATTGTGCAATATGTGTCAATTGTATATATCACAGAAAAAAAACCAGAGTTTCATCACGTTTATGTTGTACCTGTATTTATTCATCTACTTGTAAAATTTATGTTCTTGTTTATGTTAAGATAAGTAAAACAGGTTCAAACTCTATGTGTTTTTCCTTTTCGATGAATAGTTCCTATTCCCACCGATTTTGCTAAAAACCAACTTTGTGTCACACTTGGTCATGTGTTTTGAGATTTTCATTACACCTATATCATCAAAACTCAATAACGACACCTCTCAGTTCATGGTTGATGAATTCCCTTATGTACCTTCAATTTCTATGATCAGATTCTAATCAAATCTTTGGGAAACAACATTGACTGTATATTCTTCCGATTGATAAATTCTGGAGATATGAGGAAGGATATAAAAGATATCACTCGATAAACTCAATGAGACTATTAAGATTAACAGTCCCTGGCCGTCTCGTTTCAAGGTGTGTTCCTTCCTTCATAAAAATGTCGCACAGGATTTTTTTATGGTGTCTTCCAAAATAAATATTTTTAATTGGTATACTGAGATAAATTTATCCCAAGGTCTATGTGGAACTAATGTGGAACGGCAAAGAATGGCCTTCATTTAGATGATGATATTTTTCGCACTAAATATTAATATTATTTCAGTTGTATAACGTAGGTAATTACAGGACTAATATCTAAAATATTATAATCAAAAACCATCGATCCGTTTGCCTTTTAAGACGCTTTCATTGGGTCAACTTATGACTAACTATTTAATAGAATCTACAAAGCTAAATTTTATGTATTTCTAATTGTTGTTTCACCATGAAACCATCGAACTGATTTCATGAAATGAAACCGGAAGCCAAGTACTGAATTCGATAATGGAAAAACGTATCCTGCCCCTATTTGGGCTTTTAATTGTTGTATCATCATAAAACTTTGCAATTGTGTGTATTTTTGATGACAATACAATAACATGATACCATTCACTTGATTCACTTAAAACACTGTAAATTAGACACTGAACTCGATAAAGAAACACTTAAATCACCGTGTTTCGACTTCTTATTGTTGTATCATAATGAATCGTGGTAGTTGCGTATAATTCTGACGATGACATAGTCAAATGATACCATACAACTGATTCAATGAAATGGAACCGAAAGTTAGACACTGAACTTGATAACGGAACAAAGTAACCTAATCCTGGTTGGGTTTCTATTTGCTGTATCATTATGAAACTTGGCAGTTATATGTAGTTCTGATGACTATTCTATAAAATAGTGCCATCGAAAAGATTCAAGGAAATAGAACTGGAAGTCAGAACAAAGGATCGGATTATACTAAAGCTTAGTATAATTTACTGAAAATATGCCTTGCAATAGTGATGCTTTGGCAGAGATAAAAAAGATGCACGCTTAGTCGCCAATAGACAAAGAATCAAGAAAACACACCTCAGCTTAATCAAATCTGCTGCTCTGCTAATTTTAATTCTGAAGAAAATTTTTTAATAAAGTGTTACTATTTGAAAAAAGTGCTTTTAAATATAATATGAAATAAGTTAAAAACAATATCCTCTGCTTTAATTTAAGTTTAGAAATTTGGAAGATATACGGTTTTATAAATACCGCAATAAAAACTAAGAAAAAAAATTTTCGAAACCGATTTCTCTGTCTACCCTTTAAAGACTTTAATGTAAGCCATGTATGTTATTAAGTATAAAATTTGAGTGTAAATGCGTGGGGAAATGCTTATCCGAATATATACAAATTACAAATATCTGAGTTTTTGAAGGTGGATAAAAAGAAATATTTACATAAAGAGCAAAGAACAAGATTCATATGGTACATTATTTCAAAGACCCCAAAATAAGGAATAAAGGTACAAAAATGTTCTGTATCTACTTATGTAATGCAGCTGGCATAAATACTTTAAAAATATAAAAAATGATAATTAGTGATTGAATATATTTGGCGGTAATTTTGTAGAAATTCATTATTCACAATTAAAACTGGCTTCCGGTTTCATTTCATGGAATCAGTTCGACGGTTTCATGATAAAACTACAATTAGAATTAGTGATATGATGAAAATGGACCGAATTTGGGAATATATTCTACTTTATTTGAATTTCGTTGTCGAGGAACAATATGTTAATGTGTAAAAAAATCAAATAATAAGGAAACAATAATACTACTACCAATAACGTATTTAGTTTCGACATTTTCTGAAAATAAAAAAAAAACTGTATAAAAATATACGTCCATACAATGAAGTTACCAGTGGGAGTATCTACAATAACATGAATACAAAAAAAAACGCTTTTATAAATACTGCATTAAAGAGGGAAAAAATTATTTTCGGACCTGTTTTCCCTGTAAGGACTTTAGTGTCAATCATAAGAAAATGGCCAGGTTTATAATCAGTTTGTCTGATAGGGGATGTTTTGACAAACCCTATCATATGTTTTGACCCTATCAGACAAACTGATTATAAACACCTGGTCATCTGGCTTAATATAATGATAACGAGTCATACTGTTTTTATATAATACGCTTTAATGGCGTTTCCAATATATATAATTTTAGCGGCTCTGCTATTTTCCCTGCAATACTTGAGTTAGTAAGTTTCACCGAATTATTCTTTTGAGGTCAAGAATGCAACGTAAATAAATATCCTTATTGTTTGAGTACTGTTTGATCCCACGTAACTCCTTTCATTGTTTTTATATGTCCGATTGTAAAAAATCTTCTTCGAACTATTATTTACTGGCTTGAGATATTAAAATGTGATTTTATAACATAATGAATACTTGATCTTTATATTTTGATTTAAAAAAATATTTCAATGAAATAATTTAATTTAAATTTGTTCACTTAATGCGTCAGTAAGCGGGGTCGGTAATGAGTTCAATCGAAAATAGGCATCACTTATCTAACACAGTTAGTAATTCACGACTATTTAAAGCCACTTTATTTCACAGTAAAATATTTTCGTAAATGAGTTGACCAATGTTTCACATAGAATCCACAGGAAACAGAATAATTTGCAACATAATTTTTTTCAGAACATGTACACTAAGATATGTTTAAAAATTCTCTTACATTCCGATTCAAAATACAAAGCCTCTATTTCTGTCTATACTGAGGTATGGAAACTTGTGTAATTAGAGTTTTACTATATAACTAGTATATAGATTAAAATGATGTAAAATTTAATGTTATCTTAATTTACGGCTTCACATGTGATGATTTTACTATTTGTCTTGATTTAATTTTTTAAGGTTTCATAACCAATGAAATAAAAATATATATAATATAGATTATAATATTCGCAGCAATCGACATACTATTATGTATGAAACAAATCCATAAGTTCACGTAATAATTCAAGAGCTATTATTTTAACATTTGTTTATTTGTATAAAAATCTCGCTGTCAATCAATAGCCGCAGGACCTGCAGTGGCGTTTCGAAATGTATCGACCACAGCGCGTTTCGAAATGTAGGAAAATGGAAAGTTATATAGCGTGTTAATTACATAATAAAATAAAGAAACAAGCGGTCAGTCAGATCATAGAGAGTTGTGCAGAAAATACATCATAAGGTATGCAACAAAATGGGGTATGCAGCTATGCAACTGGGTATGCAGAAAATACATCATAAGGTAAACACGTTCAGAAAGACTGAAATTTAGGAGAAATGTGGTTCATTTATTATAAAACATCTAAATAATGGTCAGTCAAATGATTAAGAGGATGGATTCAGATTAATCACTCAAAATAACTAAAGTTTGCATATATGCCCAAAAATATATGATTCCGCTTTTCAAATCATATGAATGAGAATTTTAATTAGATATCGTAAAAAGCGCCCCATGCCTTCACACTCAATAACAAATAATAATTTTTTCCCTCTTTAATGCAGTATTTATAAAAGCGTTTTTTTGTATTCATGTTATTGTAGATACTCCCATTGGTAACTCCATTGTATGGACGTATATTTTTATACAGTTTTTTTTTTATTTTCAGAAAATGTCGAAACTAAATACGTTATTGGTAGTAGTAAATTAGCAGAGCAGCAGGTTTGATTAAGCTGAGGTGTGTTTTCTTGATTCTTTCTCTATGGGTGACTAAGCGTGCATCTTTTTTATCTCTGCCAAAGCATCACTATTGCAAGGCATATTTTCAGTAAGCTTAGTATAATCCGATCCTTTGTTCTGACTTCCAGTTCTATTTCCTTGAATCTTTTCGATGACACTATTTTATAGAATAGTCATCAGAACTACATATAACTGCCAAGTTTCATAATGATACAGCAAATAGAAACCCAACCAGGATTAGGTTACTTTGTTCCGTTATCAAGTTCAGTGTCTAACTTTCGGTTCCATTTCATTGAATCAGTTGTATGGTATCATTTGACTATGTCATCGTCAGAATTATACGCAACTACCACGATTCATTATGATACAACAATAAGAAGTCGAAACACGGTGATTTAAGTGTTTCTTTATCGAGTTCAGTGTCTAATTTACAGTGTTTTAAGTGAATCAAGTGAATGGTATCATGTTATTGTATTGTCATCAAAAATACACACAATTGCAAAGTTTTATGATGATACAACAATTAAAAGCCCAAATAGGGGCAGGATACGTTTTTCCATTATCGAATTCAGTACTTGGCTTCCGGTTTCATTTCATGAAATCAGTTCGATGGTTTCATGGTGAAACAACAATTAGAAATACATAAAATTTAGCTTTGTAGATTCTATTAAATAGTTAGTCATAAGTTGACCCAATGAAAGCGTCTTAAAAGGCAAACGGATCGATGGTTTTTGATTATAATATTTTAGATATTAGTCCTGTAATTACCTACGTTATACAACTGAAATAATATTAATATTTAGTGCGAAAAATATCATCATCTAAATGAAGGCCATTCTTTGCCGTTCCACATTAGTTCCACATAGACCTTGGGATAAATTTATCTCAGTATACCAATTAAAAATATTTATTTTGGAAGACACCATAAAAAAATCCTGTGCGACATTTTTATGAAGGAAGGAACACACCTTAAAACGTGACGGCCAGGGACTGTTAATCTTAATAGTCTCATTGAGTTTATCGAGTGATATCTTTTATATCTTCCTCATATCTCCAGAATTTATCAATCGGAAGAATATACAGTCAATGTTGTTTCCCAAAGATTTGATTAGAATCTGATCATAGAAATTGAAGGTACATAAGGGAATTCATCAACCATGAACTGAGAGGTGTCGTTATTGAGTTTTGATGATATAGGTGTAATGAAAATCTCAAAACACATGACCAAGTGTGACACAAAGTTGGTTTTTAGCAAAATCGGTGGGAATAGGAACTATTCATCGAAAAGGAAAAACACATAAAAACCTGGCCATTTTCTACTTTTGAATAAGATAATACGCTTAAAAACTTTGAAGGAAGGTATTTAAAATGCTTTTTTCATCAAATATACTACAAGAAATAAATGGCGACGAATGTCATATTTACGAAACTTCCTCCATAACTGTTTGACCTTTCTCATTTAAGGAAGATTCAGCGACAACGACAATCTTGTTATTAATACCTTATGTGAGTATTCATATTTACACCCAACTTATCTGAAAAGGCCCTTTTGAAAACCAGACCTAAAAGCTTCAAAACTGCATTGTTGCCATCCTGTTATATGTAAACCAATAAATAGGATACGTTTGCTTTATAATAACCAAATTTACCTACGGAGTGTACCTGGATACCAAAATTGTTAGCAGAAGTTGAAAATTCTGATTTTTAAGGATGAGATTAAAAAACAGAAATCGATTCAGTTTTATATTAAAAGTTTCTCACCTGTGGAATCAATTGCAAATAAGAAGTTATAAGAAGGTATAAGAAGTTTATATGTACGTTCAAAGTTCTATCACTAAATACTTATTGTTGCTATAAGCTACGATTTAGGCATTACAGTAGTTATCTATGCTAGCATTCTTAGTAAACTTGTACAGTACTCTTTCTTAAATTTATCTAGAATAATTTAAAAACAGCTTCACCGAATAAATAATTTTAAACTTATTACAAATTTGTGGTGTTCCTTTTTCTGGGATCCACATTTTCGATTTTTTTCAAATATCGTCAGTAGCTCAATGATCTTTTGTTAAATACTACACTCTATAGCATTATAAAAAGAACAAAACATGTAGTTTCAGCTAATCAATGCACAAATATAATTAAATTCTACTTATATCTTCAAATATTGTATATGAAGGATAAAATATGAGACATCGGTTCTAAAACAACGTATGAAAAAAGAGATAATTGTAATTATGAAAGCTCCTAAATTTATATTACAGATATGTAGCATAGGTTTGAATGAGATAGCATTGCCTCAAGGCAAGTTGGATTAGATTTTTTTCCATAAATAATGACGAATATCATTCTGATCCATGATCAAACTTCCAATTAAGTTTGGGCTTATCATATTTACTAAAATAGTGCGTCACAAAAGCAACTAAATACTGCTATCTCGTTAGTGTTAGCTCTATCGATCATCTCTATCACTTATATCTACTATAATTCGAATTTCGGAACGAAACCACATATCCTAATTTTTTACCAGAATTTACGGATGTATTATAGCTCCCGAGCTTGTCGTTGTTAGTCTCATTACAGTTTGCTGGACGTAACCGTGTAATCACATTTTTTAGGTATATAAATTAAAATAATGATAACAGACAACCATACACTTTGAGCCGGAATTTTAGTAATGTCAGCTAAAAAAAATGGGTTGATATGTTATATCTTTTGAAGACCATTTTTAGAGTGCTAATTTTATATTTACGAAGCAAAAAATGTTGTTCAAAGAATTTTGATTGTCGAAAAGTTATTCTAGTTCCAAATTGCGAATATAAGAACTGATTTAAATCTTACTTTAAAAACAATTCATCTTACTTTTAAAACATAATCGCGTATCTTATTAACTGAATTTTATATGGAAGTTCGATTCAACATTCGCACTCTGTTGGTACTGCAATATATTCTATTGACATTGGTTGCCTTAATGCTCGTCGGGACCGCATCCGTCTACTAACCGAACCGTCCCTAAGCCGAAAGGCATTTCCTTCGCTTTGTGTCATAAAAAAATTTATTATAATAAATGTCTAAGTTTTTATTTGTAATTTATATTACAAAATTATACATAATTTATTGAAAGTTTAAATTCATAGGGAATAATATTTTTTGTTCCTAATATACTATTAATAATATTAATACCTAGCACATTGAACATTTCACAAGTATTAAAATTTCCAATTTGGCTCACCTTTTTCAAAAAGAAAAACTGAGGTTTAGGGCGTCAATTTCTACTGAGTTTTCTTTTATTGCCTTCACTACTTAAAAATTATTAAGGAAATAAACTTCAGTCAAATAAAAACAGCATACCAATTTTATTCACACTACGCTAATCATACCAGATTGCATATATTTTTGTGAGAAAATTGTGTTGTTTACTTTTTGTGACCAAAGATTTTATAACTTTCTATTATTTGTTTTTGTTCGGACTTGTTTTTAAAAACAATAATTAACCAACAGTTAACAATAGTTATCTTCTGGGTATTCTTCTAATTCTATGTTTTTCAATTAGTTATACGCTTAACCCAGAGGTACGTCAGGTTGCCTGAAAAGATTAGCAATCGCTTGATTGAGATAAAAAATTACAATCGCCGAATTATACAATTTTGAGTCAATCATTTTGTGTATTAGCAGGTACGAAAGTAGAACCTAAGTATATGGGCGAGCGGGCGAATACAGTGACGCAGTGGATGGAAGCGGAGAGGTGCTCCCGTCCGTGCGCGTGTCGTGTTGGTCGACTAGTTATCTGTCAATTCAACTCATGCCATGATTGCTGTGACATGTGTACGTATGACGCTTTCCCTGTTTATTATTTTCGATCGTTCATAATAAGCGTTACAACCGTCGCGATGCGTTGGTCATTCTAGCTACCTAATATTTATTAATCTTTGCAAATGGTAAGATATTTTTTGTTTTATTAACTCAGAATACGGAACAAACTAAAAATGATGCAATGACGCATACTACGTTCAAAAATAAAATTTACCCTCACATTTACCCTTTTCCAGACCGTATTTTTTTTAAATAGAATAAAAAAATAAATAACAATTTTTAAAAATATTCGTGTTAGTTCAATTTTGCGGTTGACGAGGTATCAGGCAATACTGGACAGTCATAAATTCCGATGAATCACCTCTACCAGTACTCACTTAAAAAAAATATTGATAACAAGGAATTGTCTCTCAAAAAGAAAGTAAATATGATGGGAGTTATATTGATTTTGGTATTAAAAGCTCCGGATATCCTGATAACCTATTATCACAATATGTCATCTGTGCGGAAACTCCGTCATATCATTGTTTACAGCCATAATCGCCATTTGGGAACTAAATATGGTGATCTTGTAAATAAGTCTGTGGCCTTCTTTAAACATGTTTTAAAATATCTCAAACGGAAGCCAAAATATATTGAGTCACTAACCCTGAACAAGAATATCAACGCACCAGACACTTTTCCTAAAGTTAGTTATTTAATTGCCAACAAGAAAAAGGGAACACTATTGGAGAAAACCTCATACTACCAGCAGTGAAAGAAATAGTAAAATGCATGGTAAAAGAAAAAGTTCTTATTTTTAAGGTTATAAACAAGAGAGTATTAAAAACAATTTCAGCATACCCCATTGTGTGGGGCATGGTTAGAAATATCTTTTAAATGACATTTACGATACATTTACCACTTTTCATTTTTATTCCCGCTTACGAAATATCAAGCTTCTAAATCGTTTGCACCTCTCCCCTCCTACTTCCAGCCAAGACTATTTAGGAAAATCAGGAAAAAATCTCAAAAATAGCTTGTTTTAAGCACCTCCAAACTAAATTGTTCCAAATAATGTTTAATTTTAGAACTTCTGTATTGTAAATATAATGAAAAATTGTATCCACTCTAAACACCTACTCCTACCATAAATATTAATGGATACCTACAGGCCCCTCGTAAGAATGTATAAAAAATATATATATATGTATATATATATATATATATATATATATATATATATATATATACTCTTTTGCATAAAAAACGGGCGGTTTTGATTTTGTCATTTTATTAACAAAATATTATTTATTAATAGGTTGTATTAATTGTGATTGTTACTGGCGGGTATCGTGTATTCTGGCACATAAAAACGAACGTTCTAAATTTAAAATTTATTCTTTTTGAATGAAAATTCTCTTTCACTGACAAAAACGTATTTTTAGCGGTAAATGAAATCCAACTCTTATTAAGTTCTTTTTCATCTGTTACTTTTTTTATTTTAACGAATAAATTTTATTTCAATTTCTGCTGGTTGCTGCATTAGTTCACTTCTGTTTGCTGTTCTCAGTATAGTTGAAAAAACGATAAGAGCTAGTAAAATTATTGCGTTGCTTGAAGAAGGCTGTATCTCAGCAGTATAATGTGAGCCGTTCCACCATCCAAAGGACCTGGTAACGATTACAAGAAACGGGCTCCGCCAGTAGAAGGTCCGGTTCTGGAAGAAAGCGGTGCACCGAGCCACGGAAGACCGCTTAATAGTCAGTCAAGCGCTACGAAATCGTCAAGTTACTTACGTGGGTCTCAAACAGAACCTTGAGGACGTCAGAGGTACACGAGTAAGACTATGGACAGTCAGAAGGAGACTTATACGTAGCTATCGCCCAGCTCGGGGCCCTACATTGCTCCGTGAGCATCGATTTGCCAGATTGAGATTCGCTCAAAATTTTTCGTCATGGACTCAACAAGACTGGAATAGTATTTTATTCTCCGATGAAGCTCGTATATCGATTAGTGGTGAGGATCGACGTTGGCGAGTCTTACGAAGACCTGAGGAATGCTTTGCAGAAGTGTGCTTTGAGGAAACCACCCCTTACGGGGGAGGCTCCGTAATGTTATGGGCTGGTATTAACTCAGATGACCGTACCGAGTTAGTTTTTATTGAAAATGGCACACTCAATGCGCAAAAGTACATAACAGAGGTTCTTGTTCCTCATGCATAACCCGCATTAACAGCAGTTGGAGGCGAGTCCATTTTTATGGACGACAACGCTCGCGCCCACCGCTCTAGATATGTTGATGCGTATGTGCAGGAGGCAGAAATTCGTCGGTTAGACTAGCCAGCTAGAAGTCCCGACCTCAATCCGATAGAACACATATGGGCTAATCTCAAACGATGCGTCAGAGCCGTAAAACCAGCTCCAGAAAACATTCAGGCCCTTAAAAATGTGATCGTCGCTGAATGGGAACGTATTCCTCAGGAAATGATAAGAAACGTCGTCAAAAGCATACCTAGCAAATTAAGGGCATTGATTTTAGCTAGAAGAGGCCATACTCGTTACTAAATTTTCAAATTTTATGTTAAAGTAATAAAAACTATTCAAAAATAAATTTTAGCCATTTTTAATGTACCAGTATGAAAACGCTCGACTGTGGACTTTACATCGTTTTATTTATTTATTCGCATTTTTATTGACTGAAGTAGGGAAAACGATATCTCAATAATAAATAACAATATTTTCGTCATATCGCCATATAAAATTCATCAAATAATGATAAAATAACTCTGATTTGGTTTTGCAAGAGTTTATATATATATATATATATATATATATATATATATATATATATATATATATATATATAGTTTACTTTAATAAAATTACTATTTAACTCTAATTATTGCGTGGTTCGACTTGCACTTCACCAGTTATTCACAATTAACTTATTATCTAAGTGATGAAATTTTTAATTCTTTAAAAAGAGTAATTTTATAGAAAGTAATGTTAAAAAAGAAGTTCATTTCAAAATTATCTTGTTATCATACAAAATTCTTTCAAGTGAACAGGACAGAAATTTCTCTCAACAAAACACCTATTCTACCCTGTCTTATTATAAATTTCACCTAATTGTTCTTTCGTTTGCAATACTGTTATATTTTTTCCACAATGTGAAAACCGACACTTTGTCTCTAATTGCCGCTTCTCTATTTTGCTGATGTCGTAATCGTTTGTCAGTCTTTAGGGCCATTCCCAAGTTTGCCCTTGTAAATAAACTAGTATAATTTGCGATCACCGAGCATTGACACACATTTCATGAATGAAATAATATTTAAAGGACTGCAATACTGCCAAATTTCTTCCATCAAATGCCGCTTCCTCATCTTCTCGTTCCACTATCCTACTCTGCTTTTTATGCCACTGCGCTACGCATTTATTCAGCCCCTCGAATATAACTTCTTGACTAACATATTTTTCATAATTCCACCCTTATTAATGCCCGCTTTTTTATCTTTTTTTATAAGGATAGAAAAACATAATTTTAGGGAATACATTTAGCAGTTCCGCAGTCCTTTATATATTAACTCATCACACGTGCAACCTGATACAGTGCTCAGTGATCGCAATACGCACTGGTGTATTTGCAAAATGGACATAGCATCAAAGACTGAAGAAAATTTTGATGTTTTAATTGAAATTTGGCACAATGATAAAATATATTATTCCATTTGAAAATAAAGTTGACACTCAAAAATATTCATATGGAAATTTTGGAGGAGATAAATAAAGTAATAGTTTTTTTTTACTTAAGATATAATGTAAAATAGGGACTTATAAGAATTGTGAAATTATATTAAATAGTTCTTGAAATATTGTTAAAAATATCCATAAAAATTTAATTTTAACTCTTTGGCGTAGAAACATTAAAATTTGCATACTGGTAAAGCATATTTACCCGCGTATATCCCAATATTTGACACTTAAAAAAAGAAAGGTAAATTTTAGGGAACACAATCAAGTACTTTAAATGTTTGTTTTTGTTTCAATTCATGTAACCTGCTGAATTTCAATTGAAAGATCACGTTATATTCCTAAACTATTTTTATTTCAAAATATTGGAAAACACTTTTTCTAATAGTTTAAAAAAATCACGATAACCTATGGAAGACACACTATGCAATATATTTATTCATATATTATTACTTGTAAATTGTTTAATGGAAATACTATACGCACTTAAATATTTATGTAAGCCCAAATGTATACGGAACCCTCATAGTGCGAGTACGATTAGTCTTTTACAGATATTTTTGTATTCTCCCGACACGTATTCGAAATTCGCTTGTTTCTTTTGTTATAATATTATTTCTAGGATAACACATCTATCAATCGTCAATGGCACAGGCGATATGTCATGATATGGCACCGTGTTAAAGAGTAAAAGTAGTTTTATTACAATCAAGGTAATAAAATATGATATTATATGGCATTTATGTATTGAATATTAAACAATAAAAATAGTGACTGTGATATCACATCATAATGTAAGTAGCTCGTGCCCCAAAAACAGTTCATAAAGCAATTATATTTCTGTTTTGCATAATCAAGTTTTAAATGATTTATTCAGCATGTATTTTGTTGCAAAGTAAAACAAAATGATAATTGGATTACGAATATGCCAATACTTAGGTTACAGACGTAATTAAGGGGCACTTTTTTGGGGGGCTCGTTTTGAGTTTGATATAATGTCTATGAATTTATACGAAACGTCGCCGTATTTGGAAGTGAAAAGATAAATCTCTCAATTTGAAAATACTTCACTTAATTAATGTTGTGTGTCTTATAACAGTTATTAAAATGCTGAATGATCGGTATGTCATTGGCAATATTGCTCTTTCAACTAGAAACAATTGAAATATTTTTAATCTAGTAAATTATTTGCACAATAAAGTTCGCCTCATTTGTTTAAATTCACAACGAATACTTTTCTAGTATTCATAACAAATATTACTTTTTCTCCGAGATTAAATTGGAGTATTGTGTTCATTTAGAACCATTCAATGACTTAAATTGGAACACGTTTTTCACGGCCTCATTAACATTTTGTTATATGTACATATAACAAAATGTCATTGAGGCCGTGTTTTTGCGCAAATAAAGTGAACGTTACTAGACAAGTGTTATGAAATTTTGAAGTTTTTTATCTCAAAGGTTTGGTTAAGATCGGCAATAGAAATATTCATAGTATTTATTACACAAAGTCGTTCGGGATGTTGACTTCGCACATAAAATATTTTTAGACGAATTTGAATATTAGCCAATACTTTTTTTATTACAATGATTGTTCACCTGTCTTTCTTAGCACTTGGAAATTTCAGTGAAATAATGTTTCTGTTTCAGATTAAGTTTAAAGTCTTTTATTTCAATAGACAATTTTCTAAGCAAATTAGGTTTAAATTGTAGCTGACAGGCTGTAAAAACTAAGAGTTAATATACAAGATATTTTTAAAGTTATACTTCTTTAGGCACGTTCTGAAAAGATGATGAGAGTGAAATTTTATGACGTCGATCTTTTCTGGTATTGTGAATTCGTATGCACGTATTCACAATGTAAGAAAAAAACAGCAGGATGATACAATACAAACCAACAGGATGAATTTGCCAACTAAACATATATTTACGTGGGCGTAGTGACTGATATTATGTTCATGATAATTTTTAATAATTGAAACTTAATAGTGGCCCATATAATAAAAAATGTATTATTTATATGGAATATTCGTAATAGAAATAATTCTTATAAGCGTTTTGAAATAAATATTAAGTGCTTTTCTCTAAGTGAGATTCAGTTTCGGCATTTATTTATATTATAAATTATATTTTATCATTTATTAAATATTTAAAATTAAAAAAATTACAATAAATTGTGTAAAATTAAAAATACAATAAAAGTGGTGCTGAACAATGTGCGCTAGTATCGTGTGCACGAAAAAGATGACAAATAATTATGAATATTATTTTAAATTTTCTGAAAAACAAATCATCTTTTAAATTATATTTTAACGAAAATCAACCATTTTTCCGGAAAGGAATAATATCTTTCGTTGTCCGACACTTATTCCCGGACATCGTGTATTTATGTACACAGTGTATATTGAAATGACATACCTCTAGCCCTCCTAAAAAAACAGTTTTGCTGTTTAATTAAATCAGTTATTTTAATCTTGCTCTTCTATACATTTGGGTTAAGATTCTTATGGAAATTGACAGAGAGTAAAAGTTCTGTGCTAACTTAGGCCGGCTTCAAGAAAGTTTAACGTTTAAGGCTAAATGAATATTTAGGATTGGTCATTGTAGTACTCAAACTATTTATTTTATTATTAAAGTAACTTCTTTGAGAATCAGAGTAGGTACACGGGCAAGTAACCAATGGGAAAACTTTTGTAATTATTTTAATGCTTTTTAATTAGATAAGATAGGTATGATATTTTAACTAGAATTCGGAAGAGTGTTTTCATTTGTATCTTAAAAATCATTTCATTTATTTTCCACTTCTTAATTCGCAAAAAAAGCAAAAAAAGACACTAGAAAATACTATTAGGTGGCTGATAATATCCCTTATATCCAGTAATTGGAAAAACAATTTTTGAGGATAATCATTTTGTGTCAGAGTAGGGGCGAGAAAATTTTTTTAAAATTAATGGTTATTTTTTTATTTTCTACTTTGAAGTTTCAGAGCTTAGCATATTGGTAAAATGTAGGCAAACTTTAATTTCACATTCTTCAGCATAGAAGAATACAAAGAAATGTTTCCTATTGATAAATAGTTTTTATTCGTCTCACTTATTGTCATTTAGCAGAGAGGACAAAATTTCAATATTTGTCTATATCTTTAGTGCCAAACCTTAGCTTTCATTAAATTTCGAGTATTATCTCCAATGAATTGTACTTAATTTTTTTTTGTTATTTCAAATTTCATTTTATTTTATACTCTTTCTAATCGCTGAATTGATTTCACTTTATATTGTCCAATAAATACCAGAATTTTTAAAAATTATGTTCTTTTGTTAATGTAGGCTTACCAATTTTGCAAATACAAATATTATATACCTTAGAAAATGTTATAAATATAATAATAGATATTATATGTATTTTATTTAAGCTAAATAAAAGTCTTACAGTTATCCGGAGAAACGAAATCGTCGTAATGCGACTGTTACACAAACGCAATTGAAGTAGTGTTCAGAGTAAATAAAATCTGATCAATAATAAAACTGGCCATGCTGCGGGAAGGGATCTAATCTACAGAGAGTTACTGATAACCATTAGCGTTTTGGTTTCGGTTTTGTGAAATATGAACCTAAATGTCTTTTTGTATAATTTATTTTAATATGGAGATGAATTCTTGAATATCTTTGAAACTATTCATGAATATTTTGATTACGAAGATAATTAATTATAACATCATTAAATTGCAATCATACATGATATTTGTTATTTATTTTTACTTTACATGTTATAAAAAATCAAATAAAATTCCTCTCAATTTGAAATTGATACCAAGCAATATACTACAGTATAAATTTAATAAATAAAGTTTAAACCGTTAGTTTTACAAATGTTGGTGTTCCATTGTGCGAGTTTTGACTTTGAAAAATTTTCCACCGTATACGAAACAACTTTTGCGAACGCAATCGACGTCGTTGTTGTGTATTTTTTTTGGTGTTCTGTAGCTTTGAAATTAATTTGTTTTATCATTTTAAGGGAGTGTGATATGTGACTTCTTAGAAAACGACAATATCTCGGAGATCAAAAATTTAGATGAGGATGACATGGAATTCGATACATATGTCCTATTTCGGCAAACAACACACGAAAATGTCTCGGAAGAGAAGCAATATAACGAAGTTATTGATGAAAAGTCATTTATGGTATCTTCTTTAGCTTCAATCGCAGTTGAATCCAGAGATTCAATCACCTTTACCGCCCGCTGAGTTGCCACCCCCACCGACACCAGCTACTACTAACAGCTACTGCCTGAGAATCAAGTAGTTCACGTCAAAGACCTTTAGGTTCAACTTCTGTTCCCAATAATAGATCAAGTTCCCCTACAATTAATTGGGAAAGAGGATCTATTCATGGAAGAGAATCAGCTTCATTACCCAGGGTTACAAGGAAGCGAATATGGAAGCAGAGTGATTGCACAGAAAAGGCCCACGACTTTACTGTTTCGCCAATAAAGCCAGTAAGGGTCCAATAGAACATTTTAAGCACTATTTTGGTCCTAAGTTTTTAAATACGACCTCATATTGCACAAATTTATATTACCTACGCACCGCCGGCCGTGAACTCAAATCTATAGCCACTGAAATCGCTAAGATATCTGTAATACATATCGTCATGGGTTGCTTTCCTTATGCCCGAGTAACAATGTATTAGAGAGCTAGTACTAAATTAGAGTTGATCAGTGACCTGACGATAAGATACAGATTTCTTACTCTTCGTAATGCGCTTCTTGTTATCGATTTCAATTCTTTAGCTGCAGACGTAACGGATAACCGACTGTGGAAAGTGTAACCCGTGATTAATAAGGTAAAAGGTACATGTAACAAATTGAAAATACTTCTAGAATAATAATATGTTGACGAGTCAATATCCCTAAGAAACCTTGTTCTGGCCACAAGCGAAGGGCTGATGTTAGATTTTGAGACTGCAAATACGCTAAAACAAATTTCTGCAATTTAAATATTGGTCTCGGTCCATATATAATCTTACATTTGATAAAAAGTATTCCACTCGGTAGTTGTATATACCACGACCGTTATTTTACCCCTGTTCCGTTGATTAAGGAAAAGGAAAAGTTAGGTCTGCACTCAACCGGTACTATAATGCAGAACCGAATTCCTGACTGAGCGACAGTCAAATTTAAAAAAAACCTTTTTTTACATAGATACAGGCGGCGAGTCTCAGCAATTTTTTTGTAAGTCTACCGCAATAGAAAAATGGAAGGATATTAAATCCGCATTATAGCATCAAACTGTATCGCGGCCGAAGAGCAATCAAGTGTAAAAAGATGGGACAAAAACGTAAATTTTATATTGATGTTCCAGCTCCAAAAATAGTGAGGAATTATAATCAATACATAGTCGTGTCGATGTGCTCGATCAGCAGATAAAATATTATCGAGCTTTTATTAAAACTAAAAAGTGAAATTTAACATTTCTGATACACTTTTTATATCTGTCAAATGCTTGGAGGTTTTACAGAAATTAAGTAATAAGTTATAAGTAATAAGTTTCCCAGAAAAGACTCTATGCTTCAGTTCAACTTTTGTATGAATGTTGCTTATAGCTTATCCAGCGTACCAGATCTTCCTCGTAGGGAAGATTGTCAAGATGATTTGTTTCCCCAAGTACCTCGTCGAGATTATAAAATATTCCGTATATTTTCTATACCAGCAATTGCACCGTCGGAAGCAAAATTATATGATGGTTATGAATATTACCCTATCAATGACGACATAAAAGTTAGACAGGTCCCCTCAATTAGAAGATTGTGGCAGTCGTTCCAAAATCTAATGCAAAAAATGTGATATATACTTGTATCTGTTTCGATACAATAATTGTTTTAAATCGTATCAAGTCACTAATAAGTAGTTTATTTAGAAATAATAAATAAATGTAATTTTTAACGTCCTTTTATGAAAAAAAAATATGAAACATACTTTATTTTTCAATTTTTCCGTGAAAATAACTCGACGATGACATATGCTCACAAACGGTGCAATTTAAAATTATTTTCTGAAACTCACAATCGTGAAGGTCTGATTAATGGAGACTAGACCTTGCAGGTTTTTTTTCACTATTTTCATTATATAGTTTGGACACTAAAGAAGCTACGTAACAATATTTTAGAAATATATAAAAGATTTACATCCGTGTATGTGTGTGTGTGTGCGTGCGTGCGTGCATGCGTGCTCGTGCATGTGCGTGTGCGTGTGCGTGTGTGCGTGTGTGTGTAAAATTCTAAGTTAACCTAGATGATGGTTACCCCAAAGCGTTGGACACGCAAAAGTATAGTAGTTTAACACTATACATAATAACATAAACACTAATTAACAGAAGAGAAGAAAAAAACAAAAAAATAATTAAAATTAAATATATAACTAATTGTTAATCGTAAGCACTACCAAGCAATTCTATAATCGCATTTCACAAGTTATGGAGCAAAAAAAAATGTCAAAATAAGGCGCTTCCCTCAACATCGCATTGAACAAGGAAGTACGTGGGAAATTGATGAGCACTACAAGATGTCCACGCCCGGTTGAGGCAGACGAAATAAACTATAACCCCATTCTTTTACGTAACAGTCAGGAGCATAAAGTGATACAAAATCCAATAAATACTTAAAAGCTCTGAGTTACTTTTAGACGTTTTCGTAAAGACATTTGTCAATATAGTTAATTTGTTATTAAAAATATTATCCGCGAAATAAACTGTCCCAGCTTGCAAGCGATTCCTCTCTTAAACGAGACAATTTCTAGTTTTTTCTGCAGTAAGAATTTAAGTCAACTTTAAAATGCCGTTAAAAACTGACAACAAGCTTTATAATTTTATGAAAGAGGCTTCTATAGCAGCATTTTCAGTAAAAAAACATTTCAAAGTTATTTTTAAGAGAGAAAAAACTAACAGTATTCTAATTTAAGACGAAATGTTTTAATGTAAAAAACTACGCGCAATTTTTATTTTTCTCTGTTTAATTAGGTTGATTTTAAATAACGACAGAAGTTTATTGTTTGTATCCCAAAAAAGAAAACACAATTGTTTAAATAAAAACATGTTATTTCCCTGCAACTTAAAATGTCCGATTATTTTAAACACAATCTAATAAAAATCGATGAAAATTTATCGCCATAAATTCTATCAGCATAAGACAATTTTTATTTACTGGCCAATCCAAATACCCACAATTCCTAAAACATACTGATAATCATTTAATTTATTAGAAATATCAGACTGAGCATAACTTAAACATCGATAGTTGTTTCTTACAGTTTAAAATATATGAGCATTTATGTTCATGTAATATAAATAGGAAGTTGAATATATTTGGCGTTAATTTTGTAGAAATTCATTTATTGTGGATATATAGGAAGCACAGTCTATAATTCAGGGTTTTCTAATCTTTATTTAATTAACTTAATGAATTAGTATAAGTTAACACAAGTCCCAAACAAATTCAGCGTTTGAATATACGTGATTTAATATATTTTTGAATAATGATTTATTTTTATAAAAGTATATCTATACAAGAAATGAAACCGCAACGAAATTGTATCTGTACCCTAAATCATTTTTTAAAGATAAAATTTAGGTTGAAGCTTGAAAATTTGTCGTTAACCCTGTGATCACATAATCTCTCTATAAATAAGGTTAAAGGTTTGGTCGTATTCAGAAAAAATATATATGTTTTGAGTTTTAGAGGTACATAAGCAATAACTTTATTGTGCACTGCGTATTCTGCTAAGATTTTATATTTTAAAATTTTAATTCTTATGTAAAAAACGCCGATTTTCCTTCTACAGGGATTACATTTGTTAGTTATCGGCATTAAAAAGCAGTTTAAATGTCAATATAATAGATAAATCATGTACCATATTATTAAGGTATGTTCAGCAGTTTAAACGTAATTAACTAACATCCAAAAGCGCTTTTCGTGAAGTTACTATATTAGGTGAGCAAAGCTTTTATTGCGACACAAGATTTTTTTGTATTCTACACTTAATAGCTATTTATAGAAAGTTATTAAAAATCCAATAAAATTAAAAAATTGCATCTATGAACTGATATGGAGGTTCTCCGAATTAATAAAGCGTTTTACATAAAATTGCTGGTATCATAACTTTTCAACAACCACCATCATGCTTTCGTGACATTTTTACTTTTTTTCTTTGCAAAAGTGCTTTTTAAACTCTGTATTTCCAATTCTATAGTCTCTAAAGATTAAGACACATATCCACTAATTACCTTTCATACACAAAATTAATTTAAATCGATAAGAATTTCCTTCCCCGAGAAACACATTCATATCAATTACATTAATAGTTTTTCAATTACAGCGACTACATCCATCGTAGGTTTTTTCAAAACTTTTAATTTTGCATTTTATTTTAAATAAATTACAATATCTGCCCCGGTTTTCCAATGCATTTTTTCTTCTAGTCTGAAAAGAACTTAGAAAATGGTACAGAAGAAATGGCGCGGAAAGCTGAGCATGAATCCTATGCACGGATGATAAGCAAAGTTGTGAAGCGCTTAATTTTTTGTTATTTTTTTTTCACGTCTTTTTGTTACTTTAACTTAATATGCTATCTTTATTTTCGCTCTTTAATTTCGTCATTATTTTTGTTTTATTTTCTGATTTTAGTTTTAATCTGATCGATATTATATGTGGAGCCACTTTATATGCAAATGTGTTTTGGAGATATATTTATTTTATTTACTGTCAGGGTGAATCAATATTATATATATTATTAAACTCAATATTAAAACCTTTATTCAAGCATGTTTAAAACTAACAAAAGCTATAGGGGTAATTATTTTCACATTTTTCGACTTATTAAAAATATGACAATCTTAGTACAGGTGAAGGGGACTTAGCCTAACAATGATAAGTATTATCTAACTAATTAATTTTGCTTATTTTTCTATATAGAAAATATCTCAAATAATTGTTTCATATTAGACATATTAGTTCTCGCCGTCTTTTTAAACGTTATTTATTTATTATCATCTAAGTAAACAAAATCAATTCAAGCCCATGTATTTTATCAGGCCAACGAAGTGACCATAATTCCAATGAGGGAACATCACATTTTTTTATTAATCTAGAGAGTTTACTATTAAAATGTAAACTTTCATTTTTTTACAATATTCACATCAATGAACAAGTTTTGATCCAGCTTCATCCAAGGACGGGAATTTTAACTTCAATTGATGAACCTAGTTACGCTCTTACAAATGAGATGTTTACATAACAGCCATGTTCAGTATCTGTGAAATTACGGGTATAGAACCCAATAGATTGACATAATTTATAATTACTGTGGTCTTTCAATTTCTAATTTCAGTATCACACAATAATTGGTTTCAGTTTGTGATTAATTTTCTTTCTCTATGTCTACCTATAGTACCCCTGAAAATATGTGTAATTAAAAAAATTACAATCCGGTGGTCCTTGATACTTTCATAATAATTATTTTGTTAATACATTTTTGATGACACATTTTTAAGCACATAATTATTTATAAGACCCTACATTTCTACATTACACACGTGAAAAATCATAATGAATATAAAAAATGTTAAATTAATTTGTATCATAGGAAAGAGAGAAAAATACATCCATGCCATTTTCTTTGAACATACGTAAATGAAAATGTTGTATAATAAATTTTATAACAGTTGAAAAGCTGTACTTAAATAACTTCTGAACAGTGTAGTAAAAATGCGCTGCTTTTGTCGCAATAAATATTCAATTACCTTTAACAATAAAGCAAAATTAGGCAAATATTCTATATATATATATATTATATAAAATTGGTCGTGCGTGTGCCTATATTCTACTCTGCAGCTAAAATTGCATATCACAGATGAATGGCATTTGTGCGGGGTAATAGCTTCAACCCTCCCTTCGTGCACTATAGTAATTGCGCGTCGGTAAATATAAGGACGTGAAAGATATAGCGGTTGAAAATAGGCGAGTTTGATAATGTACGACTTCCAAGATGAAAGTTCCAGTTTCTTCTGGAAAGTTTTATAAATTTCAATAAATTTCTCTAATTTTCTGGAACATTATCGTATTTACACACCTATTCATTGTACTTACCCTTTTTGTTCACTCCGGCAACCCACCCCTTCTCATTTTTATATAATTAATAATATATTACAGTTTTAAGAATGTATTTGAATATTATATATATATATATATATATATATATATATATATATATATATATAAATATATATATATAGTTAGTAACAAATTAAAAAGTAATTAAAAAAAGGTAAGTTGTTTAACACATATTTTTATACACAAAATGTATGAGACATGAATAAATAAATGTACGACCAAAAAAAACCCTGGGGTGAGAACAACTTTGCTGCTAGTAACAACATGTTTTTATTTGTTTCAATGAAAAGTATTGTACATTAATATAAGAGGAATGAATTTTAATTATATTGCTTAATGTAATAGTAATGCATTTAGACTTTTTACGAAGTTTATTGTTTGTATCCCAAAAAAGAAAAAACAATTTTTTAAATAAAAACATGTTATTTCCCTGCAACTTAAAATGTCCGATTATTTTAAACACAATCTAATAAAAACCGATGAAAATTTATCGCCATAAATTCTATCAGCATAAGACAATTTTTATTTACTGGCCAATCCAAATACCCACAATTCCTAAAACATACTGATAATCATTTAATTTATTAGAAATATCAGACTGAGCATAACTTAAACATCGATAGTTGTTTCTTACTGTTTAAAATATATGAGCATTTATGTTCATGTAATATAAATAGGAAGTTGAATATATTTGGCGTTAATTTTGTAGAAATTCATAAATTGTGGATAAATAGGAAGCACAGTCTATAATTCATGGTTTTCTAATCTTTATTTAATTAACTTAATGAATTAGTATAAGTTAACACAAGTCCCAAACAAATTCAACGTTTCAAAATATGTGATTTAATATATTTTTGAATAATGATTTATTTTCATAAAAGTATATCTATACAAGAAATGAAACCGCAATGAAATTGTATCTGTACCCTAAATAATTTTTTAAAGATAAAATTTAGGTTAAAGCTTGAAAATTTGTCATTAAACATTATCGTATTTACACACCTATTCATTGCACTCACCCTTTTTTTCACTCCGGCAACCCACCCCTTCTCATTTCTTATATAATTAATAATATATTACGGTTTTAAGAATGTATTTGAATATTATATATATATATATATATATATATATATATATATATATATATATATATATATATATATATATATATATATATATATATATATATATATATATATATATATATATATATATATATATATATATATATATATATATATATATCTATAAAGGGTTAGTAACAAATTAAAAAGTAATTAAAAAAAGGTAAGTTTTTAACACATATTTTTATACACAAAATGTATGAGACATGAATAAATAAATGTACGACCAAAAAAAACCCAGGGGTGAGAACAACTTTGCTGCTAGTAACAACATGTTTTTATTTGTTTCAATGAGAGTATTGTACATTAATATAAGAGGAATGAATTTTAATTATATTGCATAATGTAATAGTAATGCATTTAGACTTTTTACGCTTTTTTTATTCATTGTAGAAATCAGTGTTGCCGGATGGATTAAATCTAAGGTTACAATGTAGCAGAATTTTAAAAAATAAGTCGTTTGAAAACAAATTAAATGGTCATTAGTCGTTTTCTAACATTGTGAAGAGTGAAACTATCATGCTATTGTGATAAAAACATTAAGCGTCAGTCGTTAAACAAGCATTGAGATAAATGATTCAAGTTTTTATATAGTACCAGTAGCAATATAGATGAGACGCGAGCTTAAGAAGTATATTGAATCCGAAGATAAGGCGCTACACAGCCCCTCGCGTCCAAACCTCTCCCATTTACTATTTTACTAGCGTGAGTTTTATTTTAAAATTTCATAAAGTTTTCCAAGTTGGATAAAAAAATTTCATAAAGTTTCGGACTTTGGATTTTGTCTGCGATAAGCAATTTTTAACGGTCCCTGATAATAAAAACATGTTGTTGTAATTGTTTGTAATAATAAAGACAAATAAAAACATGTTGTTACTAGCAGCAAAGTTGTTCTCACCCCTGGGTTTTTTTTGGTCGTACATTTATTTATTCATGTCTCATACATTTTGTGTATAAAAATATGTGTTAAAAAACTTACCTTTTTTAATTACTTTTTAATTTGTTACTAACTCTTTATAGATATATACATATATATATATATATATATATATATATATATATATATATATAATATTCAAATACATTCTTAAAACTGTAATATGTTATTAATTATAAAAGAAATGAGAAGGGGTGGGTTGCCGGAGTGAACAAAAAGGGTGAGTACAATGAATAGGTGTGTAAATACGATAATGTTTAACGACAAATTTTCAAGCTTTAACCTAAATTTTATCTTTAAAAAATTATTTAGGGTACAGATACAATTTCGTTGCGGTTTCATTTCTTGTATAGATATACTTTTATAAAAATAAATCATTATTCAAAAATATATTAAATCACGTATATTGAAACGTTGAATTTGTTTGGGACTTGTGTTAACTTATACTAATTCATTAAGTTAATTAAATAAAGATTAGAAAACCCTGAATTATAGACTGTGCTTCCTATATATCCACAATTAATGAATTTCTACAAATTTAACGCCAAATATATTCAACTTCCTATTTATATTACATGAACATAAATGCTCATATATTTTAAACTGTAAGAAACAACTATCGATGTTTAAGTTATGCTCAGTCTGATATTTCTAATAAATTAAATGATTATCAGTATGTGTTAGGAATTATGGGTATTTGGATTGGCCAGTAAATAAAAATTGTCTTATGCTGATAGAATTTATGGCGATAAATTTTCATCGATTTTTATTAGATTGTGTTTAAAATAATCGGACATTTTAAGTTGCAGGGAAATAACATGTTTTTATTTAAACAATTGTGTTTTCTTTTTTGGGATACAAACAATAAACTTCTGTCGTTATTTAAAATCAACCTAATTAAACAGAGAAAAATAAAAATTGCGCGTAGGTCTTAAATTAGAATACTGTTAGTTTTTTCTCTGTTAAAAATAACTTTGAAATGTTTTTTTACTGAAAAGCTGCTATAGAAGCCTCTTTCATAAAATTATAAAGCTTGTTGTCAGTTTTTAACGGCATTTTAAAGCTGACTTAAATTCTTACTGCAGAAAAAACTAGAAATTGTCTCGTTTTTAGAGAGGAATCGCTTGCAAGCTGGGACAGTTTATTTCGCGGATAATATTTTTAATAACAAATTAACTATATTGACAAATGTCTTTACGAAAACGTCTAAAAGTAACTCAGAGCTTTTAAGTATTTATTGGATTTTGTATCACTTTATGCTCCTGACTGTTACGTAAAAGAATGGAGTCATAGTTTATTTCATCTGCCTCAACCGGGCGTGGACATCTTGTAGTGCTCATCAATTTCCCACGTATTTCCTTGTTCAATGCGATGTTGAGGGAAGCGCCTTATTTTGACATTTTTTTTTGCTCCATTAACCACTTGAGAAATGCGATTATAGAATTGCTTGGATTAACAATTAGTTATATATTTAATTTTAATTATTTTTTTGTTTTTTTCTTCTCTTCTGTTAATTAGTGTTTATGTTATTATGTATAGTGTTAAACTACTATACTTTTGCGTGTCCAACGCTTTGGGGTAACCATCATCTAGGTTTGCTTAGGATTTTACACACACATACACACACACACACACGCACACGCACATGCACGAGCACGCATGCACGCACGCACGCACACACACACATAAACGGATGTAAATCTTTTATATATTTCTAAAATATTGTTATGTAGCTTCTTTAGTGTCCAAACCATATTTAGAATCCAAAGTATGAGTTCATCTCAAGGATCAGTCAGAATTTCGAATTAATTATTGCCAGTTTTTTTTTTATTCCAACTAAATTTTATTTATATTCTCAATCACAGTAAACATTAGGTATTTATGTTTCGACACCTTATGTAGTAGAAAGATATTAGGACTAGGTTTATCTTGCAGCACGGCAATAAGCAATGTGATGAAGCACGATAAACAGATGAGTTCTGGATATTATTGACGCAGATGAAATATAATATGGTTTCATATTTACATTTAAAAATCAGGAGCATAAAGCGTTACCAAACTCAAGACCGATTATCAACGTCATTCAATAAATATAAAAAAAAAATGTATGATCGCAAGCAATCCCCTTCGGACTTACATCCGATCAAGAAAATATTTTTTCAAAACACCATGTACAACTTTCAAATTTACCCAAAGTGTCATGCATGTCGAAAATTATAACACCAAAGTTATAAAATGCATTAATTTCAATGGATTAAATTCAGATTTAAATCAAACCATAACACAATTAATGTCATTAAAATCATGGGCATGTAGCACGAAAATTACTGACGTTTGTCATTATTGATACGTAAAGGACGATACCCTATCAAACATAGTTCCATTTAGCTCATAAAAATGCACGCGAAGATCATCACTGCACATTTGCTTACATTAATAATTTATGTAATCACAAAAATCGCTTTATGAGGCATAGTATATATATGTGTATATATATATATATATATATATATATATATATATATATATATATATATATAAATAGCTCTTTGAAAACATCTAAGTGGCCGTAATATAAACAAAGTAGATGTGGACCTTGAAATATTTATATACATGTCAAAGCTCACATGACCACTATCTTAAGTTAATTCAGGTTTAAAAAATGGATGGCAAAAAATTGTATTGTAGAACAAATTGCGCATAAAAATAAGTTTATATATTTAAACTTACGCAAACAAATTCAGAATCAGAAGTTAATTTTGCTTATTATAATATTGGGACATTTATAAAATATAAAAATATTTCAAAGGATTCATAAAAATTCATGTGTCTTGTAATTTATACAATTTTAAATGAAAGTTCAAAAGGTTAGCGAAATTTCGATTTGATAAAAATAGTAATTATCCAGGAAATTGTTCCTTCGCTTACCAAACTAATTTCCTATAATATTTGCCATAAAATGTTCATTTTCTCGTTTGTATTTACTTGTAATTCTGAACCGAAATTTTTAAAATTTATCTTACTTTTATTTAAGCAGAGAACTGATGTAGGTTCTAATATTTTTAAAAAGTTAGAAGTGCCTCATGGAATTTGAATTTAAATCTCGTTATTTAGTTGTGATACCTTCCAAGAATATCAAAAAATGTATAATGTAACTTAATGTAAATTCTGCAGGGAAGAACGATCAAAATTCATTTTCATTCATTTAAGTTAAGGGGATTGGTTACGGAAACAAATATTTTCACCCATTATTTTAATTATTTTAAATAATTGTTTTCGAATAGCTTTTTACATATTGTGATAAGTAAAATTATGATATGCCTTTCTAGGTATATGTCCTCATCATATATCAACAGAGCCAAGATATTATATTTCTGTGATCAATTTAGTCTCAAGTCATTTCCCTAATAAGATGGATTTGTTTCTTTTCGTGTCATTTCCTAGATTACACGAAAATCTTATTTGTCATTTAACGAAATTATAATAAGAGCATAAAATCGAGGAACTTCTATATTTCTGTATTTTAGGGCGATATATACATATATATATATATATATATATATATATATATATATATATATATATATATATATATATATATATATACTGTCTCCTAACGCGATTTTTGTGGTTACATAAATTGTTAATGTAAGCAAATGTGCAGTGATGATCTTTGCGTACATATTTATGAACTAAATGGAACTATGTTTTACAGGGTATCGTCCTCTACGTATCAATAATGACAACCGGCAGTAATTTTCGTGCTACATGCCCATGATTTCGCGGACATTAATTGTGTTATGGTTTGATTTAAATCTGTAATAACCATTGAAATTAATGCAATCTGGTATCGAAATCGAGCCTGCAAGTTGGAGAAAATGCCTCGAGAAATGAATAGGGTTTAATATCAAATTAATTAATCATTTACAGCTCAAGAATTTCTAATATCATATATTTTTTTACAAAATATGCCTTGTTCTCCATTTTGAGTTTAATAGCGCTTTATGCTCCTGGGCGTTACATGAGAGAAAGATGTCATAGTTTATTTAACCTGACTAGAGTGTCCATGATTATACTGCAAGGTACACCTGTCATTTAGCAGCACGCTTAACACAATCTTGAAATTCTCATCTGCCGCATTAACTGCTTCCGGTATGGGGTTATGGAGTTTCTTGATTGCTCACGAATGATCACAAGTAATGTTGGTTTAAGTTTCTGCGTGTTTCTGTCGCATCCTGGGTTATATGTACATTTTATAACTTTGGTGTTATATTTTTCGACATGCATGACACTTTGGGTAAATCTGAAAGTTTTACATGGTGTTTTCAAAAAATAATTTCTTGATCGGATATAACTCCGAAGGGGATTGCTTGCGGTCATACATTTTTTTTTATATTTATTGAATGACGTTGATAATCGGTCTTGAGTTTGGTAACGCTTTATGCTCCTGATTTTTACGTGTAAA
The DNA here is from genome assembly GCA_039881145.1 of Druceiella hillmani. Lineage (NCBI taxonomy): Eukaryota > Metazoa > Arthropoda > Insecta > Lepidoptera > Hepialidae > Druceiella > Druceiella hillmani. Next base: position 4,927,788 of record JAYKKI010000008.1, read on the forward strand.
TATGAAATCATATTATATTTCATCTGCTACAACAATATCCAGAACTCATCTGTTTATCGTACTTCATCACATTGCTTATTGCGGTGCTGCAAGATAAATCAAGTCCTAATATCTTTCTACTTTATAAGGTGTCGTAACATAAAGACCTAATGTTTACTGTGATTGAGAATATAAATAAAATTTAGTTGGAATAAAAAAAAAACTCGCAATAATTAATTCGAAATGTAACTGATCCTTGAGATGAATTCATACTTTGGATTCATGGATATGGGGTTAATTGCCAAATCAAAATTTTGCGAATAAAATTATTCTCTAACATTAAAGACTATGTGACATTATAGTTTCATCTTATATTAATCATTCTGTTCATACTTATCCATCTATGCGAAATGCCGCTATGATTAGTTAGAGTATTCTCCTAGGGATAGTAAACATTTATGATGTATTGTGATAATCAATTCAATGTATGATACCTTGAATTGATTATCACAATACATCTTTACTATATTTTGAAGATAAGATTAAATTTAGGAGCAAATCTTGAGGTTCCTGACAAATAAATTATGATATTGATAGGATTCATATAAATAAGAGTAAAGAGTAAAATACAGCTAATGAACAGAAGATGCCGCAACTGGCTAGCATTGCCATATATTACGTCTCTTTCGATATAAGGGTTTTCCTCAGTGAAAAAAAAAATTATTTGCACATAATTGAATTTAATAAAAATACATTTCCTTTCCATTTCAGGACGGATATGCATTATAGAAATTATTTTATAAATTTGCACACAATTAAGTAACATGCATTATTGCGTCACTGTCATATATATGAGGTAATATAGATAATCTACCGAACAAAGGCGATCTAACATATGTTCATGATTGTTTGTGCTAAGTTGAATTATTGTTGAGCTCTGTTCGCTGGCGTGAAATATTAATATCCGTCCCACTTGTTTTGTGGATTGTGAATAACTCGGAAAGTTTAAAATATTTCCGCACAAAGAAAATTCTCATCACGAGGGTTAAGTATAAACTAATGAATATGCAAATATTTATAGGTGTAGAATTTTTATATTAAATATAAAAAATTATAACATTTTTTATATTAAATAAAAATTATAAATGCTAATATTATCATACACGTATTTATCATTAACAAGGTATTATATCATTAACAAGCAAATAAATACGCCCGATTTTTTAAAAACACTGATATTTAGAATCAATCCTCTAATTTTTCAATAGAGTTGTGGTAAACTTTTTTTTTCAAACTTTGACTTTGGCAGTATTAGGAATTTAGAAAGCACTGGAGCAACATCTTTAGAAGTACCCAAAAAGTTGTAAGTAGCAGTAAAAAACTTATTAGGATTTGCATCCAAATCCGAATAAGTTTTTTTAATTCCTATATTTCGCTCTTTATAATTATGCTCCCCTGTTTCGGCAAACCAACAAATCACTATTAATCGTAAGACTATATTTGACACATCGATATATGTCCCGAGTATCATTATTTCAGGGTATTCAAGTAAAGAATCTCACAGAAACTGCAGTGCATCGTCAAGCCCGAGCAGTGTACCAACCACCCGATGAATTTATTTAAATTTTTTTCGGGAAAACCTTTAAAATTGTTGTCTATCACTCTTTCCAGAATACATTGAAAAAAAAAACGTTAACATTACGAATATTAAACCCTATTTATTAAGATTAAAAGATCATAGCGTGGTTACTTTTTTAAAACAATTTAATTGCTTGTTTCTAATAACTGGTAGATTCTTAGTTTAAAAAAGGCTTTTTCGCAAAAAAATCTCACATTTTAAGCATTATTTTTGTCTTTACACGTTTTTAAAATTTTTTTATTTAGCTCAGTCGAAACGCCCACTCAGCTTCGCACATGTGCGATGTGACACGGCATCGGTGCGGTAAGCAATAAGTGTTGTGCTAGATGACGGACTGGACGCCTTTTACACATATCCTCAGAGAGCATTACTATAAACATTCAATTAGGGTCCGTTGGCATAATACACTAATTGTGCAAGTATAGCTTGCACTCGACTTATTTATTTTTGTTGTGGCGCCGAATCTGATAATGCCGATTTTAGTATTAATATTCTTAACAGTTATATATGATTTAATTCCTCATTAATATTTTTGGAGGCTGTTTCTTAATAGACTACATGATTACGTATTTTTTGTGTATGAAAATCATTTTAATCTTTAATCGTGACAACATGAAAAAAACTGTAAAATATGGTTATACCAGCTTAAGCTACGAACTAACCTCTAATATATTTAATGACCATTTACCAATCGTTCTGTATCTCAGGCTTACTCGATCTTTAAAGCACTGCCTACTTACTCTGCATTCATATACTTTTTCTTAATTGTGTTTTTTTAATAAAATGAAACTCACACTGGGAGGTTTCCAAATACTCTTACTTAAATGTAAAAGTGTAAAATAAAAAAAAATGTATGGTATTTCTATTTAACTTTTTAAAATTATTTGTATATGCCCAAATTTCCGTAAACATATTTTTGAGTATGGGCTATTGAGACATGCAATTTATGTACTTTATCAATATGTCAAATTTCTATGTCAAATTGGTCTTGACAAAAACACCTGTAATAGATGGACAGACCTACTGACACATAAATGATCTTCTATGTCCTCTATTCTTCTTTTTGAAGTTCGGAACCCGAAGAAAGGGGGAGAAATGGAAAAATTGTAATTAATTAAAAGGAGTTTAGTGATAAATGTAAAGGTCGAAAACTCGTACGGTTAGAAATATTTATTAAATAATGATTTTTCCGAAAAGTAGGTAATTGAAATATATGAGGTTAGTTACTACAATGCTTTATCCAATTTGTTAGCAGTATGAGTGATAGTGTCTCGTGGAGCAAGGAATATCAGCCCACTCCGCTTTGACGCATCGTATTGATGGAGGCGCCTTCGATAAAAAAATGGGATTGCGCGTGTTATGAACATATCATATTACCTTTTGAAGAACCTCCCTGCTTACGTAGTAAGAAAGATTTACGACCCTCTCACCCACTCAGCACGTCCTGGTTAAAACGGGTAAAAGACTCTTTTCAATAAATTCAAGGAAGTGCCATTGCAAGTTTAAATATCCAAACATACAGAAATGATTTACTGGCCATCTACGTAGAACAAAGCATTCCTTTCATAAAACTAAAGTGTTCTGCATTCCAATTCCACACATTGTTAGATATAAAAGCCGTGTTTAATAAGCTTAGGGTCTTGAATATATTTGACGTTAATTTTGTAGAAATTCATTGTTCACAATTAAATGAAACTATGTGATGTACTATTATTTCTACTTTCTTTCGTTGTGTTACAACATCTTCAGGTGGGCTATTAGCAAAGAAGCTTAGAGTCATTATTATACAATACTTTGTTAAGTCATTACCTTTTTTTTTGTTAAGTCAATACCTTTTGTATTTAGCTTCTTAATATATATATATATATATATATATATGTATATATATATATATATATATATATATATATATTTTTTTTTTTTATTATTATTTTTTTTAATTTTATTAATTCACACTACATCGAAACGTAATTGGCGCAGTCGGCATGGTATTCGGGAACTAATAAACCGTTATTGGTTTTTTGGTTCACCAGATTATCGAAGATTCAATCTACTTCTTTACAAACTAATTAGAATTGGGAGTAGCTGCGACGACCAAAGGACAAACGTATCCCAAGGTACTAATTAAGAAGGAAGGTATTGAGGACATGCACAGGCTGTCATGTAAGTACGATCTTCTTATTTCACAGTCTCTTGCATCCCTTGTACCTTACCTATAAACTTTTAATGAATTGGTGTTAACTTTGTTAAATTTCATTTTGATTTTAAATTAATATATTTAAAAATTGTGTAATTTACGTAGTCTGATCCCACTTAGATTTAACTTACATATTACGCACACTATTACTACATTATTTTTACACATACACCTCACAAATTTTTTTATATAAAATCTATAGTATTGATATATATATAATGCAGCTCTTAAAATTGTACCCACATTCAATAGCGACCCGAATAAATTGTACATATTTTTGATAACCTGTGAAGCTATTTTGCTTGAATGTTATGATTATAAAAATGCGAACTCTTTTCACAAAACTATAGTTTTAAACGGATTAATTGAAACATTAGAAGACAGAGAGAAGGAAATAATAAATATAAATGGGGCCGAAAAGTGGGCTCATATTAAACAAGTTTTAATCCAGAATTCCGCGAATTAAAGGGATGAAAACTCTTTGAATCGTGATTTAGTGAACTTAAAACAAAAAGACTCAGAAAATCCCCAATCGTTTTATGTATCATCTCAATACAATTATAAACTATATAGAATTACACAAAATTAATAAAAATTTAATTATATGTAAACGTAGCTTTTTTACAACACAAACATTAAAGACATTTGTAGTCAGACTTAAAGAACTTTTAGGTTCAACCTTTCGGGCAATGCGGCTTTTTGATATGCCCATTGCTTTGCCATATAAAAAAGAGGATGAAAATATTATTTATATGCAAAAACGTAATAAGGCAACCCCGCAGATGAAACCTGTTTTCAATTCTGAGAAATCTAATAAAAATTCCTTCTTTAGACAACAATCCTATGATAATAAAACACGACAGTACCAATATACCAGACAATTTCAAAACTTTCAACAACCTAATTTTACACAAAATAGATATACACAATATGGATCATTTAATAAAAATTAAAATATATTCACAAAAAATAAAAACCAAGCAAACATTTCCAAACCGGAACCAATGAATGGCATTTCGTATGCCTCTGCAAAAACACTACCATCTAGCAATAATAACACATGATCATTCAATCACTTTCAAAATGTAGGACCATCCCCCTACTACACATCTAAATAATTACATATCAATGAAACACAAGAAACGGAACCGAATTATTTATATAATTCGAAGAAATTTTTTCATCGACAACATTTAAGTGAACAACCCTTAAACGAATATTTTAACAAAGAAAATGATAATCAAAATTTTGCATTTGACCCAAATCAAGACAACATAAAATAATAGAAATAAATTCTCATATGAAAAGACAATTACCCTATATACAGATACATAATCCACTCCTTAAATTACTAATCGACACGGGTGCTGATCAATCATTCATCTCACCTGAGACAGTAAAAAACACATTTTAGGCAACATAGACTGAATTATGAATCATTTTAAATGTTCATTGCACAACTCAGAATAACTATTCCATAAAAATACCTACTTTGATGAATTTAACGTTGGAAATTTTTCTAAATTGTATGTATATAAATTTCATAATATATTCGACGGTCTTATAGAATTAGAAATGTTAAAAAAATTCCAAGCTAAAGTTGATTTGCATAAAAAAAAGATTAATAACTTCACAAGCCATTAACCCTATGCACATATTAAATTGTGAAACCACAAATTTATTTGAAGCACTTGTACGATCACACAGTACACAAAAAGTTAATATACCACATTCCCGAGACATACATATATCTATGTTTTATTCCTTCAACTATATCAAATGCACGCCAAGGCTATGCTTACGTAAAGATAAATAACCCAACGCAAAACGACATAATAGTTAGCTTGATAGAACCATTAAAACCTTTAACCTTATAAAAAATTTTACCTATAAGAATTTTTAAGCTAACCATTTTTCAACTCATACAAAACCAAATTATAATAATTATGTTAATATGGACAATTTGATTCGAACGTATCATCTCAATCCGGAAATTTTAAATTTTGCGAATAATATAAAAACATATTTTACTACGAAAATTCACCTTCAACTTTTACGAACCAAATTTAACACCGAATTAAAACTCATGACGAGCTACCGATATACACAAAAACTTATCGGGTAACGGTAAGATCAGAGGGTAACGGTTCAGATTCATACATAAACAAGAAGTTCAAGCCCAAATTAATAAAATGTTGGAACAGAAAATAACACAACCCTCAGACTCTCCATGGTCATCCCCTATCTGGATTATATCAAAGAAAGCGGATGCATCAGGTAAACAAAAATGGAGTATAGTCGTTTATTACCGCAAATTAAATGAAAAGAACAGTAAATGACAAGTACCCGATCCGTAATATAAACGATGTATTGGATAGGCTAGGCAAGTGTCAGTATTTTTCCACGCTTGGCCTTGCTAGCGTATTCCACCAGATTGAAATGCATTTCGACGACGTTAAAAATAGCTTTTAATTTAAAAAATGGGCATTAGAATACTTTTCGGTCTTAAAAATTATCTCCATCAACATTCCAACGATTAATGGGTAACCTTTTCAGACGTTTACAAAATGTTATTTGTTTAGTATCTTTAGGTAATATCGTAGTATTTTCGAAATACCTTCAGGAATACATCATTAATCTTAGAAAACTATTTTAACGTTTACGGGAATCAAATTTCAAAATTCAGTCAGATAAATCGGAATTTATGAAACAAGAAACTGCATATCTCGGGCACATTATTACCCGTAATGATATCAAGCCTAATCTGGATAAAATTAAAGCGATTCAAAACTACCCCATACTAAAAACAACAAAAGAAATAAAAGGTTTTCTAGGTCTAATAGGATATTAGAGAAAAATCATCCCCGATTTCGCAAAACTTACAAAACCTCTTACATCGTGTTTAAAAAAAGGTACTAAGATTGAATTTACCCCTAAATATACAAATTGTTTTTAAACTTTGCCAAGAAATTTTAACCTACGATCCTTTACTTTAATATCCGGATTTTGAAAAGGAATTCAATTTAATAACAGATGCTTCCTACTTCGCGATTAAAGCTGTATTTTCACAATGGCCCATTAATTCTGATATACCGATCGCTTACGCCTCACGAACCCTTAATGACAGTGAATTAAATTATAGTACTGTGGAAAAAGAGCTACTAGCTTTAGTTTGGGATACCAAATATTTTAGACTTTATCCCGACCAAAGAGACTTCAATATTATAACTGGTCACAAACCGCTACAATGGCTTGTGTCGCTTAAGGAACCTAACTCTAGACTGGAGACTTAAACTAGAGGAGTTCGAATATAAATAATTTAAAAAAAGGCAAACAAAACACTAATGCTGTTGCACTCTCCCGTATAGAAATAAATAATAATGATTAATCTACATTTTTGCACATTAATTCTTCAGACGAAGCAACAGCGATGAAAACATGTCGATTATCGCAAACGCATATGAAATTCCGCAATTGACTGACCTAGATAATCTTTCACATAATCAAGAAGATATGTATATAACGTATACATTGTTAGATAAAAATATTATAACATATATATAATATATATATAACGTATATATTATCATTAGAATTTCTTTCCTATTCATATTAGGTATCCCGAGGCTAAATTGTCAAATCATAAAACTAATAGAATCAATTTGATGTCATCCGTCCGTCTGTCATAGGTGATTTTCACGAAAAATATTTAACTTAAAATTTATCACATAGATAGGATGAGTTGACCTAATTAGAGACGTAAAATATAAAAGTAAAATTTTGTTTCTGCGGATTCATTTAAGGGGTAAATTGGAAAATAAAAAAATTCTCACAGAATTATAGTGGAAAATTTCGAATGAAAATTTATTGAAGCGCTTATTCAATAATATATGTAATGAGCTTTATTTGAACGCGCTTAAAAACTTACCGCCCACACCTTTATCACCAAAAACATTGCTCAGAAAAATCTGCAGTAAATCTGAAGGAAAAAAATGGGGATATCAGCTGCACAGTTTTTTACACATAAATGTTTTAAAATTGTTTAATATGTCCTCCAATATGAGTATATAAGTTACTTCATGAGAAAACCGGATCACTAGATTATGTCAAATATATAACAGACTGAAGATTAAATCAAAATGAAAACATGGAATATCGCATGACAAATAATAACACGTTGTAAGCCTTTTGACTCTGACATGTTAGTGACTTTCCATAATTTTACCGAGATCTTCCACCGATGATACCCTGTCAAAATTCGTTCCATTCAACTCACATCATCCTTTTGAAAGGCGTTCCAATCATACAACCTTTTGAGAGCCGTTCCATTCATCATGGGTATGCGTAAGTAGGAACGTATTATTGTAGCTTGTTGGACAGACTCGATTAAAATACTGAGTTGATATTACTTTGAAATAGGTTACAATCAGATTGCTTTTATACCCCTGGGAATCATCAACTATTCATCGGCAAACAGCAAAAGGCAACGATCAATGCAACTAACTGCGGGCAAATTATTAATATGGATGCGAAAAAAATGAGGGCCTAAATCACTATCTTGGCCGACCCCAGATTATGTCATAAAAGGTCGAGATTTACAACTTCCAAACTGAATTTATTGCCTTCAAACTCGAAAGTAATCGGTGAAACTTTTTAAAGTAGTGGAAGGCATACCAGCTTCCAATAATGTTACTAGCTGGATATAATTATCGACTCAGTCTTATGCTTTCTTAAAATCAAAATAAACTACTTGTACCTTCTGTCCACCATCTAACTCACCCGTTATATAATCCATAAAATTCTGAATATTAGTACCAATACACTGTTTAGGATGAAAACCGTGCTTGCAGCCCGTCAGCTGGTACTGAACTTGGATTATATAAATCAGGTTGCTATAGGTTCATATTTTTATATTAGACATGAAACCAGTGTTAAGAACAGGTGTTACCCATAAAACCTTATAAAGGGATAAGTAAATTTCGAAAATTAGGGATAAATTTATTACACATATAATCATTTGATGAAAATGTCGGAGCAAATTGTAGTAAATTAAGGGGCTTTTGGCTGAAGCTTCAGTGCGTGTTCAACTTCAGAATAATCTACCCTCACAATATGCGACAAAAGTGCATTACACCTATTAGCGATCAGTGTCGTTTCTGAAACATCAAGTATCAATTCATGGTTAAATATTCACCAAAAGCATTTGCCGCGATCTCATCCAAGTAGGTAATCCCACTGTGCATTATAGCCATATGAAGAGATGTCTGCCTGAACGGTTGTCTTTCATGTACGCCCCAATGATTTCCGAGCCATACTTAATGTTGTCTTTCATATTTCATACGTCTGCGCTTTACTGGGTTCTCATATCACGTTTTAAATTCTCTTTACCATTTTTAAGGATAGCATTATCGAAATCTTTATAGTCATTATTTTTCTTAAGTATAACAATTTTTTTTCTTAATTCTGAAACCATGATCTTCACTATGAATTATTTCCAATTGAGTGTTTTAATCCATTGTATTTTAAAATCACAATATTACTTTACACTCAATAAAACTAAATTGTTAATGAAATTTAATAACACATCAAGATATAAAGAAACATATTTTAATTACATTACGTAATTTAATATTTTGTCAAAAAGGACATTAAACTGAGTATAACAGAGATTTGGTTCAAAATAACCGTCTTTCGTTTGATAGAAAGCCACGCGTCAGACCGCGGTCAAAAATTGTTTTTCCTGATCGGCAAGCTTCGGTTTTTGACTCAAAGTTTTTAATTAAAGTACGTAATGACCCATTTAAAGCCGTTTAATTAAAAATATTTCTCACAGGTTTAAAGCTTAATTTGAACAATACTATGCATTCATTTTACTTAAAATTTATCCATAATTCATTATTATATTAGTACTGGGGCGGAAACACTAAGAACGTGATAAAGTGGTCCGATATAAGGTCGGAAAGTATCGTCTTTATTAAAATTAGTTTCATTTTCAGTTTAGTATTCAAGTGAAAGATTTAAGTATATTTTACTTTGATAAAAATTTACAAAGTGGAATATTTTTATTATTGTTCGACTTATACCGAAATCCTTCCATTGAGTAACAAAATCCCCTTTAATGGAGAAGTTAAAGCGAGTTTCCCGTGGGGCAACAAAAGCGTTCATAAATTTTATAATTTTGTTAAATTAATTACCAATAATTCATGTAAGTTTTTCCAACCTCTGCCCTCAGAATGTTGTTAATCAACGAAATTACAATTTTATCATTTTAATTAGGATTACTTATGTATATATTTATGAGTTGTTCTCATATTTGACGTAGTCTGAAATTAAACATAAAAGTTAATTTCACTTTACTTATTTAATATGTCTCTTCATTTTTATCTGAAAGTCAAAACTTTAACATCTCTGTCTTTAATTATTTTAGAATACCCGTATAAATCCTTAACTCAATTTCGCAGATCTAGTGGTTAGATGTAGGGAAAATCTTTCTTAGAAAGCATTAAAGGGCCAAGAGAAACATAAGTGATTGTATCAAGTTTGGTAGGCTTCAAAGTTTTAGAAATTTCTTGAGTGGTATTTAGTTTTTATATATCTTGGTACATCAATGTTTTATTTATATCCATATAATATTAAGGCAAGAAGTTAACATAATCACTGGACCGTACATGATTACTTTTGTTTTTTTTATTAGCAGGCTGAATGTGAATTGTGAAAGTGCGCGTTCAGTTTTTTTCCACTTTTTGGAGTTCTCTTCAGTCACTGTTAATAAAACTGTGACAACATAATCTGTTAAAAAACGATAATATTAAAATTATTGGTACACTCTCCCTAGAAGCTATGTCAAAGTAATAATTATTTATAGCTATTGACTATAAACCTTAATGCCTACACGATTGGAATCGTGACAAAGACCATACTTGATGCATTATCTTACGAAAATGAAACTGTAGTAAAATGGTTAGACATAGTCTTTGAACGTTGAGAAATAATCTGACAAATATATCTAGTGTTGCCTTTTATTTCATTGGTACAGAACATTACTACTTAAGTCCTTTGCTCATTAGATAAAAAATTAATTCATTGTATAAATTTGAAATAAAATGCTATTTAAATATATCAAATATTTTAAAATATTGATCCCTTTTTTAATTTGATTTACATGAGGAAGATTACTTAATATTTTATTATCTTTAGTAACATATCTATGACAGTTTTAGGTTCAGACTCTTTGCATAATAAGCGATAGAAATTCATAATTAATAATTAAAATAAAACTACGTGATGTAGTATTATTTTTACTCTTTTAAGTTCTTTTTTAAGTTCTACGACCTAGGTTTTGTTGTACTACATCTTCAGGTGGGCTATTAGCAAAGATAGAAAATTGAGTTAAAAATTATATTATTTAAAGACTTTTTAGTCTTTAAATATTATAATCGTTTATTATATATTTTATGTAATATGTACACCTATGCAATAGTAATTGTATAATTTTTTGGGAGCGACAATGTTGCCATATGTTGCTTTTGTACATTTCCAACGATTTAAGCGACCTACATTAATATAACCCTTCGAATAATTTTTTTCGGACTTTATCAAAATTTATCATCACAGATCGGGTAAATTTGACAAATTATAATTCATAAAAGATCACTAAGAATTTTCCCCGTGAGTTATCCTATCAACTCGTGAAAACCGAAACAAAATACGCTTAGTAGTTACTGAAAAAAATGTCTACATACAGACAAAAAGAAGCTGTGAGTGTTTTATATTGTGCATTGATTTGTATACTTTATATTAAAAATTCTAAAAATTACTCCTTCACGATCAACGATAACTGGTTTTATAAGTGAATTATTTCTTTTAAATTAATTGCGTTATAGTTGGATGGAAAACATTACTTTCAAAGCAACGATTTTGACATATGTGTAAAAAATATTTCATAGTACAATAAACATAACATTAATTTATTATAATACTATTGTTTTATGCATTGTTGGTATATGTTAATACATTTAAATTAATTAATGCATTGGTCATTACGCGTTATAATGTTCCTGTATTGTTCCCGTAAAGAGTTCAGAGTTTTGTACACAAATTAAAATTCGTGTTGCCACAAATTTTTACAATTGTATACCAGAAGGAAGACTCTATAAAGGATATGCAGTGTCATGGTGATCTAGTGACGAAACACTACAAAGAAATGCTCAGTTATTTTTTCAACACTTCCATCTCAATTTTTATTTCAAGAAATAGAGCCGTGGGAGCACATATATTTTATTAAGTAGCCGAAACAAGATGGAAGGATCTAATAATTAAACAGAATGAATATTTTTTTATAATAAATTGTAACTGTACGGCGCCTGAAATGGAACGGTGCAAATCTTTTAAAATATTGCCATGTAATATTTTTAAGGAACCAGAAAAATTAACAATATTTAAAACTTTAAAACAATTTTGCATGATCTGTTAGAATCTTATTTCTTCTCGGGATACATGAAATTACTGCGTCTATTATATTTAAAGCGCAGATAAAAAAACATTGAGAAGCTTCTTTTGTTCAGTGAAACAAATAATAAACTATGCGAAACTTGTTTCAGTTTAGATAAATTCGTTTTAATAAAGACCTATTTCCTTTCTCGTAAAGGAAACTGAAGAAAAACCTGTTCTCACTTTCACTAACCCAACTAATTATGAAACAAGAAATCTACCATACTTTGTTTTTTTCCCAACTAAATGAAACTACGTGATCTAATATTATTTTTACTTTACTTAGATTCTTAACTACGACCTAGGTTTAGTTGTTTTTTTGGGTTTTTTTGTTTGGTTTAGTGAGTTTTTGTTATATTTTCGAAAGTTATACAATGTACAAGTATTTATTGAGGATAATAAATAAAATCGATGTTATTCTATTAGGTTATACAATGCAAATATTCAGGTGTATGTAACAAATTCAATGGATGTTATTCTCAGTAATATAAATACTCATACAATAGCAAGGACATCTAATGGTCGGAACAAGGTTATACATTGTACATATATCCCATTTTTTGTTTTCTTTTGCGATGTATCTCCTTAGATGTATGACCGGGCTGAAACAATTTGAAGTGTACTGCAGTATCAACGTTGTCTATGTTATGTCTAGACGATATCAGTATGTGTGCTAATATTGCATTGGGTTGTTCATTTAAAATATTAAAATTGGTGTTTCTTTTATGTATGTTTCCCAATTGAATGAAACTACATGATGTAGTATTATTTCTACTTTGTTTAGGTTCTTTATCCGACCTAGGTTTCGTTGTATTACAACATCTTCAGGTGGGCTTCATAAGAATTTTTGCTAAAAGCCCACCTGAAGATGTAATACAACGAAACCTAGGTCGAGTAAAGAACTTATAGAAAGTAGAAATAATACTACATCACGTAGTTTCATTTAATTGTACCAATTATATTCAATATTATGTATGTTTACTAAAGTTTCTAGATGTTACGTTTATTGTCTTTTGTATTTATTAGTGTAGCATTGTAGTTAGTTAGTATAGCATAGGGAGCATTGTCGGTATGAGTTATTTTCAGTAGGATGTTTTTCAAAGTGAGATGTATCTGGTTTGTTTTCCCGCCAGCTAGCAATGTATTCTTTGTATCTAGTAATAAAATCTCTTCCTGTTTGATCTATATATATACGCTATTACAGTCGTTACATTTAAGTTTACAGATAATACTCTTTGTTATTTATGTATTTTTTCTTTATTTATAAGGGTTTTACCTAAATTATTTAAAGCACTATGGGCACACGTGATATTATTTATATTTTTATTATTAAGAGTTTGCATAGTTTAATTGATACATTACCTTTGTATGGGATGGATGTATAGTAAATTTTATTATTATTTGGTACGACCGGCTACATATCTTGGATTAGAAATTTTCGTGATAAATTCTGATAAAGTTTTGTGACAATTGAAGGGTTAAAATTATTATTTACTTCGATTTTTTATAGTTTTTATTTCTTTACGTATAGTAAATCTTTACTGGGATGGTTAAAGCCCTGTTAATCATCGAACGGAAGGCTGCTAAGCTATGGGACCAAGGGTGCTGTGAAGGAGTCGGCAAATGTTCTAAATGTACTTACTAAATTTATGTTTATTGTTTTTGAGTTCTAAATTTAAAAATCTTAGTATCTAAAAAGTTTACTTTGTTATGGGGCTCTACTTCCTAAATGATTTTTAGGGAGTTGGCAATGTTGACAAACTGGTCTAATTATTGCTTTGTATCTTTCTAGCATGGGAGGAATAGTAGCAAACTGGTCTAATTATTGCTGTGTATCTTTCTGGCATATTAATGGAGATTTAGTTTACATCTATATGACAAAACAATTACGGATAATTTTTATTTGTTTCAAATTTACTTATTTATTTACCTTTAGTGCGTAAATTCACAAAGTGTGACTTATTACCACAACAGCGATATTTTCCAGTATACAAAGCACCGAATAAAAAAATTACATGTATTGTGGAAGACTGTAACAGATTGTATAAAGTTCGAAAAAATTAACGAATAAAATAACATACTAACAAAAACATCCCATAACAAGTTACTAAAGAAAATATATTGGTAAGGATAAAGGAGGGAGACAGGATTTAGAAAGGAAAACTAGAGATGAGATGTTGGTGAATTGGAAACGAAAGTTGGAATGGGGAATTTGTTTATCAAATTAATATTAACTGTATAAACTGATGGCGCATTTCGGGTATCAGGTTATGACTTATTTTATATTTTGGCAGTACAAACGGTAAACTAATGGGTAGAAGGAAGTATCACGTTTATAAAGTGAGGAAATTTTCGTAACAAAATCGAATTCCCAGCCCTCGATGTGCATGAAGTGTACCTATGACTGAGAATCTAGACGTAAAACAATCCGAGCTACTAGTATTCTTCAATGCAATGAAATAAGAGGCAGAGAATGTGCAGACGTGGGTTTGTGCACTAGCAGCGTCTATACAACTGTCTATACACTTAAGCTGCACCCTATGATCACAAACATGGTCAACTTTTCTGTGTACGAAAATATAGCGAATTTTGAAATCGTGGTATTTTATTAATTCTAACTGAATATATTACCAATACATTCATTAATAATAAGGTTGCTTTTTACTTCAAATTATTTTGCATGAGCAAGAACGGGCCCCCTATTTTTATAATTCTGCAGAATACTAGGTACCTCATTCGATCTTACGACTTGGCAAGTATTAACTTTAACGCCTTAAAATTAATACACCTAATTTTATTCACATATTACTTTGTATGCATGTATAACACGTTTAGATTTTATCAAGAATTTCACGCTTTAATCATTCAACTTAACTGTATTATGTATCATAATACAAGATTTAGTGCAATTTGGTAATAAATAAGTTAACAGAATTAAATTTTCTCTATTAAAATGTAAATATCAAAATAGGTAAGTGAGTGGACTCATAATTATATAATTAGTTAATTGAAATGAGTATTTCTCACCGTCTCAAGATTTAGAATGTAGTCAGTAATTCTTACCTATAATTTCATCACTTTAATTTATTTAAGGTGTTTACATGAAAGTGTTAATCGTCGTCATTGCCAATTATTATATATATACACACCATATATTGTAATTAAAAATTTGTATAACACTGACTGTAACTACTTAGTACTGGATAAATTCTTGCGATATACATTGATATTACAGATAATTTTATTGAGGTATTAGACTAGGGGAAGGACTAGTTTTTATTTAAAATTTACAAAATATATTATATAAATTTTTGTTTTTCATCAAAATATATGTCGTTTAAATATATTGGTTAGGAATATGTATATTTCTGTTCGGTAAATTATTAAAATATTATTTAAAAAAATAAACCGGTCAAGTACATATCGGAATACGTAATGCGCATGTCGGAATATGAAAAAATGGTGAGAGTGAAATTTTAAGATTCGTCACACAAAAGTTACAGTATGAAGTTGCAGCGGTTGCAGTCTCGAAACAAAAGCTACCAACAAAATAGAAATAGAACCTCTATTAGTCGCGCAAGTTGGCACTATCGTCGCCTCTGTTCACTGTTTTCATATTCATAGTTTTTATTTTCCACATGTTTCTAGTGTCTACATTCACACACGTGTTTTAGTTTCATATAAGTGCGATTTATATATGTGCTGATAAATATCATATTTTAGTTACCATAAGCCACTGATAACTGAAGTTCCGATTCAGTCATTACCGGAAGATGCCATGGCAGTGGACATAATTTAAAAATAACATTCGGATAATAAGAGAATTTATGATACCCTTAATGTAAGAAAATAAATATTTATTTATTTAATTTTTTAAATTTAAACTGAACTTTATTGACTGTGTTGACTATCCTTTTCCAATCATTTTATTATTTTATT
Organism: Druceiella hillmani; assembly: GCA_039881145.1. Lineage (NCBI taxonomy): Eukaryota > Metazoa > Arthropoda > Insecta > Lepidoptera > Hepialidae > Druceiella > Druceiella hillmani. Next base: position 4,944,032 of record JAYKKI010000008.1, read on the forward strand.
ATAATTTATTATTTGCATACAATTAAAAACTATTTTTTAATGATGCCAAAGAAGTATAACTTCTCACGCGCGTACATAAGTACACGCACCCTTTTTTTGCTTCGTGGAAGTATTGTCACTAAGCAGTCGGAATAATTTTAATATAAACGTAGAACATGACCCTTTATCTTTCCAGTTATAAAGTGAGAGAAATGGCATGTTGCTCTTTATTTTGAATAGTAATGTTTCCAAAATAAGAATTATAGGTGAAAAATTATAATTGGAAACTCAGTTTTATTTTAAAATACCTATTAAATGAAACCTAATTGTGCGAGTTAAAAAAATTGTTTGCTTCCACTTTATATGTACGGATAGATAGTTACACTAAACACAAATTATACCTAGCCATATATTTATTGAGGTGTCTGTAGGAAGCAACTTCTTTTTTTCATTTAATTCTATAACTATAGAAAAACTGAAGCTTTGACAGACGGACCTATCGACAAAACAAAACTATAAGACTTCATTGATTCATTGAGGAATCTTAAAAAAGCTGGCATGGTGTAAATTATCTCTCATATATGTTATACCTATTCTGATAAGCTGTAAAACAGATACCATCCCCAAATAGTAACGAAGTTAGTACAAAATATTTTCATGATTCTGCTGAAATAAAATTAATTTACTTCTGGAAACATTTATAAATCATACACATACATAATAACTTTCTGTAAAAGTTTTATCTCCGAAAAGTTTTGTTCTCCTTTAAATAAACAATGGAACATTTTAAACGATATTCGCTCGAGGAAACAGAATTATTATTATTTTACCAGTTTTTCCTTTTCAATTCCTACATACGTGCATTAATTTTAAGAAAAAAAATATGAAATATTGACTGTTATTGCAGTTTTTAAGACTTCGATTATTGAGGCCACTTGTAGTTATTGGCGTAATATAATTAAAAACTCTATTTACAATACAATATAATCACTAAAAAACTAATGTTTTTGGAAGGAAAATTTACGTGTAAAATTTATATTCTCGCAAGTTATCTGACTTATATTTAGATATTTAGATCGATTGCAAATTTGTCGTTGTTTAATTGATATTAGCCGTATGTATAAGTATGTATAATGTTAGCCGTATGTATAAGTATGTATAATATTAGCCGTATGTATAAGTTAGTTAGTAGAAAACGAAACAAAATCATGTATGCTACGTTTATTGGTTGTTATTTTGTGTCTTATTATAATATATGACCCCATAATATGAATAACAAAGCTTATTCACTCATTCAAAACGTAACTGTTGTGTTAGTTTAAATGAATCTAATCTCAACTACCAATTTTTTGGGTATGATATGTTTCATAATACCGAGACTAGCATATAAATATAGTTAATTAAACCTTCTGTAGATTTAAGCGATGGAGACAAAAACGATATTATCTATGGACCTGAAAATAATGTTGAATCCTTTCGGATAAACACCTCGAACATAGCGAATCATTTTAACCCATTATATGAAAAAAATCTTACAGTTTTTTTCTTTAAAATTAGTATTTTTTGAAACTAGACACAACATATTTTAGAAAAAAAATTACTAAACTTTTTTGAAGAATTACTTAGATTGTTAGCCAAGGAAACTTATTAAATATAACATAAAATGGAAGGAAACCAATTTTGCGAAAATAAAAATATTTAAAGGTAATAAATAACATCAATGTCATGTGCCAGTTGAAAAGATGAATTTCATAAAATTTTGGATTACTCACATTTTTTATATTGTTAGTAGTGTATGAGGGAGAGATATTGTGGTTGTAACTTATTCAAAAATGTACTTTTGATTTGCCGTTTTGATATGCAAAAAATTCCTTAAAAAGTGTTTTTGTACAGTGCCATCTTCTAGAATAATTGTTGTAGGAAGTTCGGTATGAACATATCCAGTATAGGTAAATTTAACTACCTACACCATACAAGAAAAAAAATAGTAGTTAATTTATTAGGCATTTATTTAAATATTTTTTTATTTTTTCTATAGTTATAAAAACTTAAAAAACAATTGGTTACATATAAAAACGTTACATAAATAATTATAGTTGTAACAATTTTATCAGTAGTTTCTGACAATAATAGTTTTATTATAAATTTTGACTTACGCCTATATGAGAGCTCCCTTTTATATGGGTCTGAGACCGGTTGAATGTGGATGTTTAAATCGAGTGTTTTTAAAAGAGGGGCGGAAATTACTATAAGTTACCAAGTTTCTAATTTTTTATTTTCTTTCCTGAACAATTTATTTTCTTTTTTGAGGAATTGGGGGATCAGCCAATTTTCATTTTTGACATAATGCTTAGTAAATCAAATGAAAAAAATTAGTTAATAACGATAAACATAAACATTCAAAAAACCAATTGAAATTTGGTTTAGAAAGTTTCTAGGTTTTGAAGGTAAATCTTTAACAAAAAATAAACCTCACTCATCGATTATTATACATTTCAAAATATGTATATAAATATTTTCTAATCAGTACCTTGAATAATACCTATATTAAAGTCATTATCAAATAACCTGCAATATAATAAATAGCATTATCTTCAATTATACTCTGCTCAACAATTCTACACAATTACCAACATTTAATTTGATTGTAAGGGATAAACTTCACAATCTAATTGAATGCGGGTAGTTTTAAATATAGGTTGAATCTCTCATAATTTAGAGTAGATACCGGACAATTTATAAAAGTTTTTTAAGAAATGTTGATTTAATCTTAAACTGATCGAAGATTATTGTAAATTTACTAATATATGGGAATTTTATTTTTATAATTATATTACCTGAAAGTACAAACCGTTCTTCTTAACCTAACAAGAGTGAATACTTATATATATATATATATATATATATATATATATATATATATATATATATTAAAATTACTTTCGAAGTAGGAATGTTCCCAACGTCGCAATATACCAACCATTATGTTTTGCGACGTTAAAGTATGAAATTTATATTCATGTTTGAAATGTTGTCTTGCAATATTATATAATAAGTATCAATAGACAACACTTGCCAAATTTCCTTTTGAACCAGCATGAAAAACAACAATTCAGGCGTTTTTCATTCAATATTTTAAACATTCAATAAAATACTGCCATTTTGATCGTGATCACTAATTAACATTACAACAGATTGTAATAAAGAAATACACAACAGTATAATGTCTAAAATATAATTTTATTTCATTTACACACAATACCTAGTATATGAAATATGTGAAAATATTTAAAGTACGTAATATGTTTAGAGCACAATAAATTAACAGGTTCCGCGTCTAAATCTTATACGATCTGTGACACAGTGCTTGTATGGTTTGCGTTTATATTTTTGTAGTTTGTGCGACATACGGCTATCGCCAAAGGTCTTTGTATATATTTTATATTATTTTCTGGGAAGCTTTTATAAATCATAGCGCCATTTGAACACACACTTTTTGCACCATCATTCATTAAATTAAACGAAACAGCAAAAAATTGTTTGCATTCCACATATTGATCTACGATTGATGATACCCACAAATGTATGGAATTGGGCAATCGTCTTTTGGAAATAGTGTTATCAATTGCTAACCAAATTAAATTGAATATGACGATGTTGAATGTCTTGCTCAATAAAATGAATCGATGTTTGTCATAAGTAAGTCAATATATTACAGTATAAATTTTGCTGATCTTGTTGATTGATTATTGTTATTAGATCAGATCTTTTCGTGAAATATATTTCTTCGCACATTATTTGCTTTTCATATTTCAAAATGTTTCTCCGCTTTTCTGTAATGAAGCAAATTAAAAAAATGTTCTTTAAATATCGTGATAAATGCAAAAATATACTTAAAAATTAACATAAAAATATCCATTTATCATTATAAACAACAGCTAGCATGAATTAGTTGACATTGGTTTATAATCCACTTTAATCTCTGCCTAGACCTGCTCGATATTATGCATTTGTGTTGGAGCTCTAGCGCTATAGGCTTATTGGTGCTATATACTTAATACTAGGACAACTAGTAGCTAATTTACGGTTTTGTTTAATATTACTATAAAATGAAACTACGAAGATTTTTAATTAAATACGTTTAAAATCAATTTTAGCGGGCTGTTACGAAAACATAAAATAATTCTAATTTTTTTTTATATAAAAGAACATTTTGTTGTAATAAAAAACGTGTTTATTAATTGTATATGTCATTCTCTGCATGAAACTGAATAGAAAATGTTAAACCACTGTCAAATTTTCAATAAAAAGAAGATATTAAAAACTTCATAAAACGTTTTCAACATCAAGAATATTATTAAGAAATCGTCTGACTAAAATATCAAGTGTGACTTATCATGCATGCGACTGGGATTTCACAGTAAAAGTTCAAATGTTTTTTTCATTTAGGTAGTGATTAATATTACGAAAAAACTGTAAAATCAAAGTATTATTTATTGAACTTAGTATACGTTTTAATTTTTATACGGTTTACTTTTTTCTTGGAACCTTTAATGATATAACACTTTTTCAATTATGTCCATCAAATGTTTTGTTGTAACATAAGGAAAAAACTTCAAGTTTGGTTACTATCCAGCCTTTGTACCTTCAGATAGAAAATTGAGTTATCAAAGAGAATAAGGTGTAAAACATATTAGCAGAAACTACAATATTCAAGTTATTTTGTAGGAAAACAAAAACAACAAACAGAATGTATGAAGAAGAAACTTTCGCCAATAAAATAGAATGAAATTCTATTATGAATATGATAAATACATTCATTAAAAATACATTTCGATTAAAAGCATAAGCCAGTGATGACAACGCTATTTTATATATTCCAATTCTCTGAAACTAAATACGATAATTATAACGATATGAATGCCAAATACTATGTGAAAAACTTAATTTTTATATCTCTTATATTTGTTTTCTGTTTGTGTGGGCGTTTGTATTTGTTCACATTTGTTGATTTTTTTATGATCAAATGCCTAGAAATAATTTTTCTAATGCTGAATATTGTGATATTACACTGGTTTATGGAGAATCTAATTGCAATACGGAAGCTGTTTTACGGTTGTATCAACAAAGTTTTCTTAATCGATATCAGCCCTCTAGTTCCATGGTCATTGCAAGAGCAGCACAGTCTTTGGGAAACAATAGTAGTTCAGACAACTTAATGTTGATGCTATATATTTTATAGTTACACCGAGTATTACACGGATACTTGATCATATTCAGGCAGTTTTTGGATTACTTTACGCCAAATCCAAGTGCAAGCACCCGCCCAGTAAAAAGACGTTTTCTGATAATTCATGTGACTGCTCATCCATCTTAAAGAGAGGTAAAAGGCATCATTATCATTGTGCAAAAATTCATCATCTACAGACTGCGGAATAAAACTTAACGTTGATTACCGCCAATGATGGCTCAGCCAACATCGATTAATAGATGGTTCTGCAGTAAAATTTTATAGACTTGTGAGAACACTTATTAGGACTATTCTATTCCGAATGACTAGAGAAACTGATATGTTTGATCCACAACATATATATATATATATATATATATATATATATATATATATATATATATATATATATCCACCACAATCGTTTCAGTATCGTTGGTTCATAAATTTTGAACTTAGTCCTAGTTGACTTTATTCTCGGATGCAAACGCGTAGTCTTGCCTGTGGTTCTCCAGGCGTCTCAATCTGCGTGGTGAAATCTTGGAGGATTTCATCCACCAGAACGGCCTCCTACTGTCCAACTTACCCGATATGCCCGCAACGTTCTCAGGGCCCCCGAGAGAGAGTGATATTGACATCATTCTCATCGTCTGACTAAAATATCGAGTGGGCTTGCGGGGGGTGTGCGCAGCTGGCCGGTCGAACCGGGCGTCTTCTCAAGTGACCATAGGGCGATTATTTTCTCATCTTCCAGGCGCGCCCCTCCCCAGAATCTGGGGCGCGAACCACAACCCGATTCAAGACGGGGATAGGTTCGTCCAAATTTTCCGCCGAGAGCTCGACAACTTTTCCAAATTATCAAAACGAGTAGATTGTCCTAACATAATGGCCGTTGAGTTGAGGGGAGTACCGTAACTAAAAAATCGTAACTACCAGCGTACTATGAACCACGGAACTGTTTGAGAATTTATTGAAGCTCACCAGGTGGCCTTAGTAGATGCCCGGTGTAACTATAATAGAGAGGTTAAGCGAGTTAGGCGGTGTGTGATATTGGTGTGCGGGATCAGGTTACATACTTGGGCATGGTCCTCGATATACGGCGGAGCTTTCTACCACAGGCGCGGTACATCAGGGAGAGGGCTAGAGTTGCCTTCCATGCCATAACCCTGCTTGCTGGTGCCGGCTAGGGGCTGAATAACTCTACCCTCAAACTGATATATACGGCAATATACCTTGTTATATTGTCATACGCGCCGTCGGTGCAGGGCTCCGTAGTGCGTCGGAGTCTAGCAAGTTAGACGGGCTGAGCTGAGATCGCAACGTGTGATCTAACGCTGACCAAGGCTTACAGAATCTGCTCAATGGATGCTTTGCCTGTTTTGACGGGTCTCCTGCCTGCTGACCTTGCGATTGCGGAACAGCCGGCGAACTTCATCTTGGCTCGAGATAAGAGTTTTGTTGCGCGTCTGTTAAACTTTGAGTTTTTGGATAATGAATCCCTTGTTGATAGAAAGAGACGCATTTTAAAGATCATCCTTGTTTATCGGCAGTCCAGATGGTCCTACCCCGATTCCAAGAGGGAGATGTTGAGTAAAAACTGGTTCGTTTCTGATTATTGTACTTCCCAATTTCTGACGGGGTATGGCCCTTTTAGGGCCAGTTTGTTTAAATTTGTTCTTCGGGATAGTCCGGCGTGTACCTATGGATTTCAGATGCAGGACATGAGTCACATTTTGTTCCACGATGCAGTGAGCTTTATTAGAGATAGAGTTTTATTAGAGAACATGCATCTAAATATTAACGTAGAATCAAGCGAAGCCTCAAAACGTGGTATCTTTAGTCATCGAGACTTAGTTGAGATTGTGTCAATCTTCGAGCCATTTAGAACGTTCTTGAGAAAACGATGTCTTCATTACTACTAGGATTAAGCTTAGCTTAGACAAAGAACAAGTTTGGTTTTATTTTCTTTTAAGTTCTCTTAAACAGCATGTACCATCTCCAAATACCTTAGTTCCAGCGGTCGTGCCTATCTCATCCCAATAGTTTCAACCGTATTAATTTTAGCTCTTTATTATTCTTAACTGTGAACATTCATAAATTTTTGGGACTGCAAATTTTAAAAGAGTAAGAGTAAAAGGCCCATAAGCTAAATAAGTCTCTCCGGCCCACTAAGAAATGTTCTAGCTGACAAAGAAGTGATTGTTAAAGTAGTGCGCGACTTAAGTTCGAGTAGAGACGAGGAGCTCCGCTCTTCTACAAGGCTTGAGATGTCTGATGCTACGATTAATGAGTTAGTGAACAAGGAGAATATGGATCAAGACGGACACTCTAAAGTAGAGGAAGAAGAAACGGAATACCGTCCACCACGTTTGGTTGCTCCGAAACCAATCCAGAAAAGAGTTATCTGCTACATACAGGACGCCAAACTTCTCGTTGCGGATATCCTGGAAAACTTCTAAATTTATGGCCTTAGTCGCTATGATGTTAGAAGAGACCACTTTTGCAAATGGACGGGTAGCTTCCATCACAGCCGAAAGGGAGGCCGAACGCAGGAAACATCTCACCAAGTGTCTAGAGGACCAATGTCCTACAGCTCTGCCCTTCTATCACCAACCTATGCCAAAGCCGGTCTTTATCTTCGATAAAAACCAGGAACAACCGAGTTCTAGTGCTCAGAACAATTACGAAAGGAAATAAAATCGCAGACTCTGGGGATTAAAATAAATAGGACGGCGTTAATTAGAAACGGGGGTATATTTATCAAAACGAGAGATGCTGAGTGCACGCGAAAACTTCAGGAGGTAATAGGGAATATAAAGGGCATCCACGTAGAGGAGAAAAGAGAAAGGCTTCTTCCAGTTATTATTTACGACATCGCAAAAGAGTATCAAATAGAAGACTTTGATAAATCCCCTAGAATCCTCTAGAATCCCTGCGGAAGGTTTTCAGAAAGTTGCTACCAAAGCGGTAAAAGGATCACGGAATGCCAGAGTAATTAATTGAGGCTCACTGAGTGGCCTTATCAGTTGCCCGGTGTAACTAAAATAGAGGGGCTGAGAGGGCAAGGCGTTCCCACTTTCGATCGTGCCGTATACAGGAGTGAACATTCCCCGGGTAAGCCATTTGTTTTTAGCGCCCTACGAAAATTCGATGGAAGTTACACCGGAAATACACGCGAAACCGTAAAGTACCTTCTAGCTACCATCTTCCCTGATGATGACGCTAACCTCGATACCAAGGAGCAAAGGTATATCAGGATT